>VXBU01007974.1:3778826-3803441 GCA_013400315.1 Bombycilla garrulus
GGGGGGATACCTGAGGGGGGTTTGTTTCTCCTTCTGATAGGCTAGAAATGAGCAATCTCTGCCAGCCACATGAAAACAAGAGTAAAGTCTAATATTACCAATTTGAAAGGACCTCTGCACTTCAGAAACAGCGGCTGGTTTGTGTACCTTGTGGTAAAAGGGGGGGCAATGGCAACTTGAGACAAATGAAACCCAAACCTTTCAGCCTCCCTGTCCTAAAAGCTCCCAAGCCCTACAATGATCCCTTTGACTGCAATGCTATGCTTTAAAGCTGGTTCAGTGTTTCAGGATGACTGGTTTTCTGTATATTATCTCTTAATCCCAGGAAGAGTTTAAGTACAGCAGGAAGGGAGAGAGGAGTGGCTTTGGTCATCTTGGTTTGACACATTTGAAAATGAAACTGATAATGAGGCAGCTCACAAAAATAAAGGTAGCAGAACATTCAGAGCACTTCTGCTATTTTTTGTGTATTTACAAACTTGTGGAAAAGTCCTAAGACCAATAAAAAGCTGCCAAAAAAATATATTAAAAAAAAGGAAAAGAAAAGAAAAGAAAAAGAGTCCTGAAGTGGCATCACTATTGCAAGTACTGAAATCACTATTGTGGAAATGCATCTGAAAACTCAACCTGTGTTGTTCTGTTTCCAGTAAATGATTAGTGCTCAACTTTGGAAGATTCTTTTGCCTTTACTGAAAGAGCTCTGTGCCCATTCCAGAAGGGCAGGCAGTGAGTCTGAGCACTCTGAAGGTGATCCTGACTTGCCTGGCTATAGTACTACCTATGGAACTTTATTCAATCAAGCTGGTAAGAATACATGCTTTTGGTTCTGTACCTTTCTGGTTTGAGAGATCAGAGCCACCATTTCTTTTTGGAATGCTGTTGGGCCTATCACAGATATTATGCCAGTGTAATGTGTCCCTGTGGTATCCTTAAACATGTCATGAAAACCCTTCAGCAGTGCTATCACACACATTAGAACAAAATTAAATTAAAGCACGTTTTCATATGTTTGTTTCCAAATATGCATTTCCCTCAGGAAATTCTGTATGGCTGGCTGTTGGTTAATTCCACAAAAATATATTTGTCTGGGCAACAACTGGAACATTATACTCAAACTTGCTGTAGATAACCAGATTAATGGTAAGACATGAATATTGAGATAGAATTGGGTTGTTTTTTTTCAGTCATAAACAATACAGATGGGCAGTAGAGGCTATGGGAAAGTGTGAACCAGAAAAATCAGTGGTATACTATGGATGGATAAAATTCTATCTGTTTTCTTGCATGAAACAAATTTGCTGTGGGCCATAACAGTGTAACTGAACACTTTTCCATGATCCATTAAAAATATTGGATAAGACAGAAGGGATAAAAAGAAAACAAGAATGATTTAGAATGAATCACAGTTACAAAAATATGGATAGATTTCCATGTCATTTTCTGCAACTATAAAGTTATGGTTTAAAAACAAGACAAGAAAAAAGTTATAGCAGACTGTCTGATTAATAAATTGCAATCAATCGCAAAGCCTAATTATCTCCTAAGAGGTTTGAAGAGATGGTAATGGATGAATCGTGCTTTTCTCTCAGCATGAGGGGAGCTGACTAGAACAGCTTCAAGGCTTAAAACAAACAAACCTTTGCTAGGAGTAAGAAAAGGACCAAAGTCTTAAATAAAAATGTGTTGATTTGAATCAGGCAAAGCCAAAAGTGTAATATTTGTTTACAGATAATTGAAACCGTTTTAGAGAAATGTCTTCAAAAGTTTCAAAAATCCCTGTGTTTTTATTTTTCTGTACAATATGGGGGGATAATTGTGAAGTATTAGGGAGTTCTGCTCAAAATTGGACATATACAGTAAGTGGTTTCTAGTTCCTCGTGGTATAGATGAAAGGAGTATAAACTCATAATCCAAGAGGAAACATCATGAGGTTTTTAAGGTCATTCTTCGTATGCTTACTTTATAGGAAAAAAAAGTCTCCAACTTTATCCTCTTTTCTTAAATACCATTGGCTTTACCAAGGCTTTCTCTTCTTCCTCCCACCACAAGAAAAGGGGAATTTCTGAGCTTGAAAATAAAACCCCTCTTTAGCTTCTCCTTTGTGGCTTAAATTCACCGGTTTTGTTTTGGCTTTTTTATTAGTTTGGGAGTAGATATGAGCAAGTCTCTTGTGATTCACACTCATTTGCAAAGAGCCAAAACAGAAGTGTCTGAGAGTTCCTTGGCACAGCAGTCCATGAAGCTGAAGGCTGCTGTTGAATGGGATGTGTCTTGTCAGGCTTCTGTATGTGACAGAGCTCAGTGAGATACAACATTTGAGTTTGGAAAAGGACTAAGAGGTTTATAAAATACAAGAGAAATCAGGGATGTAAGAAGCGTGAAAAGGCAGGTTAGGAGGTTTGTAAAGGTGGTAACATTGTGTGCTCAGACAGAAGAAAAAAGGGGGACAGGAAAGAAGTAACATTTTGTGAGTAAATGAAATTTTGGTGTGCTCAGCTGTAGGCAGATTTGTTTTCTTCATCTCAAGATTTGATGGAGTTAGAAAAAGCACAAAAAAAGGCAACTACAATGTAAAAGGATGTGGACATTGTCTTATAAGAAAACTAAAAAAAAAAAAAGCTGGGGCTCTGCAATCTGGAGGAAAAAAAGGCTCAAGCAGGGGACGGAGGGGTCAACAAAGTCAGGAAAATAAAGTGGATGAAAAACTGGTGTTCATTAAGTCCTTTGGTGCTAGAACAAACATGGATTGGTTGGACTGGTGGGAGGTTGGTTTAAGACAGAGGATGTACTTTTTTATTAAGATGTTTATGAATTTAATGGAATTTGTTGCCACAAGAGACTGAGGTGACAGCTGAACAGTATCAGCAAGGAGTAGAAGCAATGGGACACATTTCTTCTGTAAAAGAACTAAATTTTTAATTGCTCATTAAAAGGAACCTTGCAGCAATGTGTGCTCTAGATGCACCAACACAGTGGGATGGGGTGCAAGGGAACAGCAAGGCCAGGGGACTATACAAAAGGGAAAAGCCTGTTCTCCAAAAACTGTCTTGCACAGCACTGCCCAGAGCAGAACACAACACTGAGTAATATCTTCCTCAATAGGCCAGTCCTTATGTTCTTAAGAGAATGTGGTTTAATTTCTCTTAACAGGTTACCATGAACTGTGAACACTTTCTTGCCTAGTTAACCTTGAATGAGAACATTTCTTCTGATACATATTCTCCTTTACAGCAGAGC
Organism: Bombycilla garrulus; assembly: GCA_013400315.1. Taxonomy (NCBI): domain Eukaryota; kingdom Metazoa; phylum Chordata; class Aves; order Passeriformes; family Bombycillidae; genus Bombycilla; species Bombycilla garrulus. The sequence goes on from VXBU01007974.1 coordinate 3,782,064, forward strand.
CTGGACATTGGATCGGTTTCAGGTTTCTTTCTTTCAGTTCAAGTAACTCATCCCCTGCTTCAAAATTCTGAGGCATGCACCCTGATTTTTTTTTTTATTATTTATTTTTTTAACTTTCTTCAAAAATTCCTTAAGAGTCCCTGGTGATTTTGTAATTATTTACAGCAAGCTGAATAATCATGCCACTTTGGATCTGCAGTGATAAGTATGGATTAAAACTATATTTAAAACATAAGAAATTATGCTTTTTCATCCTAATGTGGTTCTCAAGCCTCTACAAATAAAACCCTCATGCTCTGCATCCAGTGTTAGGAGAACATATTGAAGTGGCATTATATGAGCCAAAAATATGCTGATTATAACCAAAGAAAACAGTAAGTCACACAAGTTTCAAATACAAGTCTTATTTCAATGAAATAAAGTTGCTAATCACTATTTACCCAGAGCAGATGGAGCACATGAATTGTTTTTGCTGTTTTCCACACACAAATAAGAGTTACAAAATACTAAAAAGCCCAGAGTCACTCACAGAAAGTGAATAATCACCAGAGTTAAATATTTCCTGAAAACAGTATTGATATCTCTGACAGACACTGAATTGCCTATCAGCATCTTGCTCTTTGAAAAGTTTTTGCTTTTCATAACCAACTTCTCCTTGAGCATTTTCTGTTTGCTCAGAGACCAATCATTTAAACTTTCAGCCATTCATCAGGGGGTTTGCCATGTTCACTTTATGAATGCCCAAGTGCACTTTTGTAACCAAAAAAAAAAAAAGCCTTTTGTAAGGATCTGTTAACAGATTACCTTTTTTTCCCCACTACCACACGCTGTGTTATCTTGTCAGAACACCTTTATGCTCTTTTTGATAAGCTTCCCATTCAAGACACACAAAGGATCCTGCAAACCTATATATATTGCTTACATTGCAGCTTTCCCTTCCCCATTCTATCTCTTCCAGAGTCTGCCTTTAAACCTTCTCCCTTACCCCTACTCACACTTTTTAATCTGAAGCTTTGAAAGGCAGAATATTCCAGCTGGAGAATTGATGGCTCTGTGCCCACTTGTCATCTAATTCTTCTGTCTCCTCTCTGTACCATCCTCTGTCAGAAGGTCACACTTCACCCAACTCAGCTGACTGTAGTGAGAGGAACAGGAGACAGAATGATTGTGGAATAAGCTTCCTGGAAATAACTGCTCAATAAATTTAGCCAAGTGCTGAATTTATAGGAGCGGAGGAGGGACTGCTGGATTTTATTGCTTCCTCTCAATAGAGACAACAGTAGGTTTGAGTTTTGAGACCTATTTTTTTTTTTTCTTCTACATATCTTTGCATTTAGATTGGGCCAAAACTATATTTTCAGATTTGGCCAGTGTTGTTGTAGGTTTTCCTTCCTTCAAGAGGAGGGCAGAAAGTTTCCCCCCTTCAATTTGCATTAAACTGGAGAGGTATTGTCTGACTGGGAAATCAGTGGAATCTCTACTTTCAGGAGCTGTGTTTCTATATCATGAGGAAGTAACTTATGACCAGTGTAAATAGAAAGTCACAAATTTATTTCACTTTGAACAGGCCTCCACATGGTATATTTTTTCTTCCCTCTCAACCGTAAATATGAAAACCTTGTGTGGAAAAGAAAAAAAATTAGAGAAAGCAGCAGAACAATGCATGTTTCTGCCAAACTTGTAATCTCAGCAATCTGAGGCTTTGCAGTGAAATATCCCCTGTCAGGAACCCAGAGGGAGCACCCTAAGGAGAACTCAGAGAAACGTTTTTACATCACAGTTCTCAGATGATCAGTGTGGGGCCTAAATGCAGCTAAAATGAGCTCTCTTACTCATTTACGTACTTCACTTTCTATTTCATTTTTGCAGAGTATCTATTGCTTGTATTTCTAAGAGTTTGTTCTCTCATTTTTTAGAGGATACAAATTGTGAAATGAGCTATGGGTTTTTATCATTTGGTTTTTTCTTTGCTAGAATTTGAAAATCAGTTTATAAATGTCTAAGCATATGTTAGGAATTCCTGGAAATAAACAATTCATAGTTTTCCAGGGTACTTTTCATATTATGAGAAATAAAAGCAGAAGGGCATATGCATTTATATTAATATCAAATAAACTTATAAGAGATATAGGTTAAAGTAAAACTACATTAAGGTACTACTAGCAAATTTAAATATTAATAAATGAGATATTAATGAGGAGACATGGAAAAGCAGGCACAGACACATTTAATAGAGATAAAAGTATGAACAGGGGAAAAAATAACAAAATTTTAATGAGATCCTGGGAAACAGGTGAAAGAGAAGAGGTTGCTAAGAAGATGGTATCATTTTTGTCATAAAAATTAAGTGAAAATAATTTTATTTCTTCAATTCCACAAAAAGAAAAAAAAATAGAATTTAGCAGACATTTAAACTATTAATTTACTATAAAACAAGATAGATGTCTGCAAATAAAGGGCCAAAGGAGAGGCAGTGGCTTTTCACAGGTACTGATGTCACTGATCTGGAATATGCAGCATTTGGTGTTGCAAGTATAAGAGAGTGGTTCGAAAGAGCTGAAATGGGGCAGATTCACACTGAGCATAGGAAAAACAGACTTTATGATAGACTTGCAAGTAATGAACAGCATAAAGGATGTTTAGGATGAGCTCAGTGAATTGTCACTGACTTGCTGTTGTGATGGATATAACTGTTATCCTTGCCAGCTTTGAAAGTTTGCTGATGCCTGGAAATGCTAGAGAGATAAACGCCATGAAAACCAACAGTGACGCTTAGGATTGTGTGATACTCCGAAAAACGATGACAGAAGATATGAAATGATCATTTAGGACTCCAAAGAGATCATTAAAAAGCAATAGAGATGCTAAATAGAACTTGGATTTCTGCCTCTCCCCTCTCTCCCATACTATGAGAAGACAGGGGCTTTTAAGGCCAGAAATTATAATGAACAGACGCTTTAAATAATACTTTTAAAAAGATGTCTGGAGAAATAGATCTTCTCAATCCTAATAATATGAACTACTTCACATCTACTTACACGTCAAAACTGTAATTAACCCTGCACCACCACAAAAATCTTCCTTGTTCCAATTGTCCTCGCTTGCTGCAAAGCACAACGTGGTGTTCGTTTTTTAAACACTAAAGAAAAGGCAGAAAAAACATGAAGAAAGATAGATAGTTCCATAAACTGTCATAACCTGTTGAAAAGATTGACTCTGAACTGAAAATACAGACAGCTCCTCCACCATCTGTTATACCTGGAGATATCTGGCATGTAGCTACAGCAGCGTCAGGTGGAAAAGCTACAGGAGACATTCTAAGGTCATAGGTATGATAAAAACAGAAAGAAAGGATGCTGTGTAGGTGTTAGATGCCAGAAATGGTTTCCTGATAAATACCAGTTTGAGGGGGAGAAATAAAGGCACTTCCATAATGCTAAAGGAAATAAAGGGCGTTCTGAAGAAGCAGAGAGGGAATAAGAAGGAATAGTGAACTCGAGGCTCTAAGGTGCTGCAGGGACAGCTGCCAGCTGCATGTGTGTTGACAAGTGAGGAGGCTGACTCCTGCAATACAGACTGAGAGTTCTAAACCCATTCCAGGAGGCATTTGTAGGACTTTAAAGGTCTGAGAATCTCTGGGGACTTGGGCTTGGCATCTACTCATCAATGACATCCTACCAATTAATTTAGCTACAAGACAGCCAGTTTAATCTTTTGTCACTGAGTGGGCATCCTGAAAAATTTAACTATTTCCATTCTTTCAGTCTGCTGCTATTTGGAGCAAATGCTGTGTTTGTTCAGATTGCACTTTAGCAAACACTGGCTTGCTTATGGGCTTGGGTTTGAGATGTTGTTCACATAAACTTAGGGCCAGATCCCTGCTTAAGAGCAAAGAATAAGGTCATCACTACATGCCTGATACTTTAAGATATTGAAATACATACACAACTATCAAAAGGAAAAAGATAATTTTATTTCAAAAAATGTTATTTTTTTTTTTAAATTCAGTTGTAGTAGCAGAAGAAGGTGAATTCTGGAACATAAAGTAGAGGAAAAAGCATTTTGGAGGAGAACTAGAAAATATAAAAGATGGCGAGAGAGAGATTAATTAAGCTGGAGTATTTTTCTGACTAATAATTACATTTGAAAGGCCAAAGACCACACACTCTTTATGGTCTCTGTGATTGGAAATGATATGAAAGTATTTGGAATTTGACTTGATGAGTAATTTCTAAATGCAAATCTCTAGTGGTAGAAGCTCTCAAATTAGAGTGAGGTCAGCTGGGCTCCACTAATTCACACCAATTGTGAAGCACATTCAAATTAGTTTCCCTCAGGTGTGAATTTGGGTAGAAGCTTATTTTACTGCAGAAATCTCTGTAGAAAGGACCCATAAGTCAGCAACAGGCAGGCAGTAAGAAAATTCTTTTAATCTACTTATAGCACAATTCAAAGAATCTGGGCTTATTCCTGCAACCATGTAAAGGCTAAGAAAATCCACAAGAAAATTTGATGCATGATTCTGTAAATTTCATTCTGGTTTTCCTGGACCATGTTAAATTTTGCATCACTAGTTAGAGGGTGGGTTCCTGACAGGAAGAAAATCCTTGGGCAGAAGTATGAAGGACTTTATTACGTTTAGAATGGCCTTTGACTCTGTCGGTATGTGTTATGTTTTGGAAGTCAATTGCTGTCTAACTAGGATTTTATGAAAATACCACCTGAGGAGGAAATTAGGAATGTAGAATTGTAGCATTCTGTGTTTATCAACATCCTTTGTTATTTTAAAACATATGTTGGAGACAAATCCAGGATTCCTCTATCCACCCTGTGACATATTATTGTCTGGGATTTCAGTGTAGAAGCAGTGTATGATCAGTGCAGGCAATTCCTAAAGTGCTGATGGATAAAGCTGGACAAATGTAACTTTTGTTATTTAACAGTCTTCCTAGGTTTGCTACTTTTTTTTTTTCCTTATACCAGAGTAGCTTTCAAATCTTTTTCTCTGAGTCTGATCTGTTTCTTAAATCTCTGTTTGCTGTTTATGCATTGTATTTTGTAGGTTTAGAAACTCTAGAAAATACACTTTTCCAGTGTTAGGCACTGAATTACTTAACTTGCTGAATTAATGATAAAGCCATTTAAGTTTGATTCTGTCATACGTCATACTGATTATTGTTCTGCTTTCATAAGAATACTGGCACAAATATGGAAATATATGGCCAGATACATTTACTGGCAGTAAAATCTGGTGGGGCTCTTTCTTGTGGAGGAAAATATTTGTAAGACCTAAAAACTCGTGTATCTCTGTGTGTATCTCTGCAAAATATTTGTATCTCAGGAAAGAGACAGGTGCAAATTCCCACCATTTCTACTTTTTCATATTCTGATTTGTATTTTTTCTACCCTTTGTTCTGTGCAAAAAGTCTTGTGTCTTTCTTTATGTAAATCTAAACTTACTGTGTGGTATTACCTGAATTAGTTTTTATCCTACTTGGGAACTGATTTCATGCTGAGAAATATGTATGTTTCTTTCTGAACTCTCTGATGAGAGAAGTCAAATCCAGAGTTTTGGGAGGATCGTATAATGATTTGGATCGACTGAAGTTGCAGTGATTTGTAATCCAGCAAAGACCTTATCAGATTTTTGCAGACATTTTCTGCTGTAGTTTAATGGTCATAACCATGTACTAGCAATAGGGGGGTGTGGCTCAATTTTGCATTCATTTGACACTGTTGAAAATGGCTTATTATGTAATTAAGGATAAATATGCCCCAGCAAAGTAGATATCATAGTATTGACATCAGTGGGCCAGCTGGAACTCAACCCTTGATGTTCTGCTAATATTCTGTATAGGGAAGCTTGTTCAGATGAGTGTTCATCTTATCTCAGTCATCATCTAAGTGTTGTGTGAGTCAGAGATCACCTACCCTCTTCTGGGGCTCCAAGGAGCTGCTATCTCTTGTTCTCATTGATCAAGACTAGGAACTCTTGGCATCACTGTCTGCATGAAAACAGAGAAGAAAATACAAGCAGTTATTTCAGCTTGCAAAATGGAAAAATTTTGAAAAGGTTCATGTAAAAGTGCAAACTGTTATAATTCAAAAGGAAACTCTGAACATTTCCCTCATAACTGCTATACATGGTTGTACTTTTTCCTTTGTCACCTTCTTCTATACTCAACTTTTTTACCTCATGTAGAAAAAGGAAAACCCTGAAGTGCTTTTCGCAAAAAAAAAAAAAAAAAAGGTCAGTCAGAACAGATCACAATTGCAGTGCAAGTAGTGTTTATTTAATTTGATTTTCATGTACCCTTCATTGTCTACTGTCTTTACCATTCTCACTTCCATCTGGAAGGCTGGGAAGGCAGCTGGCTTCCCAGCAGACACCAGCTCCACTATTAGGTAGCTGGCATGAAGCTCTTGCTTCCCTGTTTGTGGAGACTGTCTGCCTCACTGACCCTCATGGCTCACTTGCCCACTCTAATCCGTTTGCACTGGGAGCCTGGCTGCACTCATTGGCCCCGGGTCAGGAATAGGAAGGGTTCCATGAGTTTTGTAACAGCAGCGACACTACATATGACCAAGCATTAGAAAACATATGGACTACAATGATTTGAAGCCAGTTTGTTGGGTTATCAATACTGATGACTAAGAAGGAAATGTGTTATTTCTTTGGGGTGTACTCAGGCTCTCTCATCAGGATGACAGAACTATGTTTTTCTTTTCCTGCTGAAATCAGAAACATCCTCATGAAAATGTTACTTGCACACGTTTCTGGTGCCATGTTTCATGCTGCTTATAAACTCTGAGCAGTGCTAATTTTTGATACTGTCTTTAAGCCTGTTCTGTTCTTCTCATCCTTTTTATTGCTTTAGGTTTGCATAACTCAGAAAAAACTCTGCACTTCAGGGGTAACTAAAGATGCTTCTGATATTCAAAGCCCTTTCAAAGTTTTAACTGCATTTTTTTCTCGCTTCTCTGAGAACCAGCAGACCCTGATCTGTAGCTGTTTGCTTGTTCTGATGTTGGCTTGCCTACATGTTAGAGAATCAAACAGTTTCTGTTTGAAATTAAGGGAGCTAGATGGTTTGAAATCTAGATGTAGGTAAACAAAATACAAGCAATAAGCTTAGATAACAGACACGCTTGGAGTGTGACTGTATTATATAACACAGTGTCTCTCAAGCCAAAACTTCACAGAAATTACTTGAACTGAGGTTATTTTAGAAATTATAATTGTGCCTCTTGCTGGAATTCCTAGTTCAGCAGTTTTTTGGGTTTTGGGGGTTCTTTTTTGGTTTTGTTTCGTTTTTTGTTTTTTTTTTTTTTTAGCCTGTGTCCTTTTCTTTTCTCCTACTGCTTTCCTGTGGTATTGCAGAGCTGCCCACAGGAAAGAACTTTTTAGAGCACTCTAAAAAGCACCAGATTCAGATTTTGGGACTTGTCTGTTCTTCTCTCCTTCAGCCAAACACATCCCCACAAAACATTACAGATAACTTGGGATCCTCAAACTATCACCAGCCCTGTTACCTTTGTTATTAAACCAGCTGAGATTTAACCGGTGTTCCAACAAGAAGGTGCTCTTTACTGCATCACAGAGTGAGCATTTCCTTAACCCTGATAATGTATCATGATAAAATCTGCCAGGCAATTTTATTAAAAGCTCTTTTGGTTTTACTATAGTTTTGGTTCAATAAGAACTAGGAGCCTCATTTTTTGCTTCCTAGTAAATCCAAGCACAAGTTTAGATTTTATTTTTCCATCTTCATTTTTTGGATTTGTAAAAGAGTTATCTAAAGAGAACATAACATTTTTACACATCCGTTACTGACACCAGTTATTTTTATCTTTTGCTTTCCCCAGCAAACAAGCCTTGTTATCTTCCTTGTACAGAAAGGAGCTGCAGGCAGGAAAAAGGGCCACCATGGGAAAGTCAGTAGGTGCCAATCTGCATCTTCCAGCTGCCTCTGGCAGAACTTGAACCAGGGATGGGCAACAGACTCCATCCTTCAGAGTCGAGCCTTGATTTACTCACTGTCCTTCCAGCTTTACTTCTCCATGACAGAAACATCTTTTGTTGGTTTTACAGTGAAGAGGGAGTAGAAAAAGGGAAGATAGCAAGCTGTATCTGGAATCAAATTCTAATTAATTTGAACAGTTAGAGACCACTATGCCTCTAAGTCCAGTTCCTCTTTAAGAAGCATAGGTTCAGATGGGGATTTTGTTTTATAGCAGAAGTTCTGCACAGTGTTTAGTTTTCAGAGTGTTTGATCTGTTCTCTTAGTTTTTGATTTGGCAGAGCTAATCTACAGATGAAATCTTAAGAGAATGTTATTTCATTTAATCACAGTGAACAAAGTCAGAACCAATTTCTGTGGTTATTTCATCCCTTCTGGAAAGTGTAATGAAGCCTAACACATCAAGAAAAACCTGCTCAAATTATTATATCCTTGATGACAGTTTTTCCAACTTCTTTTTCTACACTTTCTGGAGCCAGAGGTCACCAGCCACATGCTAATGGCTTCTAGTCCTTTTGTCCAGAAGCTGATTTTAGTTCCCTCCATGCCTGAGGAAGAGCTAGAGGTGGTTTGCCACATCGTTCAGGTTGCGTGTATCCTACAAGCGGCATCCACCTGGTGTTAGGGTGAGTCCTGTTAAGTTTCTGGCTGCTGCTGCCATCCCTCAGCTTTTGATATTGCATTTGCTCAGCAACAAGAGCACTCCAGGTGTTCCTTGACTTCAGATTTTTTTACAAGATTTTTTCATTGTGTTGTTGCTAATTTAAATGTCTTGGCCAGACTCCAGTGCAAGTAATTAGATTCTGTCTGTCTAATTTTCCCTGCCGTTCCCATTGCAGATGTTATTTGTCACTACTGGCAAGAGTGGTACTGCTGTTGAATATTGGGTAATGGAGAGGAAAACTGTGAATGAAGTTCAAAAGGAGTTTGCCTTTCTCCCTTTGAGATCAAATATCATATTAATAATCTGTTTTTGAGGCAGTAACACAAAAAAAAAGAAGACTGAACCAAAAAACAGCAAACACATTTTGGTCTGGCAAGAGTGGGGCCAGAAATGACACCGAGAAACCTTTGCTGGCAATGTGTTCTTTATATCAATTCTTTAATTACCAGAAACAAGTTGGGTGTAGAGTTATATTTGAACATCTGAGATCCAGAGGTCCAGGATTTCAGATTTTCTTCTGATATGTCCCATTTAATTGCCTTGGTTAAATTGCATTTATGTCAGATAAGGCCACAAACTTTCAAAGACCCCACATTCAGTTTTCATGATCTCTGTAACCTCTGCCCCTGAAGACTGTGATCTCTAGGAATTCACTTTTCTTTCATCAGCTGCATAGCAGAAATGGATTCATGACTGTGTTTCATCTATCGCTGAGGTTCTCCCTCACGTTGCCTACACACATAGATTTGGCTTCTGGTATGTGAAGTAATTCAGGAAAAAATTACCTTTAAGGTGATCTGGGAGATCTGAAGACATAGAATATTAGTTTAAAGCTTTATGAATTTGTTAGGTTTTCTTACTCCTGGCTTGCTGTGATTTATTATGATAATGTTTATTATGATAGACATTTATTATGACCTCTCCGAATCAGTTTGTTTTCAACAAATAAGCTTTTTTCTCTAGATTAGTTTAAACTACACATATTCCACAAGTGTTTGAATCTGAACAAGCAGATATCAGGAAAGTTTAGAGTGACTTCATGAAATTTAATTAAAGGTGCTTCTCTAGAAGCTTTAGAACCAAGAATTTACTGCAAGCTGAAAAGCCTTAGCCTATTGCAGTCAACAATGCTTTTATTTCTGCAATTTCTTGAATTATTCTGTCTCTCTAGATAAAGGAATAAACAGGTAAACCTAAATCTCTGGTTAGAAGAGGACAGAGCAACTTTTTTTTTTCATATTTCTCCCTGGGAATGACATATATTTTCACTTCTGCTACAACACCCATTTCCACCTCAGTGGCACAAGAACAGATCTCCTTACTAATTCACCCTATTTTGTAAAATGTCCGGGGAAAGCAAAGGCGTGTAGAAATTTGGCATAGGACAATTTTTTCCAATTCATCAGTAGAGTCTCTGATACAGACAGAACTACAAACAGCACTGCTTTGTTCTGCATGTGCATGGTAACAAATATCATCTCCTCACTACAAAGCAGTGGAGGTAAAAGCAGGTCTTCCTTGCAGATCCCAGAGGGCTGAAGGGTAGCAGTCTCAGTTCTTAGGAGCAGTCCAGCTATGGCAGCAGGGAGCTGAGAGTGAGATAAAAGATCCTGCCCAAAATCTGTACTGTATTATACAAACCAGGGCTCCACAAAGGACATTTTGCAATGAGAGTCTGTGATTGTGGCCATCCTAAGAAAGGTGTTATGCTGCAAATGGAACTTGTTGTGCAGCCTGACTTGGAGAAGGGAGTCCTTACCTGAGAGTCACTTTCCCGGTTATTTGGGATGTCTTCTGTCACACAGATCTTTCTGGAGTTAACATCCCCCCGCTAAACAAAGCCAGGAGGACTTCACATCTTTACATGTTATGTTTCATTTAATAACTATTTTGAAACACCTTGGGTTACCTTCCAGACCTCCTCAAAAATAGCACTTCCCCAGTAGTTATTTTTAATACTTGTTTTTTCAGATAGCCTTTGAAAAAAAAACTTTGATGTAACCAACTGAGTTAATAGAAATGTTACATAATCCTGCTTCTGTCTTTAAAAGCTGTTTTTTTTAGTAATACCATGCCAATACCTAGTTCTAACTACAGGGGAAAGTGCCCAGTACATGGAGTGTGATGGCCTTTCCCCGTACCTTTTGCCAGAGCCAATATCTCAGAAGAAAATACAGACTTGCTGCCTGAAAGGCTTACAGGAACAAGCCTGTCTTGTGCTTCTTGCTTATGTAAGTATTGCTGAGATACTTATAACTCTCTACTTCCCAAGGCATTAGCTGTTCTGCTGCGGTGATATGATATTGCATTACATTGTGTTGAGGAATGTTTCTAAATAATAAAAGCAATATAATTTTGGTAGTTTTCTCTTGGATATCAGGCTGCTCTACAGGGTATTCATTAACATGCAGGAGTGGAGCCTGCCTGGTTGCTCAAGGTCCCTTCCTTCACTGATTTAAACCAGATTGTATGTCTGCAGTTCAATGAAGAACTTGCATAAAATTCAATCCCCGTGCCTTATTATTTTTTCTCCTGCACCTCAAAGCCCTTCTGAGAAATGCTTAATTAAAGAAGCATCACCATGGCTTTAGTCTCACTGGTTTAAACTTTAGAATCGACATGATATTCCTTCCTGCTCTGTAAAGAGAACAGGGGGAAAAGTGTTGAGAGTGAGACAAGAAAATATTCTCCCTTTGTCAAAAATGATAGAACAGATTTGCAGCAAGTATTGCTTTGTATTTTTGCTCCTTTCATAAAAGGAGCATCCACTTTGCTGAAGCGTAGCTCATGTTATTGAAAACAGGTGCTTTGAGAGTGATGATGTGTGGGTAGATGTTTGCCACTGTTGGCATAGATCTAACACTTTGTTCTGCCATTTGTATTGGAATTGTAATGGTGCCCATAAAGTGTTTTTGTTCTATGTAGCCTAAGAAAAATTCATGGTTTAGGAGATTGATACAATTTAACTTTGGTTAAACAGGTTTACCCCTCACCAAATGAGCACAGTACTTCTGCATGACACGGCTGAATTCTGCCCTGAAATAGCATCAGCATTCTGACTGAGTCCTCCAAAACCCCAGAAAGTCAGAAGTAGAACTAAAATTAGCATCAGATGTGTCAATCTTTAACTTATGCCAGAATGCAGTGTGAATGCTCTGAAGTGGGGTTGATGACTTTCAGATGAGATAGATTAAAGGGTTAACCAGGGCTTTTTGGATTTGTGCCCTATTCCAGACAGGCACTCAGGCTGAAGTCCTGGAGCAATGTAATGTCCGACACAGTTTTGATCGTCTGTGGGTAACTACCTGCACTTGACATTGACAGTTTCACTTTTTAGCTTACATCATTTCTCACCCAGGGCTGATGACATAAATCCACACATTAAAGGTGGAATTTTATTCAAACTACCTTATTTATTAAATGATTAACTTGAATAAGAGGTATAGTCATACCTTGAGACTTAGAACAAGCAGTTTGATGTTGTGTATAAATGATGTGAGGCTGCATCACACCTGTGTTGTTTTCAGATCTCAGACCTCCCTGTTGGACCATCTTCCCTGTATTGCTGCAGGGCATTGTGGCATTCCAACAGGAACTGCAGTTTAGTAGATTAATACTTGCATAAGAGATTTACAAATTATATATTGTAGGGGCTAGCAGAATTGATGGTCTTCAAATTTACTATCACTGCTCATCTAAAGGAACCTATTTCATGGAACAATTAAAGCTAAGGTACTTTCCAATTATGCTCAAAAAGATAGGAATGCAAAAATAAAAAAGGGGAAAAAACCTCACACCCAAGCCAAACACTGTCCCCTTCAACCTGTTTTTCTAATTTTTTGTCTAATTAACCATTATGTCCCAGTGAAAACTTTAACTGTAAAATTCTCTTCTGCTATAGCATTATTTGGACTTCCATGTGACATTTTAACAGTTTCCTCTTTAAAAATTGTGTGTTTGCAGATGTATTTTGGGGCAAAGATCACTGTATTTTCCTATATGATGGAAGAGGCAGTTTTCTTTCTTGGCAGAGTTGCTAGGAGACTTTATCAACTACTGTTTGTAGATAAATATGGAGTTGCAAACAGAAGCTGGTAGGCATCAGCAAGAAACAGTAATTTTTTGATATTATAGGAAATAAATCCTGGAAATGCTAGTGTCTGCTTATCTTGCTATAGAAAAGTTTGTGGGGTTTTGTCTCCTGAATGCTCCTGGAGCAGCAAAACAAATGTATTCACTAAGGCTGCAGTAAATGACAACAGTTATGAGCAATTATCTTGAAATCACTCTCACAGGTCATAGTTTTCAGAAAGATATCATATTGTATTTCTTCAAAACAGAGTCTCGGGATTTATTCATCTTTATTTTACCAGGTATATTAAATGGTTTAGTGGCCTGATTCTGGTAGAACAAAGGAAATGGAATAGAAATGTAATTATATATTTGTGCTACAGGTTTGACCATGCTTCTGCATTTCTAGAAAATTTAATGCCTGTTAAAGTCATCCATCCTGCTGCATATGCAAACAGCTGCAGCTGTCTCACTGTTCTGAAAGGTCCTATTTGTCACAGTACTGTGAAAATATTCCCAAACAAAACCAGACAAAGTTTTGCTCTCCTGTCCTCTGCTCAGCTATTATAGACCAATGACTATACTCTCTTTTAAAGCCATGTATAGTCAGTATGTGGCTTTTATAGAAATCAGTGGAAGCTCAAACTGCAAATTCTGTCTCTGCTACAAAGGATTTTCTTTCTTATGCACAGTACAAATAGCACAGTATTCAGTGTGCAGAACTGATGAACTGCATTGGCTGATCCACATCCAAATCATCCACACAACACTTCTCAGAACTCAGCCAGGGGTATATGTGAACTCATTCATTGATCTTTGATGGAGATCAGTAAAGAATTCTTGTTTGATTAGTAGAGCAAAATCATTTTTTCTGGCTTTTGAAAATCAAACTGAATAGTCGACAGTAAGGATTACTTTACAACCCACAAACTTAAAATGGGGAAAACTTCCAAGTTTTTATAGAAGCTCACTAATTTGGAGGTATTTATATGACAGGAGACTTTAGGATAGAATGATGGTTTTTAAAAATATGCTTTCCTTCCTACACCTTCCAGACTTCACCCGTTTTCCAGAGCCAAATCTCCTTTAGAGTCCTCTATTTTTCATTTCCCTCAAGCAATCTAATAATAGAATATAATGTCTCCAGGATTTTTTGGGAGGATGGGGCAGGCAGTTTTTTGGGTTTTTGGTGGGTTTTTTGTGTTTGTTTGTTTGTTTTGGATTTTGGTTTTTTGTTTTGTTTGTTTTGTTTGTGTGGGGGTTTTTTCCCCCCAGACTAACTCTGCCTTCTTCAAGTGCTTGGACATTGCTCTCAGGCACGTGCTGTGATTCTTGGTGGTGTCCAGTACGGGGTCAAAGCTGGACTTTGATGATCCCTGTGGATCACTTCCAGTACAGGATATTCTGTAGCTCTATGATTTTATTCAGATAAAAACCAAAAAAAGTGTGAGAAATTTGTTCACTTTTCACACTGTAAAATGTATCTATTTTTTTTTCTTCTTTTAAATACAATATTGTTAATATATTTCTGCCTTGTTAATGTCAGAGAGCAGAAGCTTATGTGGTTATTATAGCATTAACTGATTCCTATAGTTAACAATTAAATCCTCAGGGCTCTGAGCAGACATTAACAAGTTAATGTGAGGAGGCCAGCAGTCCCAAAGTATTTGCTTCCACCCACCAGCTTTGGACAGAAAACTCCAGTGTAATATCATTTAAAAAATAAAAGAATAAAAAAAGCCCTTCTTAGTGTAACATTCCTGCTGAAGCCCAGGTATTCACTGATCCTTCCCTGACATGCTGACATGTGGGAAAGCACAGCCAGTCCTTCAGTAGCCACTCAGTTCATAACCTCCCCTCAGTTCATAACCTCCCCTTCCACCTCATTATTCTGGGCCAAGAACCAGAGAGAAGAGTCTCTAAAGCATCATTTGAGCGTGTCAGCAAGGGTATAGGGAATTCCAGGAGATTTGGTTACGGTGACTAATAAGGACTTTAGTCCATTTAGCATATTTTGCTTTGCTTGATAGCTAATGGATATAAAAGAGGTTAAAGAGATCAAACTTCACAACTCCTCCTTTCTTCCATCCTAGACCACTTCATAAACAAGAGGAAAATTTGCAAACTATCCTAAACTTCATCTTTAGCTCAACTGTTTCTTCTGAGCCTCTCAGGGGAAAGAAATTCTCTTTTTCTTATATCTCAACAGCTAAGGAAGCTCTCTTCAGTTCCACTTTGCTTTCATTTTAATGAAGTAGATAAAGCAGGAATAACTTGTGACTCTGAACCAAGTTTGCCCGCCCTTGCTAATTGGGGATGCAGGTTTCCCTTCAAAGATCCTTTCTTCCCAAGTGCTCCAAGGAGGTAAGAAATTAATTTTGTTACAATCTTATTTCTGTCTGTCCTGGTATTTAACTGTGGAAGTGCTAAGGCTGGAACTCTAAAACATGTGGATTGTTCCATGTCTAGAAAAGGGCTTCCTTTCTTTTCAGGGTTCTCCAGTTGTCTTCTTTCTAGCTACACCAGCTGGAACTGAACTGTTGAATACAGAGCTTTATTTCACATTTTGCAAAATGTTCTGGGCTTCCTTTTACAGAAACTCGGTGCAGCTCTCTATTTAACTGTTTCCAAAAATCTAAGAAACTATAAATCTTTAGCCGAGCAGGAACTGCACAAATGTTCTCAGTGATGAAAGGCAAACAAGATAGTGTGTCACAGCAGCATGCTTCTTGCTATAGGATAGATATTTCATCATCTTATTAAGAGTAAAGTTTTATGGAACGAGTAGAAACATATTTGTTTAGAAAAGGGAAATTGTGGGTTTTTTAAAATTTATTTTTAATGTAAATATTACATATTACTTGAAAATGTTGATGGGTAAAAATCAGGGATGGTGTCCCTCATCCAAAGAAATACTGTCGCAGAACGTGAGGATTTGACTTAGTTCACAAAGATAGAACTATAAAATCAAAATTTAAAATAGGCAGCAGTGGTATACATATTGTTTGGGATTTTTTAAATTAAAATATTATTAACGCTTTTTCCCCAGACATGTGAGTATTTGGACTTTATGACTGATGTCACGAATTAAGGAGCCTTGAAGAGAACCTTAGTGGTTACTTTCAAATCCAGATGAAGTACTTCAGTAGGTTAATACCGTAAATCTTTTTAACAGTGTCTAGAAGCCTGCAATTGTTGGTAGGTAAAGCACCAAGTTGTTTTTCATTAGTGTTATTATTTAATTCATAGGAGTCTGTATTCAATCAGTTCCCCAAAAATATATTCTCTGGAACAATTGTACCGTCTAAAAATTGAAATAATATAAAAACACTTTCATATGCAGTCATATTTTTGTGTTATATATAAGCCTCTGTATTCCAAGTAAACTTCCTGCATTATTTTAAGCTTCCAAGTTTTTCAACCTGTCTATAGTCCAGTTTTAATTAACTTACTAATTAAAAGAGGCAGCTCCAACCATGGTTGCTGTTTACTTGCCTTGAAGTGTTCAAGCACAGTGCAGCTCTAGAGCTGGGAGGATTCCACTGTCCCAAAATCCTTTCCATGCTGAGGTCAGATTGCTGCTGCCACGTGCTGTGCTGTGAGCTGCTGGTTTCCCACACCTGTGCTGCTCCAGGCTGGTGCTGTCAGGAGGCAGAGGCTGTGTCTGTAGTGCTAAACGTACAGATGAGGATTTTCCTGATGGTGAAAAGCAGAGCCCAGCAAGGCGGGTGCGATGACCGCGTGTCCCAGGTGGGTGTCAGGGCCTGGCAGTGCCCGCAGCACAGCAGCTGTTACACCCCTGGGTCTGCCTGGCACGGTGAGCTGGGGCACTCTGCCAAGGGAATATACCCTCTCTGCTGCTCAGGTGGATGCAGAAATAAACCTAATCAGTCTCTAGGCACTTGGCAAATGTCAAAATACGCTCTTTGGGCTGAGGTCCTCCCAGTTCCCATGGCTGTCTAACAATATCTGAGAAAATTTTCAAGAACATTAAGAATAGTCGGGGGAATTAAGACAAAAAAAGGATATGTGTTCTCTGCTATGGTGGCAGTTGTTTCTCTTAAGTTCACTTTTTCTAGGTTATTACATCTAATTTTTCATAAATCTGATCCTTGCCATGTTTTGGAAATTATGAGGGAGGCACATGGATCCCACTGTTAACCACAGATCTAAATGCTTTCCATTCTCAGTATTGCTGGGAAAAACAAAAAAGACTGTGACTTTTCCCATCTTTTTGTTTTCAGGCAATCCTGGAAATGATGGAAAATTCCCTTTACCCCTTTAGTATGTGCCTAAAGACTGACTGTTTGGAAGGCCATTATGCTCATGGAATTCCCCATGGAGCAGCTGAACAATCCTTTCATTTTATGGTGGTGACACCTGAAGCACCTAGCATGTGCAGCTGTCCAGCCTGCACCTGGGTGGTGGCCTCAGCCCAAAGTATGTGCTGTAGCCACTGCAGCCCTATTCAAACAACCAGACCTTGACGTCTTTAAAAGTTAGGACACAATTGCTCCCTATGAATGTAAGTACTTAAGGAAAATGTGTAGCAATTCTCCTTCTTCATGCCAGCAAGGAATCTGTTTTATCATATATTTCTGTTATGTTAGCAGTTATCTTAAAGGTGAGTGTTTGCATACCTTGCATTAAATACTGCCTAGCTGGTTAGCACCTAGAATTGATTTTGGAAAACCTTTCTTTAGATTTCTTGATAAAGTAAATGCTTTAGCTTGGTTTGGCTTTC
The DNA here is from genome assembly GCA_013400315.1 of Bombycilla garrulus. NCBI lineage: Eukaryota > Metazoa > Chordata > Aves > Passeriformes > Bombycillidae > Bombycilla > Bombycilla garrulus. The sequence continues at coordinate 3,799,564 of VXBU01007974.1, forward strand.
CTTTTTTTCCTTTATTTATTTTTTTTTTAATCGCCCAGAGTACATTCATATGGGTTTCAGGACATATCTAGCTTTCACCTTACTGCTTTTAACTCTGCCCTTTTGCATTCAATTGAAATTGACTAAATGGATTAAGAAGTAAAAATCTTTACTTTAAAACCAGCTTAAGGCCAAGGAATGAAGATCCCCAATTCTGCTGGTTACCCCTGACACACTTGCTTGCCTTTGGCATTTCAACTATTTAAGATGAAAATCCTTACAGGTAAGAAGCAGAAGCAGTTTGCTCACTATTCATAGATTAGAAGCGTGATTTTCAAATGGCAGATATATAAATTGTAACCTGCAGAATGGTTAAGAAAAGCACATTCTGTAGATGGCTGCTAAGCCTCTAAGCAGTTAGAAATTCCCTGAACCAATTCTGATAACAAAAACTCATTTCCTGTTAGTGATGTCTACTGACCACATTTCACCTTGGCTTCTTACTGCAGACTGTAGTAAAAAGCATCCTTTTAATAAATTCCAATTAACCAAAGGCAAAAAAAATTGTATTTTATTTTCAAACAATCTCCATTCATGTGTCACACACAGATGCTGTTACACAACAAACTACATGTCAATAATTTTTCTCCAGTGTTACTTTTGAGAAATAATGAAAGATATTAATAGAAACTTGTTGGGGTAAAGATATTGGACTGAGAGTAATAGGAAATGACCAGACTATTTTGTTTAACTTTTGTAGCAAAAAGTCGCTTTTCTAACAAAAACACTAAGCTTATGCGCAAACGTATAGCAGAGGGAAGAATCATAATACAGATCATAGATATTACAGCCTGTAATCTAGCATTTACAACATTGGGGTTTTTTCAGTCCCTGTTTCATGCTGAAATGAGAATTCAACATTGCTGTAGTATTTATAGGTAAACTTGCTTCTTCAGAGCTTATCTGGTTTAGAAATAACCATCAGTTGCTAATATTCAGCTGCATATGCAGATGTCCATCAACGCTGTATATGCACATCTACCTCAACACTTGGCTGTGTTTGAAAGGCGGTTTTGGTAATGAATTTCATGATTGCAGCTGAGAAATGCAACTTCATGACTTAACAAAGAAAAGTTAACTCTCTGAGCCATGGTGTTCACACAGTGCTTTGTTAAAATGCCTGAGTAGGAAATATATTTCTCTGAGCTGTCCCAATAATCTGGGCAGTCTGCTCAAGTAGCACCCAGACTCTCTTAAACAAACTATAGTAATTATGTCTTTCAACAGTACTAAGAATGTATACCATTTATCAGTATTTCCCCTTTCCTGAAAACTGGTTCCATGATATTTAAAGCTACATTTTGAGAATTTTAAATTGTGTTGTATTTAAATTATATTGTGGGTGATCAGCACCTTTTGTTGGTGATAGAGGAGATTTCTGAGCCCTATCGGGGAACCTGAATAAGAGTTATCTAAAACACAAAATTCCTTTTTCTATTCTGTTGTTTATGCACATTTCTTTAGCTTCTGAAGCATAAACTTTGGTGCAAGCTAGTTTACTGAGAACTTACCTTAAACATGTGGTAATTAAGGCCATTTTATGCAAGTTTCAATTCTCTTATCTTTATGATGGTTAGATTGAAAAATAAGAGATTATCCAGAAATAAATTTCTCATTGTGATCTACTTGGCTAAGGCCAGAAAACCAATATATGATAGACTTTTTCAGTCAAGGAAAAATCAGGTGATTAAAACTCATTTAAGGAAAAACACAGAAACAAAATTGCAAGGTAGGAAACCAAAACATGGCTGTGGTTAGACAGTATAAAATTATGGTTTGGGGACCTTCCACTCTGAATTAAAAATGCTATGGCCACATGATGCAAAGCCCCAGTCTGGTGTGAAAGTGTTCTACTCATTCAGATTTATTCAGGAATTATGATGGGTTTATTTCATAGTGGCTAGCAATGGCAAACTTCCTATTCTGTGCCATTAGCATAAGCTCTCTATTGAATATTCAATTCAACTTTGTAGAAATCACTCTAAGTTTCTGTCAATTTTTAGAGAATAATGCATTTTTATGTTTCTTAAGCTCTTTGGATTGAACTGTATGGTATGAATATAATTATCTATGGAATGTTACCATTTCAGCCTCTAAGGCATATAACATTCTGTTAAATTCCTTAAAGCCAAGGAATTTCTTAAAGGTTCAGTGGAATGATTTCTTACTTAAAGCTCTATGAAAAGTAACAGAATATGGCATAGCAGCTTTAGAGGAATAAACTCCTCCAGGTTTGCTTCTCAGGAGAGTTTTTTGCTCTTAGAGTTCTTTGGCTGTAATTGATTTTTAAAAAAAAAAAAACTTTTGGAAAAAATAAACAAGAAAAATAAAAAAAACCTGCCAAAATATCTGTTATAATAATAAATTATCTCCACACACCTGATATTAAGATGAAGGTCTCCATTCCACATATAAATAGTGTGCAGCTTTCTGTAATGCCTGCTTAACTCAGGTTGATATAATTCTATTTGCTTCATTGGACCCTGAAGTTGCATTCAGTTCTGGTGCGATGACAGTGAAATGGACTCTGGGGGTTAATTTGGACAAAATAGTTTGACCTTAAAAAGATTTCTAGAGAACAGCATTTCACCTGTGCTATCTGCCTTGGAAAAGAGTGCTTGAGTTTTAAATGACACTTTGAAATTGGTCTTTTTGTTCACCCCTTTATTATCTAAGTAATTGCTGCATATGATAAATTGATTGACAGTCACTGGGTTTAATCTATGTGAGACTTCATAAGACTTTGAAGAACTTGCACGTTATTTAAATATAGAAAGCTTTTTTCTATATTTCTATTTCTTTAGGGCAGCTTTTAGTGTTTATCTGAAGTGTTATTTCAGGGGTAAATGATTTCTCCTTCTAGCTTGCTTTGGTGCCACATTTATATCAATATGTTTGTACTGAGCAGTCACGTCTCTGACTGTGAAAGCTTTGTTGTCAACAACTTGCTGTTCTGAGAGAGATCCAATTTGTTTCCATTATAGATGAAGGCACAGCCAAACAGGAATTTGGTTTTCTGTTTGCATATGCTGCGTGGGTGCAGAAGTGACAAAGTCTGAAGGAAAATGTAAGGACTTAGCTGCAAGCAGTGAGAGACACAACTTTTTCCAGTGTGTGTGTAGCCTCTATTTCCTGAGCTCTTAGGGATGGAGCATCACTCTGGTTTTCATGATCATTTGACCTCTGCAGTACCCCCAATCTGTAAGACTGAAAAAACGAACACACACGACAATTGTCTTGTGTCTGACTTGAACTGAATCACTGATCTCTGCTTATCTCAAGAATGGATCTTATAGATTTTTTTTTATTTTAAGCAATTGTAAAAGCAGGAAAACAAGTAACTGAGAAGTGATGAAAGACAGTCAAACATACTCTAATGATTTTCTGAACCTTGTAATACAACATCTGTAGATCTCAGAATTTTAAATGTGTGGGTCTAAAAGCAAAATGTAATATTCTTCTTTAACCTTATTAATGTAATCAGCAGAAAGAGTTACTGAGGTAATTTGAGAGTGTTGACATATCAATTTCAGGTATTCAGTGTGAATTTCAGTTTTTTGGAGTTAATTTTTGAGTATTACTTCCAGAGCGTTTAAGAATAAGTATATTTGATAATGATATTTTTCTTTCTTAATTAGTGGACTTCAAAATCTCTGTAGTTCATCCCTTCAAATTCCCAGGCTAACTAACATGTTCATTGCCATGTAATTGAGCTCGGGCTTGAAAGAAAAGGCAAAATCAGTGAGCTGTGCTCCTTTGAGACACATCCTTCCAAATGATGTCATGCTTAAAATCACATCTCGATACTGAAACCCAGTCCAAAAAGTTAGAATCCAAGT
>VXBU01007974.1:3803594-3815604 GCA_013400315.1 Bombycilla garrulus
TAAAATCACATCTCGATGCTGAAACCCACTCCAAAAAGTTAGAATCCAAGTGTTTCAAACCTCAGATTTTCACTAGACTTTGTTTTCTTTCAGGGAGTTATCTCCCCTGATTGTAGAATCCCCCACACATAAAACATGGTAACTACTTTTTAATTGCCACTGATTCAGGAACCTTTTGCATAGGGAACACATTATCATACATCCACATATGAAACTGTAAGTTTAGTCTGCCAGGACTGTTCTCTAACCCGTTCTTGCTGACTATCATTGCATCTCTGATTCTCCTACACACTTCTTTTCATTCAGGCTCTGATATGGTCCATGTTTTCAGATCTATGAAGATTTTTTCCTTACATTTGACAAGTCTCCAAAGAGGTCATTACTATAAGAGGAGCAAGAACCTGGTCTGTTGGACTCTTTCCAAAACTGCTTTACTCGAACAAGTCATTTATTCTCTTTTCAGCTTCCTCTAAAATGAGGATAACATTTGTTAATATTGCAGAGAATGTCAGAAGAATTTTTTAAGCTCTGCATGAGCTCTTTCTACAAAGAAACTCACAGCACATGGAAATTGTATCTTAATGCTAGAAACTGCCTTTTGTCCAGATTTTAGCACCATGTGATTCTTTGATTGATCTACAGTAGTGCAATTTTTTGGATGGAATAGAGATAGTTGAATGGAAATGCTTTTAAAAAGATGAGAGCTACCTTTACCACCACCAATTACCCATTAAAGGGGGAAAACCAGTAACAAAGCCAAACTCAGAAATCTGTGGATTATTTAATTGTAATCTGCTTAGTATGTGAAAGATACTTTTGGTTTGGAATTGGATTTTTTTTTTCTGGGTGGGTTTGTTGGTTTTTGGTTGTGTGAAGTAACACTCTACTTTCTTCAACTGCTGTTTTAAAAGTATTAGATGGAAATTTGCTTGCCCTCTGCTCCATTGGGAACAAATTGTGTCTTGTCAAACCAGACATTTGCAGAGAGTCTTGGAGAATTGTTTCTCAGGCCAAGTTACTCTTCGTGCTCTTCTGTGTTTGCAGAATGAAAAGATGATGTTTGACAGCATTGGCAACTCTATTACAGGGATGATGAATTCTCCTCAGCAGCCATCAGTGAAAATTGATGTAAATCAACTCCTTGAAGGAGGCATGGCAGTTAATTTCAGGAAGTGCAAAGTTAAATGAAACCAAACAATTAATCTTCATTTATGTAATGATTTAAATAGGCTTATTGGCAAAAGACTGTATCTGTAGATATCACAGTTGCTGTTATTAGGAAAAAAAAATAACAAAACAACCAAACAACATATTCAGGCTTTTGTGCATATAAAAGCTCATTCAAATCAAAATGAAAAATTAAGCGGGAATCTATAAAATCTCTTTAGAGAATTTCCAAATTGCAGGGAGTTTCAGAGCTGGGCTTTAGCCGGGACAACTTGATGGATATTTTCAGAATTTTTAAGCTTACAAATTATATTAGTAGCTGTATTCAACTTTAAGTGGATCTGAAAGTAAACTGGCTTTAACAAAGCACTGTTTTGAAATATCAGATCCTTGGCTTCTGTTCATGTTCTTTAACCTGTAATGTGGCTGTTGCTTTCTCTGGGAAGTTCAGTTTTATTCTGACATCAAATTCCTGGTAGTTCTCTAGAGTTTGTACATGGCTCGTTAATGCACTCCATCCACGGCCGTGGTATACACAGCAGTACCCCAGTTTAGGTTTTGGGGTTTAGTTATAGTCTGCTCTAGATCCCCGAGGGATCCATAAATATGGGCTATTTTCATGTCTGTGGTAGTGCTGGGGTTTTTCTCCTCTATTATTCTGTGGAAGCCAAATGAAATGATAGCGAACACTTCTCAGATTCTGCAGTGAGCTAAATTTGTAGGCCATGCTTAAAGTTCTGTCATGAGTTTATACCAAAACAAGTTTTATTACAAGAATATTGTAGTTCTTTCTGTATATCAGAGATATGAAGCTTTAAGCTACATGGGCTTAGACTTCTGAGATGGGATTAACTTTTTAATAATTTCTTTTTAGAAACTGTAATTCATTATGTTTGTCTTAAATAGCTTCCTGCATTAGTTTTAATCTGCCACTGATAATGGATATTTAAATTTAAACTCTGCCAACTTTCAAATATAGTTAAAACTAGATATCTTTTTAAGTTTTGAGCAATTTATAGAGCAGGTAATTACATTTAACCTTTTTAAGTTCTTTTAGGTTATGTTTTGGAAGGGGTTATGCTTTTAGTGTGCATGCTAACAAGCAATTTAAATGGCAATATATAATAGATAACAAACCTACTCTAGCCTGCTCAGTATTTCCACTGTGGATCTGTGCATGTGCTGAGAATATCCCAATCAAACCTTTGCTCGCAGCCCCACTTTCCCCACCAATGATGATGGGTAGAGTGCTGTTGCTTCTTACCCTGCTTGCTTGTGTCCTCTATATTTAATCTGCAAAACACTGCCAAGGGAAGCTAAAGACTGTTTAGAGGACTGGGGTAGGTCTATTTGTTTCCATCTACTAATTTGTTCTGTCCTGTTTGTTTTCTTTATTCTTCCTGTATATTTGGCAGGGAGCAGACATGAATTTCACTGTTCTGTTGAACAGCCGCCACTGCCTCAAGTTGTTTCAGTAACACCTTGCCAAAACACATTTTCTTTCCAGTTTTGTCTCCTTGAAAAAGGGAGCAGGGTTGGGGCAGAGATTGTCACCTGAGAGTTACTGTGGGACTAACTGGCTTGGTATCAGAAGGTGAAATATTTTCATCATTCTGAACTGGGGCAGAAGATGTTGAGAAATTAATAAACAAAAAATCCTGCAAACATACGTAGTCTCCACCAAAATGGTTTTTGTTTCTATTACGGCTGTCTCATTAGCATATCTTTAAGTTAAATTGCAAAATTTTGCTTGAAACAGAAACTTATTTAAATTAGATCCTAATATACCATCTTTATTTGATTTAGTAATTGTACAATACTTAGAAATTTATCACAACTGATTTTATTTTGCTACCTGTTTCTATCTGACGAGTTCTCAAAAGTTTCTCAAAATCAGAAAATACCCTATTTACCCATAGTAGCGGGAATCCTTCCGTACGTTGGAAACTTCATAACAATAAATATATAACAAACTATTTACTTTTCCACCTGTCAACATCTTCCACTAGTTTTAAAATCTTCTGCTTGAATATTGTCCTCTTGCTCCATAGTCTTCAAAATCCTGGTTTACAGGGACAGATAAATTGTTTCATACAGGTTAAGTTTTAGGAGGTTTACAAATGCAATAGGAAATTTACTGTTATTGGAAACTATAAAATAATATATTTTATGCTGTGGAGTCTCTGAATCATATTTCCCCACCCTGTGCTGCAAAGGGAGAGCTGTGTCCCAAGCATTTCTTCTATGAGCCTATGAGAACCTCGTTCCTCCTGCTGTGTAATTTTTAATGTGCTGTCTGATGTGGAAGACTGTTAAATGAGAATTCTGATCATTAATTCAAACAACTGCTGAAAATGAACAATTGATAATTAAGTGACTGTGATGTGATGACTAACTAGTTGATGTAACAAATAGCCAAAATGTAGTTAATTTTTAAAGCAAATATTTGAATTGTTTGAGAAAATGTTTTGTAATACAAGCAACAAAACTTTTCCCTATTATTTTTAATTGAAATCTCAGCTTGAGAATGACTTGCAGTGTCCCTAAGAAGGGAGGCTTCAAGGTCAGACTTAATCAAAAGGTAAATTAAGCCTATCATGTTTGGCTATAGAGATAAAAAAAGCCCACTTTTTCCATCTCCATTACTCTATATTTGCTCTCAAATTTACAGTTTATTCACCTATACACAGCATGGAGTTGCAAGTCATTAACAGAATTCAGTCTTTCCTTGGAACACACTATCCTGGGTCTATTTAAAAGTTTAATCAAGTTCCCTCTTTTATCCCAGACGTAATGATTAACACTCCGCTTCTTAGCAAGCAGTGATAGAGGGTGTTGTTGGAAATCTGCTGGCTGATTGTGAACAGCATTTGATTAGAAATGCAGCCCTGAGGCAGGAGGTGAAGCTGTGCCCCAGTTGCCTCTGCTGGCAGCTGTGCCCAGGGGCACTTTGGGAACCCGGGGTACCCCTGAGATCAGGCTGGGTGGGGGGTACCTGGGACAGAGCTGATCCTCCACGGTCCCTCACTGCTCTGCTGGGACCTCAGCACCGCTTCTCCCTTCAGCTCTGGATTAGTTACGGATACTGAGGTGCTCCTCTGCTAAGCAAGACCTATAATGGGCATGGAATTAACCCACACATAGAAAAATAATTCTCATTCTTTTTCTTCCACTGAAACAACCATGTGAGCCTAGGGAGGAAAATAAAACTGCTAGTCATAGGTTACATTTTGCCTTCAGTGAAATCAAATAATCAAATTCCTTCTGTTTCAGTGTATAAACAGGGATACACTGGGTTCTCTTGTAATAACCATTCACAGTGTTTTGCTAAATGAAAATAATTGGAAACTTTTTTCCTAGAGACTTCTAAGCATAAAGTAAATGAAGTCTCAGCTTCTTGTATGAAACAGTCCTTTGGAGAATTCATCATCTTTTGGCTGTTATGTTTGGGGTATTTTGTTTGCCTTTTTTTTTTTTTTTTTTTCCCCCAGTATTTCTAGAGCACAATATAACAAGCTAAGTGTGGCATGGATTTCATGTGTGTGTCAGACCACACCAGAATAGCACAGAACTTTTTCTACAACTGGAGAATCTGGTGCAACTACAAAAGGCAAACTCCAGCTCATAATGTGATTGGTTTCCTCACATTTAGAGAGAGGATATCTTCAAGTGAATACACAATAGGGTCAGGGATCTAGGCAGTAAGAACCCTGTGTGATAGCAGGGACTTCAAAACAGAGCACGGCCTTTCTGATAGTGGCATGCATTTTTTTATCTATATGCTCAAGAAGAAAGCTGTCTGGTGGCAAAGCATTTCTGGTTAATAATGAAAGTGAATAGATTTTCACTTGCACCTGTGGTAGGGAAAGAAACAATTCAGAAATGAAACAGAAAAATTGTGGGAGATAAGAAATCCTGTTCACTGCTGTTCGCTCTTGCTCACCAGAAAGCACTCTGGGAAAGGTTCAGCCAACAGTGAGGTAAAAACCAGGTCATACAAGCAGAGAACAAGTTGTGTGGCTGGCATGTGGTCACCTCGTGTGTGAGGCAGGGATTGGTTGGCAAAAGGCCAGCTGTGATAAAAACGTGGCTGGGTAAAAGGACAGTGAACAGCGACACTGCAAGGGCAGGCAGGCAATGTGTGCTTGTTTTGGTGAAGTTTAGAACAATAAAAAGGTCTGGGTTTCTTCTATGAATGATTTTCTTCAGAGCAAGCAAGAAGGAGGTCTGTGTGTCATTGTTCCTCATTGCTACTAAATGCTGAAGAAAAATGCTTTAATTAACAGACTTGTTTATGTTGTTTCATGGGATGTGAACTATCCATTTTATTGTTCTCTATTTTTATTGCTGTTACTGCTCAGGAATCCACCACATTATGGTTTTTTTCTTGTTACTTGATTAGATTAGAAAAATGTTTAGTGGAGCTAATTGTTTTAATTGAAAGAGTGATTCTGTTAAAAACTGGGCCTGCTTATAAAAGCAGTTCCTTGGCGGACACCTGTATTTCAAACCAAGACAAGCATAAATTCTCTGAAAGGACAGGTTTTAAGCATAGGAAAATGAAGGATTCCAAAGGATAATAATTGGACCAATAATTGGTCTCATTTTGTACTTTTCAAGACACAGAGATGAGAAAAACAAAGCACTGCATCCTACCCATTGGGGTTTATGCTTGAATAATTGTTGTCTGTTTATAAAGGTCTTATTGTGAAATTGATTCTTCCTTGAAAATCAGAAATAATAGCACTGCTTTGCTCTTCTTGTTAGATCTCTTGCTGCACCTTTTCAAGTGCGTGCTAATACCAGAGTATTTCAAGCACATCTCCATTAAAACTATTCAGCAAACTCAGAAGTCTACCCTCAAAACTTCCAACTGATTTAAGGTGTAAGTGATGTATCTACACTCTTCCTGTCAGGAATAATTTAACAACTGAAGTATTCTGGCTCCCAAAAATCATAACTTGAAACAGTTGTTGAGTAATCCATTCAACCCAGCTGTATCTGTTTTTTCCCCCTGGTCCTATGTATATACAGCCAAATGTACCCACATTAATACTGCCCTTAGTCATCAGGCCTTTGTGTCTTTACAGCTAATCTCTGTGTGTGTAGAATATAAGTAGGTGTTCTATATAAATAAATTCCCAAAAGGGAACCAGATGCTGAACTTTATAGCTGAGTAAACAGAACCACAGAAAGGTGTTGTGGTATAATACTCTTGGCATCTGTGAGTCAGCATTAAGATGTGTTCCAAATACTATCGCAAACACTGACAGCTTCTGGATATAAAGAACTCAATGTGCTTTCATTAGCGCTGCTGGAAATTGTTCCCAAGGGTTGTGGTTCTCACTCAGTTCAGATCATTTACATAATTTCAGAGTATGAACTGTTTCAGGCAACTGCAGTGTTCACTGGTTTTTGCACTGCTTGGTGAACTTTCCATTTAAAGGTTTCCCAGCACTGGGTTTAGAGCTAATACTTCAAGTTCAGTAGTCTCAAAGAACTCCCAAAATGTTAGATTAGAAAATGCTACTCACGAGATGCCCCCTGCCCTGCTTAATGATCTGAGTGAAAAAGCAGAGACAGAAGCAGAGACATTCTGCTGGGTCAGGGCCCTGATTCACCCTAACACTCATATTCATTAATCTTCTGTTTACGTTGTTTAAAAGGTACGTGCTGCCTGTGAAGTGAGATAGCTTCAAGTCAAGCTGGGTATCTGATTCCTGGCCTGACTTTCAGTGGAATGTAAACACACTTCTAGTGTGGGAATGTGTGAAGCCCCAGAGATTAGAGAGTGACTGGATGTACAGCAGTGACTGCCTGCAAGTGCTGATCCCCGTCACTGCTGAGGCTTTTCTGAACTGGGGTAAAACTCACCAGCTGAGCTTTACAGAGAGCTCATCCATCCTGGGCTGAATTCTGTATTTTAAGGAAACTTTCACCAAAATCCTGCTCTGAGTTTTCGCTGTTACCAGCCACCCCTGAGCCATGCACTCAGTGCTGTGCTGACAAGATGTTTTGTGCTGCTTTAATACAAAGGATTTTGAAAGCCAGACAAGATTGAGCAGGCAGGCTGGCCACAGGCAAACTACGAAACTCTCCTCCTTTTAAAAAATAGTTCAAGCTGACAAGGAAGTCCTGATTTCTATGACATTGATTTTTTTTATTTTTTTTTTTTCCCTACAGACTGGTAAAGCAAAGATTCTGTGTATTCCCAGAGCTACACGCACCCATGCCTTGAGGTAACTGGCTGGCTGTACCTGAACTGTGGCTGGAGAGCTCTGTGCCCAAGATACCGGAACATCCAGTTCCCCCCCTCCTGTGCTACTGTTACCCTGCCAGTCTCCCAAGTCCTTAAACAACTGCTTCCTAAAAATCAAACTTTCCTAAAGACTGAGCCAAATAATAAGAGGTTACAAATCTACCAGTTATCTACCTGAACACACCTTGAGAGCAACATGAATAAAACATTTGCATTCTTAAGCCCTGATGTAAATTCTAGGTAATCATAAAATAAATATTTTCAAGCATAGTAAGTGTATTTGAATGCAGTTGCTCTATTGGTGAAGCACTTGCCAAATTTTTTAATGCAAATGATCCTGAAATATGGAAATCCATAGATTAGGTTTGGAGGCAGAGGTTGAGGCGTGCTGGGGGTTGAGGGGTCTTTTGTTGTTGATTAGTTTTATTGTGGATTGCCTGGCATTTTAAATACAGCCAATAATAACTGAAGCAGATAAAATCCTGATTTTAGTCTGCAACTTGTAATCTATTTCTGAACTATTTTTAGTTTTGTAATATTGTGAAAAGGAAAATTCAGGAAGTGCAGAGGTAAAAATTAGATTTTTTTTTTTTCTAGGATTCTGTCATTTTAACATAGTTTATAGCCAGGATGAGTAGAGACATCAGAAAAGATTAAATTTATTTTTTCCAAGGGGACAAGCTCAAATTCTAGTGAGGATTTAGGTGGCATGTTTCATCCTTGTGGGCACTGGGAGAGCTCTGGACAGAGCTGTGCTGCTGACTTGCACAGGAGGGCAAACAAGTGCTTTGGAAAAGCTGCAGAATAATTAAATGGGTGTGATAATGGCACTGGTTTGGTTCTCAGTGTTCTTATTCTGAGAGCAAACTCTTGAGCCTCATCTTATGTCGATGGGCTAAAATTACGTAGCCAAAGAACACAGACATGACCAAGTTTGCAGGAAGTTGATTCTGGTTTCCTCTGAGTTTTTGCTTAGTAGTTTTTGTTCTTCATTTAAGTTCAAACAGCATACTAATTGCAACACCTCCATAGGAAACATCCAAGGATTATTTTTCTGTTTTTCTAACCAAAACCATTGGTCTGTATAATTTATATCATGGCTTTGCATTTCCTGTCTCTGATTACAGCCAAGTACACAGAGCTTTACTAATCTCTTTGCAGGGATAAAATATCATGTTTTTCCTTGTTGCAGGTTTCCAAGTCGTATATTTGGCTTCACTTTGGGGTTTGGAATGACCCAAAAGATCAAAGCAAAAGACATGTAATTTACCACAATCATTTTGACTTGTAGCCAATGCTTAATAAGTTGGGAATTTCCACGGATGCAGAAGGGATATAGCTTCCCAAATCTCATTGAATTCAGAGAATTTTGGACACACTTCAAGCTTCTTTTACAATCCTGTGCTGAAATGGCCCAGCTCTGCTTTCCTTTCTAAATATGCATTTCTTGGTTTATTTTTTCTTTAATTGAAAAATCCTCCATATTTAAAACTTGCACCTCCCTGGAAGATATTAATCTTGCTGACTCTGAGTGGTATTGACATTCCAGTATAATTACACATGATAGCAAATTACTACTTTGGTCAACACAAGTTACCAAGTAAGTGATTTTCAGATGACTCCCATTCATTCCAAAAATAAGGCGAAAAGATGGCCTTACAAACCTGACAAGAAAATCTTAGGTTCCTGAAAACATTATGAATTTTTCTTCATTATGTAGTCAGCATGCAGTGAATTAGTGGTCTACATCAAAGAAAAGTTCCTGTCTTCGTAAGAAACTTTAAGAACATACCCAAACCTTTTACAAAATATTATCTAATTATCAATATTTTCAATGGAAGAGTAGAAAGCAATATACTTCAAAGTTTAGCAAATTATACAGATTTAACTGTTGGTGTTATTAGATCCAGCCCTTCTTTAATTTTTGGGAATAGACCAGTAACTACGTTTTAAGAGTTAGTAATGGTCATTAATTAATTGATAATTACTAAGCTCCCTGACTCTTCAGTGTTTCCTTTGTAGATCCTGATTGCTGAAGCAGCACTCTACAGTGACAATAGTCAAAGGTATTTTAATAATTCCTATTAATCTCTGTAATTTTGTGAACAAAAGTCAATGATTCCATCCCTTGTTTAAATATTTAATTAATTTAATAGAGGTATATTAACCTTTTATGATCATGCTTTTGCTTAGAACTTCTGCCAAGTGCCTGGACAAATGTCTGTGGGAAGGCAAGGATAAATAGCAAAACCTGAACCAAATGGGATTTCCTGTGTTCTCGCTTTGTTTCCATGCTGTTGAACTCAGTCTTAGATGTAGCAAACCTGAGAATGAAATCAAAGTGGGTGTTTTCTCTGCACCATCTTTAGTCCTGGAGAGGTGACCAAGAGGGAGGGAGCCCGAACTTCCTTTGCTCCTGATCTAGAGCTTTCAGAGACAGAGAGTGGACAACAGATAGTGCAAGTGACAAGTGATCTATGAGGAAGAAAATCAGGAATTACTGAAGTCACAAGTTTTGTGTTAGTTCTTAGTGCCACTTGGGTTGGTTTGTGCCTGGGGACATGCAGAAAATTTGCTGTGAAGTTTTCACAGATTTGCAGGCATCAATTTAAAAAAAAACAAATGAGAATAAAAAATCCAATTCAGTTATTGTGTTTGCCTTGATTCCTTGATTATATGACAATGGCCATCGATAAACTCATGATCCCACAATTTCCTAAAATGGCAGAACAAGAAAGGAATATCTCAAATAACAACTGAAATGCCATCCATAAGTCCTGCAGTGAGCTGCATGTTTTTATAAAGCACCTTTACAGGTTGTAAACACCAAAGCAAGTATCTTTGTGACAAGGTGTGAAAATACCTGAAGAAAATGTCTGTTTTCAGGTGAGGAGTTTTAATTTTGAACAATGGCAGTCAGAGTTGTGGTTTCATTGTTACGCAAGTATAAACAGAAACAAAGTGCACATGTCAGGAATAATAAAATATCTTGAACTTCTCAGAAGCCTTTTGTTTTTCATTTTAACTAAAAAACTTTAAAAATGCTTTTACGATCCTAAACTTAGATATGGTTAAGACTGGGAATTGCAGTTACCCTTTCTATAACCTTTGGTGTTCTCCTCAATATTCTTTTTTTTTCTCAAATGCACTCTATTTTATGAACTCATTGGGTTTTTTTTCCTGAACTATGACATTTTCTTATCTTCTAATTAAGTACTGCTTCCAGCACAACTATGATGGCACACTCACATCTGGTCTGGCTTCTCATCATTATTTCAGTGTGGGAGTTCTGCTGCAGCTGGCACAGGTGAGACTGTGACCCTGCTCAAGCTGTCTGCTGCTGCCTTTTGCGATCTTTCACAAGTCTAGTAGTTTCCAGTTTAGCTAAGCCAGAAATCCAAGCAGACAGCTGCTAGAAAATCTTCTTAATTGAATTTGAGAGGGGCTTGAACAGGTAGAAAGCACCAAAATCCCTTCAGTTTTCAAAAACTTGCATTAGAACCATTCCTTAAGATTTCAGTTCTGCATGAAGTACAAGAGGACTTTGTAGCTTTCCATGTTCAGACATCTCATATGTCTTCCTTTGCAATCACTCACTTCCCTTTCTCCTGTTACCTCTTGTGAGAGACTGAAATGGCTCATGCCTTAAACACTGTTACGAAGGAGTTTTGCCCATTATGGCAAAAACTACATAAAGAAGCTACAGACACAGAAACCCACCTTTGAAGATGCCTGACTGGAACTTCAGACCGTGAATTAAGCCACCTAGATACGATAAAGAGGACACTAGAGTTCAATCATTTGAGTTTTAGGGAGAAGACATCAAGGCTGATGAAAAGGAATGCATCCACAAGAAAGCCAAACACAGCAGAAGCTCATTCCTGTCTGTTTTGGGGTGGGGGAGCCCACAGAGGCCAGGTTTTCACGGACTGTCTCTGAACTGAGCAGGGAAGAGGAGGTTTCAGGTGTAACCTCTGGTCAGAGGCAGTGAACACACATCCTCCCTTACACAAAGTGGCCCAGCTGTGGAACCCCCAGCCCCACAGGACATCCATGTGGGAGGCAGTTGGGGGGTGTCATAATCCATCAGAAACCCCCAGAAGTTTCCCCCAGAGCCATTTCTGAGGCCTTGCACCACAGCACTGCCTGTGACACAAAGGGATGTACCAGAACCAGAGTCTGCTGCAAAAGGTTGTGTCAAACTGCACCCACAGGAGAAGGTAGCTGGGCATTCCCCCTGGCCCAAGCATATATTAACCCATCGGATTCTGTGCTTTCTGGGGGAAATTCACCACCAAGACCAGCTGGAGAGGATCAATAGAACATCAGTGGAATGCAAGGAGTGGTGATATTTTCTTTAACCTGTCTTTGTCATTCTCTTTCTGTCCCCCATACCTCTTTTCTATTTCTTTTTTTCTCTCTCTCATATGTACTGTCAAATAAAATCCATACTATTGACTTTGGCATATGGTCTCATTTGCACTTCAATTCAGGTAGGGGCATTTCTAATAATTTTAAATCTGGACCTTAACAGCTTGAAGTTGAAGTTATCTCTGAGATTTCACCCAAAAGGAACAAAATAAT
>VXBU01007974.1:3815627-3993919 GCA_013400315.1 Bombycilla garrulus
AAACAAAAGCAAAATATTTTTATTCATTGTCATAATCTTTACCCTTAAATTTGTGTAACCAGTGCTGATAATCTTATTTTTTGGTTTTGTCATGCCACCTAATATTTTATACTTTTTGGTAACCCTCCACTCTTTTATAAATCTGTTTTGTTGACAGATTTCATTGTTTGTTCGTTTCTTTTTAATGTCATCTGTTGTACAGGTCTTTATTTGGTGTGAATCCGCATGAAATACTGAAGCTGATGCTGCAGAAGAACTATTGATAAACACCAGTAGTGTACAATGAGAAATCGGGTAGTGACTGATGGATGTCTTTCTGCGTGGCTTATAGGTTGTATCTGAAATCAAGGCTATCCTTGTTTGTTGCAGAGTGCTGTTTGCAGCCTTCTAGTTTTGTTTGAGGCTTTTTAATCTGAAAGGCTGTAAGCAGAAAGTTTGAAAGTTTTCTACAAATAGGATGTTTGGACAGAAAAGCATCCTACTACCTTGCACACTACCTAGTGTGAGTTCTTTGCTGAGGAACATGGGCTCCAGACTCTGGTGGTTTGGGGACTGTTCTGCTTCTGTGCTCACTGCTGAGTTGCTTGGTAGCACCATATGCCAGGTATCTGAGATTTCCCAGTGCCAGGCACAGTGTAGTGCAGAAGAGATGGAATTATGTTAGCAATGCAGTCTTTGGTAAAAATTCCTGCGGCTATTTTACTACTGGAAAACTGAAAGTGTAAGATCAAGATCAATCTATTGGAAATTATAGTCTAAGGGAACCTTTCATTTCACAGTGCTTGAGATGTTGTAGTCTTCAGACATGCAGGCCTTGCAGAAAGCTGAAAATGGACTTTTAGTGTAATTTACATTAGAAGTTATCTAAATATAGGGATAGAACAACAATATGCTTTTAATGTGATATTTCTCAGTTCTCAGTATGTTTTAGGGTCATTAACAACATTTGATACATTGTGCGTTTAGCAATTAAAAATGCCATGCTAGTATTCTCATCTCCCATCCTCATCTCTGAGTTACTAACACCAAAGGATATGTGCAACTTTTCACTCATTTCTAGAAAATTTGCTAGAGAAGGATTATTAATTTCTCCCATTTCTGACTGTGAAGCAAATGTAGCTTGAGGCTTAATGTGCTGACAGTGCTTCCCCATTTTTAAAGGTAGTCTAGCTGTCATGGTTACAGCACAAGAAACCAGTCCACCAAGCTTAATGAGAGTTTCAAGAATGAAAAAAAGAAGCTGAAGTATTTTGAAGAGATGATTAATAATTGGTTTAAAAAGAAAGTGAAAACATCTTGCTATTCCCTGGTCCAATGTTGTTTTGCAGATGTGGTGGACATTGTTAGGCTGGTAGAACTGGATGATTTATTTCCAAGTCACAGAAACATTTTCAGAAGAGGAGGATGTTTAAACTTTCACTGTGCTACATGCCTAGACATCCTTCTCTCTCTCTTTACTCCCCTTCAACCCCGCTATAGTCCTTGTAGCTTCATCTCTTCCCTTCTCCTGCATCCCTACCTTTATTTATCTCTAGGTGAAGATTCCCTGCAATGCCTCTGGGTTTTTTTGAATGCTGCTGTATTTCCCCTCCTTTCTCTCCTCTCATGTGCCCAGCAATCACAAGGCAAGTGCTCCAAGGTGACAGCGGGAAACTTCTGCTTGAAAAAGCAGCAGCAATGGAGCAGTTGCTCTGGGTGAACGCAGCTGGTCTTGAAAGGGAACCACCATGAAAGATCTGGCTGGGACTTTGAAAATTTGAAAAGAAATAGTTCTGTGCTTTATAGTTAAGTGGCAAAGGTCTGCAGGGGGACTCATGACATAATGGCCAAAATGTGAGAAATGAGCAATCCAAAGGTGTTTCTTTTAGAATGGTTTCACAAACTAATGAGCTGAAAGTGTTTCTCGTTAACATCTCATGTAATATTTCTTGCCTCCAAGTACTCTCATTTGTGCCAGCCTCCTGCTATCTGGCTGACTCTGTTTCCTGTGCTGAGAAGGAGGAAGAGGTCTTTTCCTGCTCTCATCTCTCCTGTGTGGTGTCTCAGTGAACTCATGGCAAAAAGACAGAGTTGGCCAGCATATCTTCATATCATTGTTTGCACAAATGGATTTGTTTGAAGCAAATGGCTTCTCAAGGGTCATTTGAAGAGCCTTCCCTGAATGCATCCTTCATCTAAACATTGCAGACTGCTGATGTAGCTCATTCTTTAAATGTCCTGTTCCTGTTATGATATGTGCAAGAGGTGGGGGCCTGCAAGCAGCCTTTTTCTTAGAAATTCCAGTTGTCCTTATTATCAGATCTATTGGGGTTGTTCACATCTTTAAACATGGGAAGAGACACAGCTTCCTTGGGAGTTTTATTCCATTTCCAGAAACTGCATGCATAGCAGAGGAGTGCTTTGAGGAGTGACCTTTTATCACACCAGAGATAATAGTATGATGTTTTTTCATTCACTGTTGTGATGCTTTAGGCAAATGTGATGGATGGAGAGGCAAGAAATGTATTTGGTAATGTCATCCTCTGTAAAAAAAATATTATAAGGAAATGCTTTGTTATCATTGCTCACAGTGGCGGCTTTCTGGTTTTCAAATACCAGCAATATGTCAAATGCTTTCAAAAGTACTCTAAGAACAACTCTTTCCTCAAATAATTCACATTCATAGCAGGCTGTCACCTGCTGGTGTGCATGTGCATTTTACAATTTTTTTCGCCCTTTTTCACAAAGAAGAAAAAAGAAAACCATCAGAATGTTCTCTGTTGTCAAATGAAGTGAAAAAAGCGGGAGAGGAGGACTGCAACATGAGTAGGGAGTTGCTATTTATACGATTTGTTGAGGGTAAAGTTCAGATGATTACCTTGAATATTGCAAAGATTTGCATGTCAGCCTTGATATAAAATGAGAATTTGCTGGTAGATATCCAGAAGGAAAACTGTTCTGAATTCTTGCATTTAATTTTACAGTGTGTTGTTTCTGTTTGAGAGAATGACTAGGGGTTCACTGTGGGTGTTGTTGAGCTATAACCAAACCCTGCAGTTCTGGGGCAGCAGGAAGAAGCCCCTGTGTCTGTGCCCATGTGGAGCCTGGCCATGCCACTGCTTACCAGGCACCAGCCCATCTCCTCATGGTCACCCTGAGAACAAATGCATTCCCTCCAGCATATCATGACTGATTCTTCTTTGAGGCTCAAATATTGCAGTACAGCCTTCCTGTCACATATTTTAGGAAAAAACCTCAGACCTCTTCAATAATCTAATCTTATCCATTTGTTTACTTCTGCCAGATTTTCCCATCTTTGTTGCAGCTCTAGAGCTGTGCTTCAGATTTTCACAGTGGTTTACTACATATATTTCTTTCTAAAGGTTGGCAGTATATTAACACTGTGTTCTAAAAATAAGTTGGAAAACTTTAGCTTGACTCTTAATTGAAGCTTTACTGATTGTCTATCAGGATTTATTTTGCTAAAAATATAAATTAGTTCTCACTGGGTAAATTTCAGCTGTTTCTAATCTTTCCTTCTAATTTCTGTATTGATTTGAATTAATTGTTATTCCAGGATTGCAAGCTCTTCCCTATGACTGTCTAATGACTTTTACGAATGCTCTATCACACTTGCTTTGAATTTTAACGATTCAGGAGATTGAGAGTTTCAGCAGTCACTGCTGCCAAGAAAGGAAATTGATTTTCATTGGTTAGAAGTTATTGAATGTGCTGTTTTTTCTAAACATGAAAAATGTGGGTTTGCTGATGATATTTTGTTTTTTAAGCTTACTTTTTCAATGTCTTGATGAAGACACATTTTGACCTGAGCAGTATCCTGAGTGGTCTCAGAGGTCCTGCTTGGAATCAAGAACTGACGTGGTTTACCTTACAGTTTGCTTGATTTTATGAGTGATTATACACACATACCTTATCTCTCCATCTGCCATGGAAACCAATTTTTAATTGTCAGGTGGGGATGGGGAGGAATGGCAAATTTTCTCTTCTCCTACTTTGCAGAATGCTCTTCTCGTGCTGTGTTGCCTGTGCAGCTCCAAGCCTCCCAGAGAACAGCTCAAGTGTTCTCTGAGGACATGACTTACCATAATAAGGTCATTGTTTCCTGAAATCTGTAATGTAATGGAAATACAACCTCCTGACATCGTATAATGTTATTGCTCAGCCAGCTCTCTTGGAGACAAGATTATGTTCCAGCAGTGGATGAAATAGTGAATTGCAGCTCAGAAGTAAATGTGTGTGGCTGAAGCAGTTAATTCAGCCATCAGCTGCTGGGAGGTGGTTGTACCTCCACTTCTGTTGGTAAAACGGGAGAAGCATTTCTGACACACTGGATGTTGTAAAAATTGATAGGAAAATGTTGCAAGTTCCTTTGACCAGTGGTGATTAGTTTAAATAACCTAGTCACTTTGCCACACAAGCACTTTCATGGAATCCATAACTGAGACCCTTAATATATTTTTTCCCCGATATATTTTTTCCCGAGCAGTACACAGCAGATTTTTTATGGGGACTGAAGAGTCAAGTTCTGTTTGCTCACATAAAAGTGTGGGCTAGAAAAACCCCCATCTTTTTTATTTTTTTTCTTAAGAAAGTAGATGAACAAAAGAGGAAAGAGCAAGTGTGCAGGAAGGATGGAGAGAGAAAATCTATACACAAGTGCCAGATGGGAGGAGACTTTGGGAAGTGGGGAACACTGCACTTCTTCCAAGGCAGATTTGGAATTGCTGTCTTAAGTACTGTGTTATATTTCACCAAAATTCAGAATTTCAGCAAATCACCTTTGAATGTTTATTGCAAATGCAATTTATCCCAGCTCTGGGTGTAATAGTAATAGAGCTTAGAAGTAGGAGGAATTTTTGTATCTCTTTTTTTTCTGGTGTTTTCATTCTCTCTTATTCACAGAAAATGACAAGTACCAAAGTGGTTATGTTTGTGGGGAAAAAAAATTCTGAATATCTTGGCATAATTTTCAAAACTGGTAAATTCAGTGAGGAGCTATTCTTCATATCAAGTTTATCAAGTTACAAATATCTCCTGGGTGATTCTAGGTGATAATCTAGGTAAATGGTAAAATTATTGTCATGTAAGAGTTTAATTCCTTAGAGTATCACAGAAAAACTGTTGTATGCACAATTAGGGTAGGTAAGGGTAATCTGCCTGGTATAGTTGATTCAATTTAGTGAATTTCAGTTGTTTTCTTCATGCAGCCTTTTAATTAAGTTAATGTAAAACTCAGTTTCTAGGGCAAGTGATGATTTATGTGCCAGTATTTCCCAGTGTTTGCTCTTGAGACAGAAGACTGATGGTCTAAACTGACTGAAAATGTTTCTTCCTTTTCTGTGTGACAGTTCATTAACAGATTATACACAGAAACTTCCTTAAATAAAAACCAGATTCATCCACAAATATGTCAAACGTACATTTAACCCTATTCACTTGATGAACACAAATAATCCATAAAGGCAATTTATTATTGCCACTTGCTTTATCTTGCATGATCAAACTATAATCAATAAGAGCTATTGGTCTTTCAAGTTAGAGATTTATAGGCCTTGGTCATGGGTTAATAACCAGTATGCACATAAAAATCAGTTTGAAAAGCCTTTGCTTTTACACTCATGTGTCCTTGAGACACAGCTACCAAATTGGATTTCATATCACGAAACAAACTGGATTATAATAATCTTAAATCAAAGAAATCAGAGGGGAAAATGGGTTTGTTAACCTAGTAATTGATTTTTTTTCCACCTATATCATATTGGAAATCTGGCAACTCAGCATTTTTGAAACTATGCAGTCAAAACTGGCTTTTCAACCGTTCTTCACTTAAGATCTCTTTAGGTCTTGCTTTGTAGTGTGTCAGGATCAACCCTGGGGCTTCCAAACAGCTCAGAGCAGGCTGATTCCAGAACTCGATGTAGTGTATTCTAGACTCCATGTAGTAACTTGTAAGTTGTTATAGTTCCTGTGACTTTAAAATTTGTCTCCCCTCAAATTTAAATAATGTGAAAAAGTTAAACTTTTTAACTTAAGATTGCCTTACTTCAGAATCATAGATAAAATGAAAAATTCCATTTTTTGGGGGGGCTGCTGTTTCTTGCAGACTCAAGTTAATACCATATCCATTTATCTTATATTTAATTGCTAGCTGTTTTATTATCTTTGAGAAATCTCCTTTCTGGGTTCCCAGATGATCTCTAATTCTTAATATGGAGAGCTGACAAGAGACTCTGCAATAATAAGAGGTAAAAAAAGGTTTTCACCTACTCCAGCCACAAAAGTACTAGCTGTGGTTTACTTTTAGGATTAAAGGCTTGTTACATATAGGTAAGGGGGCTAACAAAATTTTAAGTTCTTGAAGTTAAGAGATGCACAAATCCCCTGGGAGCAGAACAATTCCTATGTTCTTAAAAATATTCTCAGCCCAGCTTTTCGCACTTCAATAAAACAAGGTAAATTAAGGTTCATACAATATGCCTGAAGTCTCTGCTTTCCTCAACGCTGTGTTTGATAGGAATTGTGATATTTTGACTGTTGAAGTTTCATTTTGACTCCACGGGTGGCAGATGAGTACACTGAGAAAATAGTTCTAGTGTTTTCTTCTTTCATGACACACTGTGGTAGACAGCTAGCAAACTGCTGTTACGTTAATCCTTCCAGTGCAGATAGTAAATCAAGTGTGGAATGGTATCTGTATAGTAGCAAATTAATCTCATCTGATCTCTGTGTGGTGGTAGAGGCATTGCTCTGTGGGAGTATGTGAGGTCAAGGCAATTAAAAAGTCCTCATTTTTGTGGATTTTTATTTATATATTATTTATTAGAATTATATACTTGCATCTATTAAAAGATGTCTTTTGGCTCATCATTATAACTTTGAAGTGGAGATTTCCCACTGAAATGATAAATGCTAACTATTTTGAAGTAATAAATTTGAAGTCTTCTGCAGATGAGAGACTTATCAGGTAGCTGGGTCTAACCTTCCACTGTGTTTCAAGTAATGAAATTATGCAACCATCAACAAGTTCTTCTAGGTTATTAACAAATGAACAGTTAAATTGCGTTTCTAATGTGGCAAACAACATATTAATTTCCTTTTCAGAATATCATTATAATTACCCATAATGCATCAACTGAATATTTCATCTCCTTTCAACTGACAGCACTTTTTTCCTTTTTGCATATACAGACTAATTAAAATTCTACTTTTATTCTAATAAGTAAATTTTAAAAATTATTTTGCTGTCTGCTGCCTCACCAAAATGCTTTCATGAATTTTTTTTTCCTGAGAGAGTTCAAGAAGTGTTTGGACAATGCTCTTGAGCACATGGTGTAATTTTGGGGCTGTCCTGTGCAGGGCCAGGAATTAAATTTAACCATCCTTGTGTCCCTTCCTACTCAGGATATTCTATGATTGTCATTGATTTTGTATCATTTGAGATAATGTGTATATGTTCCATTCCTAGGGATGCACCAAACTGAGTTTTAACTTGTATGGGAGAAAGAAAAGTGAGAGATCTTTCCTCTTCCCATTCATATAAAAACCCCTGGAAATTGCTACAGATTGTTCAAACTTCTCTCTAGAAATAAAACTTTTCAATTTTACCTTTATTGGTAGATGAGATATGAAATATCCACTGGAATAAAGGATGATGTCCAAGATACCATTCCTGAATTTTGATATATGATGACATAAATCTGTCCCTTCCAGGATCAGGACACAGGGAGTAAATCCTTTGATTGTAGCTCCTTTTTAGACTGGCTTACCCTTGATCTAAAAAGGCTCTCAGATTGGTGAAAAGCCAGTTTAGGCACCCAAGAGCTGAAGCATTATCTATAATCACACTTATTAAAGCATCACTGCTCTACCACTGCTTCTCATCTGAAGAAACACTGAACTTCCAAGGTTCCAAAGGATTTGCTGAATTTTCCCCATAACAGAAAACTCAGGCAACATTCTGTTTGGGACCAGGTCAACAGCTATTTAGTTAAACAACTGAAGATAGTTGTAAAGATATTTATTCTGCAGTAATCTTAGATGACAAAAATATTAAATAAAATACTGGTATGCGTTGGATGGGGTGATAAGTTGAGAGTCTGCAGCAATTTTTGCCCACCACATGGGCTGTAAGTAGGTTGGAGTGATGGCAGCTGATATTTAGGATGTAATCTGATGAAAGCAGGAAAGTAGATGCAAGGAGCAAACTGCAAAGTAGAGTGAAATGGAAATAACTAGAGCAGTGAAAGTAGGAACCTTGATAATGTTTTCCTTGAATATAACAACTGCAATTCCTAAATCGCTTAACTCCATGGGAGGATGCTTGTCCACGACTGATGAGTGAGATATAAAGGGAAATATTTTTAGTGGAAAGCCAGAGTTGTCCCACCACAAAGGGCATCCTAGTTTGAAATGTGCTGTGGCACAATGATGTTACAAAAACCAGCCAAAGTCCATATCTCTGTTAAAAAAACCTGCTTTCTGCAAGGGTAATACAAATTTCACATTATTAGAGCTTCATACTCCTGTGACATGATGTGTGTGTCTTAAGGGACTTGGTGTCTAGTGTGCAGCTCTAGCTCTTTCCTCGTTTTTATTAATTTGTTTGACAATTTAGGTTATACAGATTTCGTCACCTACTGTACCAAATCCTTTGGAGCCCGGTGATAAAGAGAATGTTTGTCCCCGTTTCATGAATACAGCTGATTTCTTCAGATTCTCCAGGGAGTAAATGAAGACAAATTTTCACTTTCAGCATCTGAGTGTTATTGCTGGCATCTGGCAGCCAGCGTGTCCATTGCTGGTAATAAACAAGATGCAAAATATACTGCTTTATTTGTAGACTACTCTGCCTAGTTTGCTTCAGGTTTCCTTTTCTACCAGATGTCACTGATTTTAGGAGTAATGATTTGGCCTAAATGGACCAGTGATTGCTACCTGCCAGGGAAGCAGCTGGAAGAAGTATAAATATTTTCCTTACATTTCAATACATGTTCATCTTTCACTGATGTCTTTTCTGGGGTTAAAGATGTGACTAATTCATTCCAGGTCTGTATAGTCACAACTGGGCACTTTTTCAATCAGCTGTCATTTACTGTAGCTGTACCATATCAAAATTATTTGGGTACCATTTGCTTCAATGGCTGCTACTGTCTTCTGGTATAAATGTTCATTAGCAGTGCTCTCATGAGCATTTCTCTACTTTAGGTCTAAAGCAGTTATTTAAAATTAAGTTAATTTCCCTTTTGGTGATATTTTCCGTGTTTCTATTCCATTTCCTTCTCTGTACTTACAAGAGAGCAGTCTGGCATGGCATACCTAGAGATGATTAGCAGTTTCTTGTAGGGATTTCTGATGTGCTAGGAGAGCAGGTAAATCCAGCCTGACTCCTCACATCCTCTCTTCTTACTAAACCAGTTGTCATTCATTATTTCTAAACAAGTCTTGCACCAACTGTAGAGTGAGTTTTGCAAGCACCCCATGTTTCACGAATCTGAAGAATATCTAATGTGTGTGGGCTTAGTTTATTTATAAAATTAGGTACAAAACATAGAAGAATCAGAGTGACAGCTCCAAACTCACTCAGTTTGTCCACAGCAAGGGCTGGAGTTTTGGTGGGCTGCTCCCCAACCCCCTGTGCTTCCCAGGGCAGCATACCCTGCACTGGGGAGGCTGGAGCGATGACACTGCTGGGGCTGGCTGCCTTCCTAAAATGTGTAACCATAGCTGTACTGTGTTAAAAAGGTCAGCACCAGATTGGAAAATGATGAATGCTTTGGTGCTGCTTCATATCATTACCCTTTGAGCAGAGGTAAATTAATTTGTATTTTAAGCCTATCCTTCAAGTTTAAGGCCTACTGATGCCATTGAATGATGTGTCACCAGATTTTTTATGACAGTGGTTTCTATTGTCTGATATAAATAAATTGGGCGGACAAGGCCTGTGTTGCATCTTGCTTTCTTCTTGAATTGTTGGTACTTTCCCTTACAGAATGAAGGAAGTGTTTCGTCTTCTACTACCAAGCAAATGTCATGTAATAACTGAGCATTCTGAAAAATTCAATCATACAAATCTGCATATTTAGGGGATAAAGAGCTTATAACTCTGAAGGGGTATGTGTATAGCTGAGAGAGAAGGAGAGTGCAGAGGAGACAGGCTTTTACTCCAGAGAAGTTTCCTTTTTTCCCCTACATGAATCTGTGTGCAAGATCTCCCTCAAGTTACATATACTAGTTGTTGTCCAAAAAGAGATATTAAACTTATAGTAGTTGTGGGGGGTTGGGGCGTTAGTTTTTCTTTTTCTTTTTCTTTTTTCGTCCTCTTTAGTTATGGAATTTTTTGTCCCATTTGTTGCGGGGGAACCTGATGGCCGATGCTTAAGTGTATTTGCAAGACAAAGGCTTGCCGGGCCAGGAAGAGAGACTAGAGAGGACACAGTTCAGTGCTGGGTTTGCTTGGAAAAGGAAAGGACAGGCTGGTTTTTCCTGGTGCTGCTGCTGCTTCTGCTTGCCCCGCTGGGACCCATCTGATCCATCCCTGCACCAGGACTCCTGCGTTCCACCCTGGAGCTTCTTCCATTCTCCTCAGAGCAGCCCGTCTGGAGCCATCTACAACTACAGACTGCCTACGGGGTTTGTGAAGCAAGGCCTTCCCCGTCCCTCTTGCCGGCTCTGCCGCGGGGTGGGGGTGTCCCTGACCTTTTTTTTCTTTTTTTTCTCTGTAGTAGGTGTTGTTGTTAGTACCATAGTTATTGTTAATTTGTATCTTGTTATACTCATTAGTAAAGGACTGTTATCCCTCCCCATATCTTGCCTGAAGGCCGCTTAATTTCAGTAATTCGGAGGAAAGAGTGGGGGGTCCTGAGGGAGGGTTCTGCCTTCCCTAGCAGATACCTGTCTTCAACCCAAGACAGTAGTTAATTTTGCCAATCACTGAGAATAGGACCCTCCAGCAAAAGAGGATTTTATCATATTTGTGTATTTTTTATGATGCATGGATGATATGGGGGTTTTATGTTGTTTGTCAATGACATTCACATCTGAGTTGCAGAGGGAATTTCTTTGGTGATTCTTGGAGCAAAAGAATGTGTGGCATTCTCTGCTGTGGTACTGGTGATGTTTTGTGCTTCATTTGTCTTATGGAGACTGTTGGCCTGAGATCAGATATATCAAAAGGAAATCTCTATTTTTTTAATAAAAAATTGTCATCAATTTCTATTGTATTTCAATGTTACAGTCACAGGTTCATGGGTATATTTAACACAGGGATGTGTTTATGAGTGGCATATTTATAAAAGCAAATGTGCAGCTCAAAGAAACTTAAAGAAATGTGAGAAAAGAGACTGTGATGTATATAGTGGATCATATCCAACATTTCCAACTACTCCTGAACACAAGCTAAGAAGCTTACTGTGAAACACATGAGTGTTCTGAACTTATGATTTTCCATATTAATAGGGAAACATCCTGTAAAGGATCAGTTTTTCTTCTGCTGTCTTACAAAGTTTCAGTAAGTGCTCCTGCTTATGTTTGCGGTCCCACAAAGTTTCTGTGATGTAGCTAAATGCTGCATCACTAATGATCCTGTGTTGATTGATCTTAGAACTGAGAAAGAAAAGGGAATGATCATAGGAAATTTGCTTTAAGGACACTGATGAGGGGCAAGGGATGCACCATGTGACACCTGGTTAGAAACAGCATGCACAGAAGTGATTGGATTGAAAAATAGCAAGGGAGCAACTCAATAAATAGACATTTACAGGCGGTGTATTCTTTACTGAATATTAACAGTTCCATTTGCTGTTATAGAATGAAATTAATTATTGCTACTAACATAAATATTATCTGCTAAAAGCATCATGAAGGAAATATATATTATTTCCATTCAAAATACAGTCTTTTAGAAAAATTAGAATTGTAGTTATTAGCGTAGCCCACTGAATATCTGATTGCTTATTGTCATTGAACCAAGCCAGAAAGCATCCTTTTGCCTTAAATTACCTTGATGAAGGTAATTATATTTTGTCTTTCATTTAGGATTTTAGATCAGAAATTCTTTAGGTTCCAAATCTTGTATCATACAAAAGAAGGGACTGAATGAGCGCATTTTCTGTTGATGCATGAAAGAGGGTGGTGAATCTAGAAAAAATTGGCCTTATGAGGGAGTGTACAGGAAACAGAGTAGATTTAGTCTCTGTCATTACTCCAAAATTTGTGGGATTCAAGCAAATTTCTAGCTCTGTTTCTATAATAAAGTTAACAACTACCTTTTTCTAGTCTAATTTATTTGCAGAAAGAATCTGCTTTATGATACATAGCATAGTAGGGATTTTCTGCTAGTTAGGGCCTTTAAGCAGGATTTTTAGTTATGATCTGTATACTCGTGTGCCACTAAAGTAAAGTAAGATTAAATAAAAATTTGAATTAAGAGCCGTATAGGAAGTTATAAAATGGAACTTACACTAAGACTTCATTGGAGCATTTGGAACAGGGGCTCTGAATAGCTTCAGAAGAGTTTGTGGCATTTTCCTTCAGCTTCAAACTTTCTGCAGAGATTTTTCTCATGTCTTTGCATGACATCTGGAAAGTCATCATTTTCCATTCAGTTCATAAGTCCCAGCAGGAACCCCTGGCATGGCAAGGACTTTAACCTGAGTCAGTCATTCTGGAAAGTTCAGTGGCTGCTTGACAGCCCTCCCTTCCCACAGCCTTGATTACCACGGTAATGCATACTCACTATTTGGTGTTTACTGTAACAGAAGCTGTAAAATTTCAACTTTTACTTTTAAACACATTATAACAAAGAGGATGTTTCAGCCTTAAGCTGGACATCTGTGCTTAATCCCTCATTTTAGCCACTGGGAACAGCTGCATGTTGTTCCTTCATTCAGCAAAGACACTTACTTATCCTTTCTGAGGTGGGATTTAGAGGAGAATGCAGGCAGAGGACCTCGTTCACCTTTTCCAATGAGGTGCTGTCTTCTCATTTTATTAGACCTGTTCCCCATATGTCCAACAGCTAAGATGTGCTGGCAGTCTTGATTTGACTCATTTTTTTGGTTTAATGTAAATGATGCAGCAAACCTCTTAATGGCACAGAGAGCTCTTATTGATTTGTCTTTTCTCTCCTGCCAGCTGCTGAATGCAAAGTGAAGAGGAGTAATGCCTTGGATTTAAAGGGATTCTGTATGCAAGTTTCCTGGAGGAAAAGGGAAGGGATTTTTATGCAACACTTAAAATAAAGGCACCTTTTCTTGTAAGGTGCCCAGTTTTTAGTTTTCCACAGGGTTTTCTGTGGTCAGATTATATGGCTTGATATAGCCTCCTTGTATCCAGTTTCCTTTCTTCTTCAGCCTAAAGCAACATTACTGTGACTGCATGACAGAATCCAAAACAAGGGGCAGAGAGGAATTGCTCTTATATTCCAGATCACTTTTGTCTCCATTCTTTCCTTCTGCCACTTCACTCTCAGATGTATTTATACTGTTTTTCCAAGGATCCTCCTATGGTTTTACACAAGGAGAAAGAGCTTACATTGTCTCCCAGTGTAGGGAAATAATGCTGAGAAAGCTTTCACAAATGTTTGTGTCTCGGCCATATTAGATTATTGTTTCCATGTCAATTGAATTCCATGCAAAATAGTAGCAAGTACATGGTTGGTTTCTTGTAATGCCACTAAGACGCCCAGAGAGAGAAGTGAGTTAAGTGTTTGGTAGTTTTGAGAACAATTTTCACCATCTTTACATGTACACTTAGGCTCAGCATTTGCAGAGAACCAGGATGCTCTCTAAGGCCATACAAAAGATGTACAGCTGAACAAGAGATGGCAGATGTTCTGCTTACAAATCATTAGAGAGTCCTGACAGAGACTTTAAATAATCATGAAGGCTGGCTGGATACAGGCTTCTTAAAAGTTCAACTGCTTCATATTGCAGTGGTGCTGCTGGAAGCTGGAGGCACAGATTAAGGGTAGTGGCTGTCCCTTAGGGCAAATTCTTGACTTGAACTCTCCTCTGCACAACAAATCCTAAGCATGTCATGCCCTTGTTCCATGCATGGGGTTTGCATTAATCTTAGAGCTCCTTTCTTGTTTGGTTGTTCTGTTTGTGGGTTCTTTAAGGAAAAGTCTTGCTCCCTGAACCAGTTAGGAGACATATTAGTTTGTTACTGTGCTAAATGCTAGAATCCACATCAGGTTTTTAACTTTGACATCCATGGTAGGGAAAAGGTGTAGGACACACTAAGTCTTTGAAACCCATGGAGTTACTCAATGGATAATTTGATGTTGTCCAGAGTAGAATCTCTCTCAACATATTTGAAAGAAAAAAAAGATGAAACATTGCTGTCTTCCATTAAGCTGTAAGGAACCAGCCAGCGTGACACAGAAGCAACACTGCAGGGACAGTGCAAGTTTTCTCTCTGCTTCTTTTGAAGACACAGCAATGGCCTTCACAGTGCACTGTATACAGCTTAATTTATGAATTTGGGGAAAGGCTTTGCAAAAGTTCCTCTTCACAGACTTGTGCTTAAACTGAAAGGCGCAGCTAGTCAAGGGAGGACAGAACAGTGGATACAGAGGATAAAGACAGCTAAAAAAAATGTTTGAACTAGCAATTGCTTGTCAGAAAGGCTCTCCTAAATTGGAGAAAAGTATTAAGCAGCGTTCCCAAAGGGGTAGTACTTGAACATAGTAGCTAATGTATATACATGACTGACGGGGAGAATGAACTAGTTAGTTGCTTATTAAACTAAATTTGGAGCAGCAGAGGATGTGGAACAAAAAATAAAGAAGACTTGAAAGAATTCCAGATTTAAGTATGAGCCCTAGTGTATTAAATAAGCTTTAATACAGACAGATGTGTACCACAATAGAGCAAACAGGAAAAGTGTCCTAAACAAAACAAAAAATAATTTAAACTGTAAAAGAATAAACATCAAGGGCTGTAACTCAGCCTGAGTAGAAAGGTGCAAAGAACAGCATGTCTTTAAAACTGTCATTTCCCATTGAATTAATTGATTTGCTCTAGTAGCACCAGATTTCTGCCATATTTACAGACCTAATTACTTGGCCCAGAGATTATTCCCAGTCCTTTTCCTGAAAATATTTCAAAGTATTAGAAAATTGATTTGTGAGGCAATTCTAACTACAGATTTTTCTCAACGGTAAGAGCAATTGTGGCAATTCTGTGCTAAAAACTATCTCGCATTCCATTTATCCATCTGAAGGAATGAAGCTACATGGAAAAAAAAAATGAAAATTTGGACCATCAGAATCAAAGTAAAAGAACAATATCGGTTTATTTTCCAGATATATGTGTCTTTCAGCAAAGTTAATAGTATGTCTGTGCTCTCTGGCATTGTGCTGATATATATCCACAGTGTTCTGGAAATCACACATGCGGTGCTATTGCTGGCAGGGATCCCCTTTTCTCTCTATTGCCCCAATGTGCTGGATCTCCACTTCTGTCCATGGGTATAATGTAAATGCATTACCAAATGCTGTCCACATAGTTGTACACCTGTGTCCAGACAACTTTAGGGTGAATCACTCATCGAGGCCCCTTAGCACCAGAATGGCAGGAAGTGTAGGACATCTGTGCCTGTGTGTCCCGGACCTACTGCCACAGCAGGGGCACATGGGCTCTCTCCATGGGCTGTGGCAGCATTCACCAGCTCTCTCTTCCCCACATGCAGCTGTGTCCATCCTTCTCCTGCAGGTGTATGGACAGCATTCAGACCATTCTCAGGGACAGCAGGAGCCAGCCAGGCTTTGGGGCAGTGGGTGCACATCATCTCAAAAGCTCTTCCCCGTTTCCCCTGATGAAAAGACAACAGGGCAATTATAAACATCCTGCTGCCTCAATCTGACAGAACCTTGCAATCCTTTATTGCTGGCAGGAAAGGATCTGTAAATCCAAGGTCCTTGTCCTTTTCCTTACAGCTGACTTCTGTGAGTTACATTCACTGCTCCATTTTGCAGTATTTCATTTTTACACAACCCAGAGGAGCATTGTAGAGTCATGTACCAAGCATCCTGCACAGAACTGTAGCACTACAGTGCTGCTGGCCAGGTAAGGCTCCAAAGACATCAGTGCAGTGAGGCAAAGCATTTTATTGCTGTTGGTAGTGTAGTTATATTTTATTGTCTTGGCTGTCACCTTGGACAGCTTTTCTGGCACTGGCTGATGTGGGTTAATCATGGTTACTGGGGCAGAGACAGGGTTGCGTATAAATTACTGCCAACAGCTTGGAGAAGAAAAAAAAAATCAATAGGAACTTCTGATAATTTTATTTTTGGTTTGGAAATGGACTGGCAAGAGATTTTGGAAATTATTTTAAATGTGTCTTAGAAATGTTTTTGATTATGATTAAGATAGCTGCTAAATTTAACAAGATACAATTAAACACCAGTTTATTAAGTTTGAATTTGTTGCTGATTAGCGGTTACGCATGATGTACGTTTTTAATGTTCCTTAATACTGAATAAATGGTTTGGATAATCAGTTGGTATTCATGTATCAATTTCTATCTCAAAATGCAAAGAAAACATGCTTTATGTCTGCCCCATCTATTCCAGACCTGATCCCATGCATTGGGCCATTTAAAAAAAAACCTGCAGCAATTGTAGGACAAAGCTTCAGAAGGTCATTGAAGTAGGGATTTTTGGGGGTTGGTTGGTTTGTTTGTTTTTGGTGGGGGGTTTGTTTGTTTTTGTGGGGGTTATTTGTGTTTTTGTTTTGGAGTTTTGTTTGTTTGGGGGGGATTTTTTAAGGCTGCTGTATGATTTGAACATGGCTGTGTTGCAGAAAGAGCAGTGGTCCTTCAGAGACACGGTAGCTTTAACGTTTGTCTAACCTTGGGCTCTGCTGAAGAGGATCCAGCTTAGCCTTAGCTATGGCACCTTCATTGCTGCTGCTTAATAACATGCTTCAAAATATTTGTCTTTGAAAGCACTGTCAATAAGAACACATGGTGCCTTCAGGAAATCCAATTTTAATTTAGAAGCTAGAAGATTTACCAAATGTCTGTTTTGTTTTCTGTATTTTTAGAACTTGTTTTTTAATGGAATGCTTTGGAATACTCTTGCTTGGAGCACACAAGCTAATGTTTTCAATAATTAGTGCTTAACACACCGCTTCTTCACGAGCTGTTGTTAGCTGGGTTACTTTCATGGGGGTTCAGAGCTTTCCGGAAACTTTGTCTGTGCACAGGGTTTTCAGGGAGCATTTGCTGTGATACAGCACTGATACCTTAAAGCCTAAATACTGGTGCAATGTAACTTTTCAGTACATTTAATTAAGTGCATTCAGATACCTAGCTGTGAAATTTCAGTGCCTACAGAGCTCATGTTTGGGTTAGGTGGCTGTTGCAGCTTGATACTGTGCCTCACACCATAACAAGGATGCAATATGCATTACTCTACAGACAGGCAGTTGCAGATTTGTATTTGCAGAACAACAGATCTCCCCAAACAGCACAAATAGATTGTTACATCCGCAGTAATATTCTGCATACTTGGCTCTTTAATATCTTCCCCAGCTCTCCTGCCACATCACCCCACATCCTCTCACTGAACTGTCCCAGTAATCAGGAGAAAAAAACTTGAGCTCTTCTCATAAGAGACTGTTGAATGACTGGTTAGACCTTGAACTTAAAAGGTCTCATCAGATTGTTGCTTATAAGCCATTTAGGAGTTCTGGCCTACCAGATGCTTTGGGATGCTGAGCAGAGCAGGGGGAGCCTCTGGAGCCCCCTCCCAGGTCTGCTGCAATCATGGACAGAAGTGCCCATGCCCTGGGACCCCAATCATCTTCACAGGATTTTGTTCCTTCTTACTTTTAACTTCTCATTATTAAAGTCTCAGAGAAGCTTTTTGTAGTCCATCAAATAGAACTGAGCATTCAAGTGTCCAGATTTAATCCTCTGAGTAGTAAAATAGTGAAAAGAACACATATTAAAAAAATAAATAAAATCTAATAAATGTGTTACCTTATGCTGTTTTGACCATCAGAATAATTACCTTATGTTCTTGACTAAGGGGCTTTGCTTTAGTTGACAAATGCCTGAAAGCTTATCTATTTTTTTTCCTTGCACCCATCAGTCAATCCAATAAAAGGATTAAACATTGAACATCCCTATAAACATGGCCACATTTACGTTCTTTATTTATTAAAGTTACATGAGAAATGGAACTACAATTTCATTGGGAGCAGTAGATCTTTTATGGAAATGTAAGACATAGAGTAATGTAGCCTTTAGCAAGGAGATATCCAAATTTGGGTTTTGGCTTGTGTGATGGGTTTTAGTGTTTTGTTTGCATTTTAAAACCTTTGTTAAAAATTAAATAAATAACTCAACAACAAAAGCAACAATGGAAAAAGCACCTTAAGATTTATTCCTTGATTTTGAATTGAAAGGACAACTTTAATCTTTGGTCCTTGCTCTGTTACTTGAGGTTTTTTTTCACTGAGCTGCTTTTTAAATCAGTGGTATATAATATTATTGATGTCTGCTTTGGAGAGAAGCTTAACGTGGACTTTTTTGTGATGTCATTTAATGAAGAATCCAAGATGAATGATTGTGTTAGGGTCTGAGAGACTTGATTCACACAAATGAAACCAGAATGTCCTCTGATGTACTGTGCTAGTGCATGGTGTGGTGCTGTCCTTGAACTGCAGTGAAAGGAGTCAAAAATGAGCCTCGGAGGCAAAACTCTGGCTTAAGCAGGAAGGCTCTATAATTGCTATGTAATATAATCTATATTTGGACACAATCTTTTGCTCTTTCTTGGGCAGACTGCCCAGAGCAGAAATATCTCTCCAAAAGAACAGCAGGTGGTATTTGGGGTATTGCCTTTCTCTTTTCCTATTGATCTTCTCTTTGCAATATGTCATTCTCAAGAACATAAATCCAAAACTTGCAGAGAAAGACTCAAACTTCCTTTGAGTCTTTATAAGCGCTTCAATAGCTGGTTCTGAAAATCTGTATAGTTCAGATTTAGAAAGTGTTTGATCCTGTCTTTGAAGCTATACAAATAACTAAAACTTAATATTTTTAGGGGAACTTCAGCTCACAGAATTATGCTCTACAGTCTTTATTTTAGGACCATCATCTAAGTTAATTCAGGCTTTGAGATGCATGGATTTCATGGATTTCACTTTAGGGAATCCTGGAGAAGGGAAAATTATTGTAACTCTTTAGGAAGTTAGGGGAAAAGAGACCTCAAGGCCCTGCTGCACAAGGACTAAGGAACAGATAATCATATGGGAGAGTTATGCCCCATAACTGCTAACAGAAACATACTCCTCAGCTTTACCTCCAATATATATATAGGGACTCTTGCAGCCTACAACTTTGTGACTTAGTTGCATTTCCAAAGCCAAGTTGCCCTGAATGCAAAGTGTCCATCTGCCATTTTTTTTTGAATCTTAAACAAATTCAATTTTATTATAATTTTTTTTTATTTCCTTCTCTTTCTGTTATGTTTCTTTTATCATTGTAGTTAGGGAAATGAGTCAAAATCTGAACCATCACAGAGCTGTTGGAAGGAGGGATGACAGATTAATTTGGCCTAGACAGGTAGAAAATATCTGTGATCAGTGGTGAAATTGTATTGCAACTCCTGCTGTGCTTTCTTCTTTTTAACCACACTGCCTAAGGTGTTCCCACCAGATAATTAGATTAACATCCCAAATTTTTTTTCCCCATGCCTTTTGAAAAGGAATCAGCATAGCATCCCACCAGACAGATTGGATTTGATTGCTATTCTTAGATTAGAGAGCAGCAAACCATGAGACACGAAAGCTGGGAAGTTTGTTGCAAAATTTAAGTCACGACTCCTGTCCTCTTTCTGAAATTATTTAACATTGAACTTATTTTCCTCTGAGAAAATTATCTCTGATGTCAGAATCGCTCAAATAATCACCGATGTCAGTTAGTCACAGGACTGGTTCATTAAATATGTCTTGCATATGTGGTTTTATCTAAGCCTATGAAGAGAAAAATGACTGCAGCTGAAGGAAAACACCTTTTTATTTGGTTTGGTTTAGATATTCTTTAAATAGTGGGATTCTCCCTAAGTCTGAGGATAATAAAAAGCATTTACTGAATTAGTGGGAACATTTTTGAAGTCTGTTGGTCTGCAAGATTGGTGTATGTTTCCCAAAGAGAGCAGGAGGGGTCACGTGTTTAACACTCCCTGTGCAGCACAGAGTAAAGAGTGTCTGACTGTGAGATAGCACAATTAGATCAGTTGATTTTATTTATAAAATACTACTCATTTGCCTGTTCATTACTGTAGGTCAGGATTTCTAAAGTAGAGAGACATATATACAGAATTTTAAGAAGTTTTGAACATTCAACAGGAAAGAAGTTTGAAGAAAAAGGTGCTTTGCAGCAAGAGCAGTTTAAAAACCAGGCAATGGAACTGATCTCTGTACATTTGTCTGAATCTTGCTCTTACTTGAGAGAGAGAGACAAAGAAAAAATGGTTGTTGCTGCTGCTAGACTGGCAATCTAAAAGAAATTACCTCTTATTTCACACATTTTCTGTTGTGTAGGGAGACAGGCTCACTCCTATAGCCTCTGTGAAATAGATTTGAAAAGACGGTCTCAGTAAAAATCTAGGCTTTCTGCATATCATAAAACTGTATTATCTCTCCTTCAACTCTCTCCTAACATCATTTCTCCCAGGAATAGCCCTGAAAACATTTCTTCTTTGCAGTTGTATATGTTAGGTGCAAATATTGCTTTTCCTTTCTCCGGACTGTAGTGAAATTTCAGCTGAGATTCATGATGTCTGGGGAAACTTGGTGTCCTCAGATGTCTCAATACCTGGAATAGAAAAACGGAAGAGTATGGTGAGACTGTTAAATTTACAGATCTTTTGTTTCTTATGGTGAAGTAATGAAAATGTAACATAAAATGTTTTTAAGAAACAGTAATAAATTATTATTTTTTTTTTACTGCACATTGTGCTCTTAAGCATTATATTCCTTTTATTCATTTATTCGGTGCTCTATATATCCACCTATATTTTGTATCTCATGGAAGAGTATTCTGCCAATGTTTCCATGATTGTAGATGGATTAGTTGTGAAGATTCAGACCATGATTCTTAGCCAGATCAAAGAGTCCCCTCTTCCTTTATAAATCAAAATAGGGTTTTCCTCTCTTAGAAGAGCCCACACGATCATTGCTGCCATCACATGACTAAATAAAATCTAACACTGCCATCTAGTGTCTCCGTACTGGGATTTTACACTTCTTTAGCCCAGTGGTACCCGAGAGCCTTTGAGCATCGCTTGTAACTGTGGAGTTCTCAAGTGAGAGAAATACTGGGTTTCTTCTAAAACTTTCCTTTTAGTTTGTTCTTGTTTCATTTTTTCTTCAAAGAAATTACTTCCTATCTAATTTCATAATAACATTAAGTGTTTTATAATGATGCTAAGAACCTCAGCTTTCACACAGCTTCTAAAGGATTGTGTTCAGTATTGGAGTCAACTGCGGTAGGAAGTGCAGAGAGTAAACTTCTGTCTGTGCTCTTCCTCTTCCTGTTCTGCTGGAAGATGTTTGAAGAGTTGACACAAATGAGCTTCTTACCACAGTCTGATTCACCTGGGGAAAATAAAAAATTCCCTTGGAGGTGTCTCTGCAGTTCTGTGACACAAATTGTCAAAATTACCTTAGTGAAATAAGGAGAAAGGAAAATTGTTCAAGAAAACATATCTCTGGGGATTTGTTTAGAAATAATGTGTACAGAACACATTTGAATACAAAGAACTATCA
Organism: Bombycilla garrulus; assembly: GCA_013400315.1. NCBI lineage: Eukaryota > Metazoa > Chordata > Aves > Passeriformes > Bombycillidae > Bombycilla > Bombycilla garrulus. Next base: position 3,837,410 of record VXBU01007974.1, read on the forward strand.
TGTCTTATAGAGGAAAGCCCAATTTTAGTGGTGCCCCAACAGCTTGCAGAAGAACCCACTGTCTGTGGCTTTGAGCACTAAAGGTGGCAGCGTGAGCAGGCTGAGTGTGCTCCCCTTCCTGCTTTAGGTGCTTGTAGCATAACTTAAACATATATAGAGGTAGATGTACCTCTTTAAGAGATGCATTGATTTTAGATCTGTTCATTTCTTAAGTAAAATGAACTGCTACACTGAAAGCTTCTTTCAGAATTGCAGCCTGATAATCCCAAGCAGACTGTCAGGCTGCATGTTTATTTACTGCTCCATTGCACCCCCATGATTGATTCTTTCTCACATTCCACTACTGATTTTTCTGTTCTGTCTTTCTTCAACCACAAATATGAAGAAGTTCCTTGTAAGCCAAGTTGCCTTACCCACTGTTTGAAGAGCCCTTTCTCTGGGGTCTCTCTCCCTGGAGAAGCCTGCAGCAGAGACAGGAGACTTTAGCTCAGCCTTCCTGCACTGGGAACACCAGCACAGCTCCAGCCATGGGGCTTGTGCAGATCAGGCCCAGCTGCCAGAGTTCCAGAGGAATTGCCGAACACCCCCCAGCCAAAATCTGTGATGTGATGTGATGTGATGTGATCACAGGTGATTGTAATAATTGTATTCCTGGAGCTTTATAGGGAAACATATTTTGCCTGTATTTTAGAAAATTTCTTTTTACTGCCCTTTTCTCTTCACAAAGATCAACAGATGTCCACAAATCCTTCTGAGATCCCCTTTTCTGTAGTCAAGTGGCTGTTCTTTGTGTTCAATACAGTCTCAATCTTTGAAATTCAGTGTAAAAATTTAAAACTTTGACTGGGAGATGAGGAATTGAGTCAGGTAGGGTTGTTAAGATGCTTTTAGAGCTGTACATTTCTTTGGTTAAGAGAAATTTTGTTTCTCTACAGTTTTGCAAACACTTATAAATTTATCCAACAAGTCTTTTAGGTTTAATGTCTTGATTATTTATTGCTCATGTGTTTTTGTTTCTAGTTTATACTCCTGTCCAATGAGATTATACAAGATCAAAAAAGATACTCAAATTCGCTAAATTTTACTGAAAGCTTTGCTCACATGCATGCTGAAAGTCATTGTGGTCGGTGTTGTTTTTTTTGTTCTTTTTTTTCCCCCCACCGTGTGTTTCTCTGTCTCCTGGTCAATGAAAATTAATGAGATTTCTTTTAATCAAGTATCATTTTGTAGGTTTTCATTGCTACAATATTTAATATTTAGTTGACATATGAGTGTTTAATTGCAGTGTGTACATAGTGCAGGAGTATAGACAAATGAGTTCTGCATATCTTCTATCTAAGGAAAATTATATTTACTTAATATAAAAGGTAAATGTTGCATCTAACTGAATCAGAAGCAACTTCTTTCTGTTGATAAAGAACATTCTATCATTGGTTTAATTCTATACACTAGCAATATCCTGTCATTCCTCTGGACTAGAATTTACTTCACATGCCTGTGCCTTATGAGAGGTAATTTTTTTCTCGTTCCAATAGAAGGTATTGGCACTACGAAAGTGAATTTATTCCTCCAGAAGGAAGATCTTCCATTCTCAATGACAGGCAGGTGATAAATCACTGTAAGACAGGGGCTTGTGATATGAGCTCAGGTACAGTTGATCATCCATGCAAAGATGTGACTGCCGTAGTTTTTTACAGGACAGAAAGACACTCCGGGACACACAGGTTCAGATTTTAGGTGGAAAAAAGGCCATGTAAAATGGTGAAATCAGCCAGTGAGAATTTTCTACCAGAGGTGAGAGCAATATGACAGGAAGAGAGTTTACATGTGGAAATGGGAAAGTCTCCTGTGGTTTCTGTTGTCTACTCCACATGGAGTTGCCTGGCTCAGACCTTGCCCCACCCCACCACAGCTGAAAGGGAGTTTGATTGCAGAGGAGCTCATTTCCATGGAGACCAAGGAAAAAGCTGACCAGCCCTGCACATATTCTACCAGGCTCTTATCAATACAAAATTATTAAAATAGAGCTCTAAAGCCAGTAGATTATTTCTGTGATGGGAACCCATACAACAAACTACAAGAGATGCTTTCAGGAGCTCTGTTGTGTAAGCGCTGTACCTGGCTCAAGATCAGTCCTTCGCATTTTGGTGCACTCAAAGTCACAATAAATAGCATGTGAATTAGTCCTTGAAAGAGTTACAGGTTCTCCCCCCAACAAAAAAAATATTAGAATTGCAAATCATTATGAATAACATCAAGCAATCAAAAGCTAATAGAGAAATGTATGCAGAGTTAAAGCAGATCTTGTGTTCTGCAGGTTTAATGAAAAATGTCTATTGCTTTTGTAGTTATGCTTTCATTTGATCTGTTTCTCAGGCTTTTTTGTGATGAGAAACCTGAGCAGATTTATTCATAAAAAATTACTCTTCTCTGGCCATTTTCTTTTATAAATATCTGTTTAAATTTGAGTCTTTCTATTTAAAATATGTTTCCAGAAAAAAAAATTATATTTGAGTTACTTTTATACTTGCTTGTCTTAGAGAACTTGGGATTACCTATTATACAACCCAGAATTTTTCTTTTCTTTTTGCTAGTGATACTTCCTGTCTCTCAAACAAGCTTTCAATATGACACTGAAATGAAGAGAATATATCTCCCTTTTTCTGAAATGGAAAAGAACTACCTGAAAACTATTTTAACATAGGTACAGGCATTCAAAATAATAGGTATCTAGGATGATATCTTATCCATCCATCCATCCACAGGATTTCATCATCTCCGCCTTTCAGAGTTATTCTTTGATTGTTTCTCCTCAGGCTAGATCACTGTACATAATATTGTCATTTATTCTTGTTCAAAGACTTTTTTCAAGCTTTCCTGCTTCCTAGACCCACTGCTATGAGCACTTAAGGACTGTTTGCTTAGCCATTGACTGGGCCACAATCATCCAAATGCCAGTTTAAAGGACATGACTGATTTGAGCATTTGTCTTGAACAGAAAGCAATGATGGATGGATGCTTAATGCACAAATAACAATAGGGATGAATCAAGTGGTTTAGTTACTGTGAGTGTGAAGGAAGAATGTTTACAAACTCTGTATGAGCTCTATGTTACTGTAACATCTGGCACAAAATCTGAGAAATGGTTCATCTGTTTAGGTAAAAATTATCATCTTCCAGGAAGAGGAATAAAGATGATCTGTTACTAAGGGTCTGGATTTGAGACTCTTGAGAAATCTGGAGTACTTCTTATAGTGTTGGACAAATACTTTTCTCACCGTAGCTCTATAGCCATCTTTCCTCATGCCCCTTGTTTTTTTCCATTCAATAAAATTGTGCATTCCTTCAAGAAGGAACTTTTGCATATTTTGGTAAGTTACACATCTTGGCACAAGAAAGACCTGATTGTTTTAAAGCAGTTTTTCGAGGTCTTGCAGAGAAACAGCAGGTGTTGTAATGACAACATCAGTCACTGTGTTACTGGATCCTGCACATGCACAGTCACTATTAGACTTGGCAAATCTGTAGCAGTGTGGTAAATTAAAGGATGTTTTGTTCACTAAGAAGGACAAATCACAATGACAGAAAGTTAAAGTCCTTGTAAGATAAACCACAAGGACAGAAAACAAAAGTCTTTAGATTAAGATAAAACTCATACGTAAATATGCTCTTGCTCAACAAGTACTTGCTCAAATAAGCTTTGAGTTCCAGAAATCGGAACAGGAACACCGAATAAGGAAAGAAAACACCCGAGGAAGACTACCAACCTTCATCCAAGGACCATCAGGACGCAGGATGCGACCACCTAGCAACAGTAGGAGACATACGCAGAGTACAACTAAAAGACACGCCAGCAGAAAATGGGACTGTATAAAAGATGGACTGGAACAGGCTCTTAGTGTGGCAGTGGTGGAATTAGATTCCCTGTCACCCAGCGCTGATTTGCTTATGCCTTGCTTGCTATAATTAATAAATTTTGATTCGACCCAAACTTCAGAGTGTACTGCAATTTATCACAGCAGTAATGTCATCTGATCACACAGATAAACTCAAAATCTTCCAGTCAGTAAATGCAGAAAGTGCTTGTTCTGACCAATACAAATGTTTGATTCATTAAGTGTAAACTCAGTGGATTAGTTGAGAATAATCTCAATTAAAGGAGGCATTGCTGATAATGGTGGGCTGGGTCAGTTTTTGGCATTTTTATCCTCCATTTTTATCCTCCATTTTTATGCTTTTGTCCTCCCCACTTCTGTCCAGTCCAAACACAATTATGATGATGTTATTTGAGGCCAATGAGTGAGGCTGGTTAAATATCTTTTCCCCCATAATTGCTGGAAGCCACCAGAAATCCTGTAGTGACTAATTACAAAATTATCTGTCTCTAAGGAAAATTTCTTCTTAACCGCGTGAGCTGGCTTATTCCCTGGAGGAAGAATGTTTTATATTTCTCATATAATTATACAAGGAAGCTTAGAAAGTGCTGAAACAAATTCCTTTTTTTAAAAAGTGGATATTAGAAAATTATAAAATCCATTTTCAGCTTTTGACACAAAATAACTAACGTGGAATGCAGACACAAGGTGGAAAAAAATTATTCTGGAATATTTTATTTTATTTTGAAGGTGGATGTTAATTGAATATTTTCTCTTTCAGAAATGGATAACAAGAGTGGATTTCATACTGACTGCTGGATAGAATGGAAAAATCAAGTCTGGCATTGCACAGTCTCTCCCATGCCTGGTCCCAGGCTTGCTGGATCTAACCCACTACAGGCCTGCACCAGCAGAACAAAAACCATTTTCAGCTGACCTCAGATATGAGAGTATGAAAAAAAATCACAGATACATCTAGCTATAACACTCTATTAAGTTTGTAGAAAGTGATATAATTTAATTGAGCATCACTGTCCCACAGAGACCATACAAGAGCAAACCAGAGCTGAGTCAAGACCTTCTGGGGTATTGAGTCTGTCAGCCTGCATAGCATCCACACTCTTAGGATGGGCTGAAGTTAATAATTGGTCTAATTAATCACCTACTAAAATTGTTCCATTGTAGCACAAGGGACACGTGTAGAAGAGGCACAAGGCAGGGTTGACTGTGATTTTGAGAGGCTGTTTTTAATGTGTAAATAGAAAACACCACTCACTGGTCAGACCCGGTGAATCCCAAGACAGGATGAGCACCGTTTTGCCACCACAGTGAGCAGCAGATGTTGAAGAGAGTAAAACTTCCCAACTGCTTTCACGCTTAGCTTGATGCTACCTTTGTAGTTTTTCTCCCCAACCCCCTCCTGTTTGATAACCCTAGGATACAGACAGAGTGGATCAGGGCTGACCACGTCAGTTTGGGGCCTTCATCCAGGCCTTGGGCAAGAGCCAGGAGCTGATTTTGTCTCCAAAGAAACCTGACTGATGAGCAGCACTACAGGACAGAGGATTCACACGGTTGGGACAGAGCCAGTCACAGACCTGCTTTGCACAAGCAGGTGAAAATGGAATATTATAGTCTAATACTACAGTCTGTTTGTGACTACAGACAGGATATTTATGGTAGAAAGGAGGTATGCAGTGTTTAAAGCAATGGAGTGTATGTAAGAAAATCTGATTTGGAAAATAAAACAACACCCACCTAAATTCCATATACACAGCTTAGAACAGTGTTTAACTATGATGATAACAATTGAGCTTATAATGAAAAGGGTAAAAGCCTATTCACTAGCTTTCAGCAAGTATGGGGCCATCAAAATGTTGCTTTGCTCTGCAAAAATGTTAAGTTGGCACACATGAATTATTTAAGTAATTCTTGAAAGCCAAATGTCTGCAAAGGTACTGAAGTTGCATGTAAATTCAGAAACACAAGGAGACTGCTGGAGACAGGTACAGTGCAGCAGAGCATAAGAAATGCAAACTGAATTTCATAGCATACAAGCAGCATTAAAGAAATGTATTTCAGCTTCCAGTCAGTGAACCCAAACATGTTGTACATTATGCAGACTGCTTAGCAATTTACATAATTATAAACTCCCCTTGAAACAGTAAACATAACTGCAGAATACAGTAATACCAAAAAAAAGTCATCATTGCTATGAATTGCTTATTTGACTTTTTAATTTTTTTCCAGGGTCTTTGAAAACAAACAGATTTTAAAACAGGCCAAACAGACACTTTTACAGTAACAAGTAATTTTTATTGGAAAGAAATGGAGCATAAAATAGAAACTTTCTGTTTTAATATAAAGTAGTGGTCTTGTTGACTTTTGAAGCTGTTTCTGTTAAAGTTTTATTTTGCAATTTAGATACATTCTTAAATTTCTCCAAAGAGTAATCTATTAAACCAGAGATTGCCTGTATATGAGGGGGTTCAGAAAATATTATCTTTATTGCTGCGGATGGCATACAATGTGATTACATTGGGGAACTCTGCTGTGGCTGGAGAGCAGAGGAGCTGCATTAGCAGCAGAATGCTAATATTGATAGTGCTTCACAGGAGACTGGAGAAGAACTCTTCCAGGGAGATTCAGGGAAGAAATATAGAAGTTTAAATATGAAAATGAAAGAACTCTCCTGGAGACAGGAATAAAAAATAATCCTTTTGTTAACAAAAAGAAGAGAATAATGCATTGGGAACTATTGGGATCTTTATGTGTGGTTCTTATTTTAAAGAAAGCCTGGTTTGGGGAGAAGTTAGGGAGGGAAACTTCTGCCCCAGAGAAAATGGTTGTCCCCTGTGGGGACCTGTCCTGGGGTAATTTATGACATAAATTCAAGTAGCTTTGTCATGTTCCTTGTAGTGTAAGTGACCTCACTAATGCAAAGGCTGCAGAGTACTTTCAGCCCCAGTGTTGGCTAATGAAAACTCTATCTGGGAGGCAGCCACAGGAAACAGTGGTGGTGCTGCTCAGAGAAGCATTTCTGAGGTTCCCTGTTGATTCTGGTTTGTGTACTGAAAGATGTATGAGGGGAAAAATAATGCAAAGATGGAGTCTAAGGAGTTCTGGAGGAAGAGTGGTAGGTCAGTAGTGCTGGTGCATCACCTACCCTACATGTTTCTGTCCTCAGCAATTTCATTGCAGGGTTGTTTGTGTGAACTCTGAGACAAGCAAAGATGTGTTTGCATTTACCTCTGTGAGCATTCTGAGTCATCCTTCACTATTCCCTATTCCAAAGCAAAAACATCCTTAATTCCATGCTTTTAAAAAAGCTTTTAGAAATTAAATAATTAAAACAAGCATCAGGAAAACAAACAATTACCAAGCAAACAAAACAAAAATTACAAGCTTCTATGCAAAATAAATAATTACCCTGGCAGAGAAAACTACTTCTAATTTTTTTCTAGTGAGAATGATGTAACTATAAGTAATGTGTAGTCTTTCATTTTTTCTGTTCCTAGGAAAGAAAAAAAGCTGCTAGCTCAGGCAGAGCACGATCCAGTTAATTTTCTGTATCCTCAGACCAATTAGTCAAATTGAGAAATCAATCTCTGTCAGAGTCATGCCTGAGTATTGGCTGTGTGGGAAGGGGATGGCTGTAATGGCTAATAGTAATTTCTTTCAGAAAGGTAAGAACATTATTGCTATATTTAGTCCATATGTACAATAATATTGTCATTTAGGTAAGATTTCTGAAAGGTTTTCATTTTTAATACTCTTTTTATAAAATAGTTGGAGACTCCATTATCTTTATTTTTCTTATCTGTTTACAATCTTCCCATTAGTGTGACTGGTAATGGGATTTACCTGCAAGTGATCACTAACTGACTAAATCCACAGAGACACTTTATTTATATAGTAATTTCAGGAGGATTAGAAAGGTGTAGACTAGGAACACATCCCAATATTTAAATTCTGTTATATTTCTGAGGCTTAATTGGAACCACCAGCTCAGCTGCTTGTTCTGGCCACCTTTTGTGGATAAAGTTCTCTGCAAATCTTGCACGGATTTAAGCTCCTGAGCTATTGAGCACAAGTTAATGCAGAATGTGAATCTGTAGGGCAGAGGCTACCAAACTTCCTGACACTGAGGGCCATTTTCTAAATTATTTAAGTGTTCCTTATAGCCAAATCCTTTTGTAACTCTCCCTGTGTGCCCTGTATTTTACAGACAAAGCCCTTACACCCCATTATCCATTTCCCCATCGCTGTTCAGAAAGAGAGCTAATGCTGTTATTGCATTGCACAGCAGAGACCTCCAGGTTCTATTGAAGAGTAAAGTCCTATCTACTCATTAACTAGGATGCATACTTACAGTTTTGTGCTTTTTTGTTGTTGTTGTTGTTTTACTCTTCCCTATTTCAGAAATGCACCTATGTTTAAATATCATTGTTCTGCGCATTGATTACCTGTTCCTCCTTCCTCAGCTTGTGCTGCCCTCAGGTTCAGCAGCCAGCGCTTACTCTCCTGTCCTTCCACGCCTCTGATTACAAGCACCCTTGAGTTACTCTGCAGTTGGGCAGATTTTTCTCCCATGTGGTATTGCAGGTAGAACCCTTCAAGTGCCCTAATTTAAGGTTATCCAATTCTACATGTTCTCAGTCACTCCAGAAACATGTTTTTAGTAGTTTCGCCATCAGCTGTAAAACTGACAATAATGCAGCATTCTCAGGTGACAAAGGCTAGCAGAGGCAGGTGATATTTTACTCTGCACAGGTAAATAAATAGTATAACCTCTACATTTACACAATAACTCATATGCTATGTTTGTTCTTTGGCTGTGCCGCTTTTATTCCCGCCTTGAGCTATGTGCAACATCAGTCTGAATAAACCAGTCAACACAATGTTTTCTCCCCATTCTTGCTTTTAGTGAGCTTTGTAATTTCTGGAGTAGCTATCTTGATGGAGTGGGCCCAGTTGTTCAGAGGGGCAGACCTGGGGCTGCCTCTCTGTGTGCAGGCTGGGCTTGTGCCTGTCTGTACCATCCTCAGAAAAATCCTTTGGAATAGTGGAAAGTCTTTGCTAGGCACCCAGGGCCTCATTTTAAAATAAACTTTATGTAATGAGTGAACCCAAGGAGGCTGTTTTCATTGTTTTAATAGTGTTTATGTGCCTGGATCAAATAACATAAGAACCAATTAAAGGAATCTGGGTGTTTGCTTTAGCATTCTCCAGGGTGCTGTCAACAAGCCAATTTTGCTGCCTGCAGCCTGTCTGTTACCAATTGTTACCTTTTACCACAGATATTCTTTTATTTCCCTGTTTTACTTACTTCATGACTAAAGAGAATTTAATTTGCCTCAATCTTAGAGCTACTGCATTTTTAAGTAATTGCAACTGATATGGGACTATCAGAGCTTAGCATATTATATGTGTTAGCTGCTCCAGCTGGCTCTTGTAAACAACCTCTTTCAGTAATATTTCATTTCTATGCAGCTGGAGGTTTGCCTGAGCATGCGGCATACATATTTTAGCCTATAATAGTTAAAACTACATTTGAAAAGCAGAAATTCAGGAAGTTAGTACTTGCATGTACTGGGCAGTGTTAATGTTCCTGTCACATTGAAAGATTTTTACAGCCTCTTATTTAAAATTAATTTGTGAATTTGAGCCTTGCAGAGAACTTGTAAATAGTCTGTTCTGGATTGGACAGCAAACTGTCATGATTTACAGAAGATATTTTCAGAGAACGTGGATATCTCTCCCAAGACATCCTTCCCTATGCTTCATCTCTCTGGCTCTCCTCCTTCTTTGGTGTGCAGTGAAGTTCTTCATTAACATCCTCTGGAAGATAAGGCATTGAGATCCTCAGAGGTGGCCTTTCCACACCAGGTGTGGGAGGGAGGGTGTTCTTTTTTATTCCTTTTTCTAACTCATTATCTTATTTTTACCAAAAGGCTTTTCAGCCAGGTCTGCTGAGAAATTGCTTATAAAACCACCCAGCACAGTGAGTAGAGAACTAATACTGTAATTTTCCTCTTTGTGTAGAGTTTAACTAACCAGAGAGAGGTTTGGGACTTTCTGAGCAGCATGGTCAGTAGACTGTGGGCCTCTGTGTGTGTAGATGCTTTCAGGCCAAACTACTCTCTGACTTCAGTCTAGTCAGGTGTTCTTTTTCTGGTTGTAAAGAGAGCGCCAGGTTTCACAGATATTAAGGCCAAATATCCTGTTAGATACACACAGCTCTCCCCTCTTAATTAGCCTATTGGCACACTTGTGTAAGCTTCTATCAAAGCCCCTGAGGACATGAATCACTGCTTTCAAACACCTTTGGGGAACTGCCATGGTACTCATAGCTGGAATCTTGACCTTAAGTAGTTCTTAAAGCACATAAATCATAGAGATGTTCTACATGTTATTGTCATTTTGCAGGATCACAGATTTTATTGTTTGACTTTGTATGAATCATTTGTTCTTTTTGCTTGCATGGTGTCTGGTCAGAAACTCTTATTCATTTACAAACATTAATGAAACTGTTCACCTATCGCTAGGTCAGTTCAGGTGTTGTATGTGTTTCAAAATTGCCCCTCTTTTGTGACTTTTTGAGAGGTATCTCTTCTCTGTTCCTGTGTCAGACCTGTCCAGGATAGAAGCTGGCAGGTGAAGGTCTTCCCTGCAGTGATCCCTTCTTCATCCATGCTCTGTGCTGCATCTGCTCTGGGTGTCTGGCAGCTGGCATGGTCACTGTTTTCCCCAAACCTCAGAGAAAGTGTAGGTGATGTGACAGCTCTGTTACTCCCATCAGTGGTGTGATAGTGCCAAGAAATTAAATGAGTTGATGTAGACACAAAACATGAGAAGACAAGAAATATACTGGTTCTGACTAAGTAGAAAGTGCTGTCAAAGTAAAACCACTTGGGAAAAGAAGCATGTTTTCTCTTTCTTATATCTTTGTGTTATGACAATCTCAGGAGACACAGGATCTGTAAGAAGAAATTGCATGTTGTGACTATATGAGGAAAAGCAGTATTGCAACAGTGGTCTAGTCCTGAATTTTTGTCATTGTTTGTTGCCTGCATGTTGTTGAGAATGATCAAAGCAACAGCAAGGAAACAGATTCATTTAATAAAATATTAAAGATGTATTTGGTAACCTGACTCAGAGGTTTATTGCAGGGCTTGACTTTACTAGAAGACCAGCCTTTACATCTTAAACTTTGTAGGCAATACTGTTTCATGAGCTGATTATTTGGTTTATGTACCTCCAAGACTAAAATACCAAATAGCTGAAGTTCTTGTGCCGTGTGCCTTATTTGCTTTGTTGTTTTAGTTAGAAATTCTACTTTTTGACTCTCTCTTATGGGAGTGCGAGCCTTGAAGTTGCCGTGGTTTGTGCACTAGGGTAGCATCTGCCTTTGCTACCAGGGACACTCTTCCAGGAGTGTGTGAGTTTCTGAAGGTCCAGTTTGGATTCTCAGTGCTGTCCACAGCAACCGATTTGGATGTAATTCAAGCACACAGCTTATTTCTCCCTTTGCTGCTCACAGTTCTGCCATTGTTCTTGCCAGGTGAGTGCAAGTGGGTCTTGCTGTAGGATTTTTAAAGTTGCCCAGCTCAGCCCTGGGCAGAGCAGCCAGCAGAAAGGTTCAGGTCAGTGCCCCAGAGCAGAGCCCTGGCTGAGCTGAGCATGAGCTGTGCCATCAGGAGCAGCGGGTGTGTGCCCAGGCACACGTACTGTGACCAGGAGCGGTGACCTCTGGCAGAGGGCTCAGGGATGTGACCTTCCCAGCTGCCCGATTTGCCAGTGGTTCTCAATCAGTCCTGGGCTGGGAAATGCAAGCAGAGTTATCAGGAATACCCGCATACTTTGACAGTTCATTTTCCTGTGGAAACAACAGCACAGGCTCATAGAGGGTGCAGATATGCTTTTGCTGGCAGGCTTTGCTCCACCTTCTCAGCACAAGGGCTGTGTGAGGCAGAGGCAGCGAGGCCAGGCCATTAAATCCTGTGTCTCCAAGGGGCTCATTAGCTGGGGCTCAGTGCTTTCAACTACAGCTACACAGCTTTCTGCTTTGGAGCAGTCACAGCTCCCGAGCTCGGTAGACAGGCTGAGAGAGCTCCTGTCTGCAGGCAAAATAATGAGCAGACCAACCTCAGAGTCACACTGGCATATGTTGTGGTGATCTTCATTGGGACTGTGCTGCTCTGCTGACTCCAGTAACTAAGAAAAAGTGAAAGCATGCCTTTGAGATTATACTCTTGTACAAGGAATATTTAACACTGAAAATAAATTACCAAGTGACTGGGCCAGGCTGCCATAATCATCTGATAATTTCACTGCTGTCACCTGTCCAACCTACAAGGCAGTGACTATTTCAGGTGTTTCTTTGTATGCCTGAGCATGAAGAGTACTTAAATCACACGGGCTGGTGTTTCTTGGCTTTTTAGCTAGGAAAATATTCATTTTCTGAGATTATGTTCCCAAAATTATCATTGTCTCAGACCATAGTAATAAGATCCCAACTAGGAAAGCTAAAGATTCAAACTTTTCTAGTGTCTTTTAGATTTTTTTTAATCCCTTCTTCTGCAGTACTGGAGATCTTGCAATGCTGTTTAGAAGCTTAGCACTGACTTTTTTTTTTTTCCTTAGAAAACCCTATTTTTTCACTGTGAGTTCAATAGCCTATTTATTTCTGTAGGTTCAACCATGAGCACTGCACTCAAAAGTGTTGGGATTTTTTTTAAGGAAAAAGAAAGCTAACATTTTCTTTTATTAAAGTTAATACTATGTTTGTCTGGGAAATTCAGCAGGGCTTTGTCTTGGTACTGATGACTTCTGTGAATTCTTACAAAATACAGTTTGTATTTGGCATTCAGTTTCAGTAAGTATAAACATGTATTTTAAATATCTCCATTACTCTATGCTTAACTTGCACTTAGCAAAACTATATTAATGGAAAAAAATTATGCTATGAAAGAAACATTTCTGGATTGATAACCTGATTTCTAAGTATGAAGTGTTGCAATGGCTGTTTCTAACAAGCTCTTTCTTATACAGCTGCAATGCTTTTTTCAAATTGACTTATTTGCTCTTTGACGAGATAAAAACCCCTGCATTTATTTCATCTGAATGATAAATGATTGCAAGGAGGGAAGAATACCTTGCAACAAAAGATAGCAATGATGCTCTTTTCATTACTGATTTCGTATGACAAAGATCAAGAAGTGAGAGACCTGCACATCCACTTAGATAATTCATTACTCTTCATAAAATAACCTTCACATTTGAGAGTTTGTTTCAGTTACAGCTGTGGAACTCTGCAGGTTTTAATCACTTTTTCAACCACTCGGAACAAAACAGAAATTTCCCCTCCTGTGAAAAGTTTTCCATTTATAGTCTTATTTTATGTCTTTATTACAAGCAAAGAAAGGGGTTTTTCTAAATGCTGAAAGTCCAATTTATGGAACATGAGACAAATTTCTTTTCCTTTACCAAAATGGACTTTAATAAATGGGGATTTATCTGTATTATCACATATCCTTACTTTATTACTTTTTTATTTTAGCTGATTTTTTTTTCTATAGCACAGCATGCATTTGGGAATTATTATCTAAAAACAAAAAAAAAATAAAACTACTTTCAGAATTTCTTAAACCTGTTGCTGTATGGTGTCCATTTTAGTAATGGCTTTTCAGCCTCAGTTTTCCTAGCATGGGGGCTTCCCACAGTGTGGAGTGGGCTGGGAGGGCAGAACTTGTTGACATCCAGATCTGTGGATAGCAGAGTGAGAGCTCTGCTTGGCTCCTGCCTGGGGCCAGCCAGGGGGGCACAGGAAAGACAGTTCAGAAAGATCCAGGGGTCACCAGGGCTTGTCTGGTTGCTGAAAACTCCTGCTGTTTTCTCTGTGCCACAGTATGACCTTCAAGAAGGATTAAACCTGAGAGTAGCTGATTTCTGACATGGAGAGAGGCTTTTGGTTTGGAACTACCACCTATGGTCACATCTCAAATGTGTGGCTGCCTGCTCTTGTTTTCATATTTCAAGGTCTGGATGAGAAAAATGATTGAAGCATGATTAAAAACAGTGTGAGAGGTTGTGTATGTATGTACCAAGATGTATAAACACACTGCTTCTCCCTTATGGCAGGTCTGAGCAGAGTTCTAAGTTCAGTTTTGGTTGGCAACATGCATTTTATCATCACTGTTATTTATTCATATTGAGTATTCTCAGGCAAAAGTGAGCTGAGGGTTAGAAACAGACTTCCCTGCAGTGCCACTGAGAGCACTTCTCTGGAGTCAGGATGGAGTTAGGGGTCTCTCCTGCTCTCCCCTGACAGTCTGAGACTGATGAACCTTGGCATTACTGCCAGGCTCATATTACCATCCGAATCTTATTTATTCAGGGTCTGATGGTTCAGTAGAATGCGGCTTATCAGCCATCATAGTGTGGTAATTGGGCAAATAGTAAAACTAAGAGTTTCTCTTGTATTCCTATCCTGACATTTGGATGATCCTTCACCCACCAGACCTTGTTGTAGTCCTTTGGTAATGTTCTCTGCTATTTTAACTCATTTTCCAACTAGACCTAAGCATTTCCAATTTAACAGCTAGTTTCCCATACCCAATTTTCAAAACATGCTGGAGCCTTTAGAAGCATATAATGTATCATTCTCTTCACAGTATCTGCTCTGCCAGGCTGCTTTATAACTTGGTACTTCGTAAATCACTTTGGAACACCTTGTGCATAAAAACACTATCTGAAAAAAAAATTCTAGTTATTGTCTTGTTCAGGTGAATTAGTACAGCAAGAAATTTCTTCCACAACCCTCTGTCACCTGGGGGTTTTGTGCTAATTTTTAAGAATTTTGCATAAGTTGATGAAGGGTAAAGATAATAGACAAGCCTTGTGTACTCAGTCCAGATATCCTCATTTAAATTATCTGACTGGGTAGAACTTAGAGCATTAATGTTGAATGTAGCAAGGAACTTCCAAGGCAATATTATCTTGAATGTCATGGCTGGATTACAGGACCACAGATCTATGCAGGACAAAATTGCTGCTAGTCAACAAGGTTTCTTTTCAGATTTCCAAACTGAAATTAGGAAAATATATATTCTCACCTGTCCTTCATGGCTCATTGCTTTGGTTGACTAGTTGAGTAGCATTATGTTTATCACAGAAAGATTAATGACCCATGATTCTAATTTATAAACAAGAAATTAGTTTTATTAAAAGGCTGTCTGCAGAGCACTCTAGATTTGCCTGCCTAGACCTTCTGCTGCTTAAATCATGGTGGCATTTTCTGATAGCACTTGTCACTATTTATTTGTTTATGAAGTAGAAATACAATGCCTAGAATTATTACCCTTATAAGCAGGAGAGCAGAAATATTTGTATTCATTTTTGGCTGACGTGAAATCTGTCCTTTAGTTTTGTATTTGCATGTGTGTTTTCCAAGAGGAAAAAAGAAGATTCTCAAATGCTCGTTGACCCAACACTTTATGTGTAAATAGTGGATGAAAAGTTCCACTCAGGAAGAAAAAAAAAAATAAAATAAAAATCTGTGTAATAATTATTTCAATGAAACTCATTCTTGTTCATGGTGGCAAGTAGCCAGAATCCATTATGTGCCACCATATTGCCTTTTAATTAATTGCTTTTAGTCTCACAAAATATTGTAAACAGTATTAATGCCTCTTGATACCATAATTGTGTTTACTGCACATTGGAGAAGCTGCTATACAAAACTTAACACCATAACTGCATTCTTATTGAATGCTTGGTATTTTATATTGATGGGGCCAACTATGAAATGGCCTCCTTGTGACAAAAATGAGCAGGCTTTGGTGCTTGTCACTTCCTTCACCTCCAGAAGAGAATTTTACACTTCTTTAATGGTGAAAATTATTTTGAAAACAATCTCTCATTTCTGTAGATTTTATTTTTCTTTTCCTGGAACTACACAAACATGGGCAATGATTTCAAAATGCTCAATCCCTATATTGCACTTGAAGACGAACTTCTAGGATGGTAACAGCATTTCTCTTTGCCAAATGGAACATGAAAAGGATTCTAAACAGACACAGGTACCGGTGAAAATATCTTGCTTTTATGTAAACCATGACCTTCCCTCTCAGAAACATGAATCTTATACTATGACGCAAGTGAGCTCTGAAGTACAAGTAGTTACATTTTTCTAAATCTAAAATAGTTATAAAATTTATCCATCTTTTTTAACTTCTTCTGACTTATCTCTATAGCTAGTTAAAAATAAAGAATAAGTAAAAAAATTCTGATTTGAGACTTGCAAAAGAAGGGGGGAAAGTAGAATAACCAACCTCACAGGTTCTGTTGTTATAAAGTAGCTCCTCATCAGCACCCTCAGTGTTTAACCTATATTTGGAAAGTCATGCATATGTCTTTGCCAGCTATTTATGCTGTAAAGACAAGATCTTAGATGTAGCAGTGTCTTTCACATCCATGTTGACACTGGAGACCATGGTCCCCTGTGGTATCTGGATGTAACTTTCATTGATGTGTATTATAAGCGAGAGTTTCTTCTATAAGATTAAAAAAGAGGGATATTTCTAGAATTTAAAAGGATTCCTACTCAAGTATCCACAAGCTGTTACTCATTTTGGTGTTCAACACTTGCTCAGAGACTTTTATGTTTCTAAGCTCTTTATAAAGAAGAAACTGTGACTCCAATCTAGAATGTAGCCTTGGGGGAAAATTATGACAGATTTTCTGCACTAAGGAGGGAGAAGAGAGCTCTTCTCCAAGGCTACAGTATTCCTTGGCTTTACCAGACTTTGCTCATTACTTATCTAGAAAACAATGAACAGTGATTTTCCTTCTCTTATCTAACTTGTGCTAAAGCACCTCCTCCCTCTGGAAATATGTCTGTTGGGGGTGCTGCTATTTTTAACACTGAAATTCTCATAAATAATCATTGATAGGGGATTCTGATCAGAAGAACAAGATCCAGATGGATGCAGCTTCCCCTTGTCCAGCTGTCCATGATAGCAGTCATCTTCTTAATTGAGTACATGAGCTAGGTACTAATTGTTCTTGCATTTCTCATGGCAAGAGAAAATAGACAAAGAAACAACTTTTAGCTCCCTTGTTACTTGAGAAGGTAATGGCAATCTTTGGGTCTAATTTAACACTTTCATTATTCTTCTATGTAAAATCTGATTTACTGGTAGTAATTGAATTGTGTGTTTCACCAGTTTCTGCCAATACATCTTTTTGTTCCACACAGGCAGTGAAGAGCAGCAACGTGCTGTATAGAAAATCAATACCATCAAGAGCATGCCCTTTAAAGTTTTAATTTTAATTTTAATTAGACATTGACATCTGGTATGGACTGCAAATGCTTATTTGTACACCTGCAGGCTATTTGATATGAAGAAATTCCCAGTACCTGAAGAATTTTTCTGCAGATGATGTCTAGCATTTTAATTTAATATAGTAATTGTGAAGGATGTATTGAATGTATAAGTACTGTAAAATTTGTATGCCACATAGGTTCTAGGTACTTAAAAGCTGTTAATTTCATAACACTTTCCCCTTCTGTTGATTTTCATAATTGATAGAAAGGCAAAGGGATAATCTTGACACTATTACAGTCTTTGAGAGTAACAAAGGCTTTGTTGAAACCCACTTTGATTTGTAATAACATGTAACACTTACAAGAGACTGAAGTGGATATCCATGAAGAAAATACATTGTACAGCAAGCTCATTTGGGCTAAGCTGCACCTGAGGAATCCCACATCAAACAGTCAGAGGACAGTAAAGTTCACTCAACATTCATAATTACTTTAATGATCTTGTTTGTTCTGGAGTTTAGTTCTAGTCACAGACTTCATAGTAAGAAACATTCCTAAACCTTTGTAAAATTACTGCTTTTTCCTACCTGTAAGTACTGAATCAACCACAACACTGCAGAACCTTGAAGTTAAGGATCACATTAACAATTTTCTACAGCAATTTTGAAATTTCACATTCCAGGATGTATAACTCACTGTCATTTTCCTCTGCCCCTCTTTACCAGAAATTTGTCTTGAGAAATAAGAACTGGAGACAAGACCCATGTTTTGTGTTAGAGTTTAATACCTGTTTAAAATAACAAGTACTCTTATTTTTCTCATTTTTCTGCTGTATTCAGGCAGAGGAAAGGTCTGGAAAAAAAAAAAAAAAAATAAAAGAAGTGAGGATTCAATTATATATAGAGAACGAGGAGAAAAACTTTTTTTATTACCAGAAATGCTACATGCTCTGCTTTTTAAACTATCCTGTCTGTCCCTGTAGGGGATTGCTTCAGTTTTGCCTGTTCTAATCTCAAGGATGCAACATGAATCACTAACATCACCCCTTCAGCAGCACGTGAGGAATGGACTCATGTGTGTAAGCTGCAGCAAATGCTGGAACTCTGTCATTTATACTGCAAGGCCCTTTCCTTTTGGTATGCAAAATCCTACACATTGCTGCTGGGAGGGGAAGCCTGAAGTTCTGCTGCTTTAGAGGCTTGTTTAGGTCTGGATACAAGGTCTGGAATGCAAATCTTTTTATTTGTTCACCTATGGGTATCTCATATAAGGACTTGCAGGGCACCAAAGCCCCAGGATATCAGATGTATAGTCTATTTTATAGGTTTGTAGCATCTGGAAGAAATTATATCTTGTGATTTATACCTGGTTTCCGGTTCTCATTTTCAGAATCTCTATCAGGAAAAACCCATTCCACTCACAGACTGTTATTTGCTTGAGAACAACCCAAAACAACCCATATAGCACACACTGCACTAGTGACATGAGTTTGTCCTAAAGTAATTAATAATAAGACTAAGCAAATGTGGTAAATAAAAAAAAATTGAAGTTGCCATTAGCATATACAATTTCTATTAGTTAGATATTTCTTTTTTAAAAAAGGAGAGATTGGAATAGGAGAAAATGCTTTAGCTGAACAGCATCAGTTCTGTGAAGGAAAGATTTGGAGGGACCAGAGCATGTCCCTTGCTGAAGAATTATCATTCCACTAGTTATAATCTATTTTAACAGCTGGTCAAAAGCAACGACTCTAAACCTTGCTTCTTAATTGTTTATTTGGCAAGAGTATCAGTGGGAGATATTGTACAACCTTTCACTATAATAATAGTTAATCACAAGCATAAGTGCTGCGACATTAGAGTCTGGTACTAAGGAAATCCTGCCATGTTCCTTGACCACCAGACAGAACTGAGTGACACGGCACTGATGCTTCTAATGTGCTTTGGCTGCAGAATTCTAATAGCAGAAAAGAGGGGCTCCACTGGATTTTTTTTTAATTTTTTTTAAGCTGGGGTTTTTGTTTAGTCCCCTATGTAGTCTCTAATTTTGCCCAAATTCTGAAGAGTATTCCTTTGCAGTTTCTGGCCATTTCATCAAGAGGATGAGACGTTAAGGTTGCTCCAAATGTATTAATTAATGTTTTGCTCAGGCCTTTTTTTGGAGGCCTGTAAATCTTGAGGAGCACAAAAGCAGTTACAGCAACAGAGAAGGGAAACTTGGCTGATGTGAGGAGAGAGCCTGTGCTTTAATATGTTCTGTTAAGTCCACAGTGTTCTGCTGCCTTTATAGAGCTTCTCTCCAAGAAAATCAGTATAATTAAACTTGGTCCAGTCTCTTGAACTTGTGTTGTTGTTATTATTTATGTATTCTCACTATTTTTTCCTCTGCTGTCTTCAAGTCACACCTTTATGTTCTTAAGGATAATAACGGGAAACAGAAGGTAAATATATTTGTTTTCTAAGTAATACAGAAGGGGATACCATATGGCAAATACACTTTTAAGCATATGGCTGAAAAAGTTAGTATTTCCTAGGCAAATAAATATTTTAAAAAATCTATATGAGCTTGGTTAGGGTTTTGCTGTGTTATACACATATAATATTATATGTAATATGTTTATATTATATATAATATGATTATATTATATTATAATTATATGCTTTATCTTATGTATAATATGTTTATAATAGGATCAGAAAGAAGTGTTGTTTTTTTGAGGACAGATACAAACCATCTCATACACAGGCACAAGCACTTTTTACTGCGGGTCTTTTCACCTGCATTGTTAAATTTCCTACAGGAAATAGTAGAAATAACAGGACTAGAAACTTGAGTTTGGTCTCATCATATGTAGGGAAATTCTTGCTACTCTTAGCAGAGTCCCTGATAGTTCCCTCCCTAGATTATTGCTCTTTTGTACTTTCTTCAGACTGTGTCATTCTCTCAGCTAACTGGGCCATTTTAACTAGGTCACTCAGCTCATTCTCTGAATGTCTGTCAAGAGCAGAGGTAGATGTACGAGTGATTTGACCTCTTATATTCACAGAGACTTAGTTAGTCCTTGGATTATTGTCTGGTTACACAGAATTGGGCTCAGTTCCACACAAACCAAGCTCTGAAAAGCCAGAGCCGCACAGGCACAAGCAACGAAGCGTCTCAGAACCAACTGTGTGCGCGGAGTCCTTCTTGCACTTGGAACTCCTTCCTGGCATATCACATACTTATTGATTAAATCATTGATTAATGAAGAGAAGCAGCTGTTCTTTGATCTAGAAATGCAGAATACCTTTTCCATAACACGTAAATGTGCTACTGAGGAAAAAGGGAAGCATTCAGTGGTCTCTCGATATTGCAACATAATACTGCCTACACTTACAATATATTAATAGAAGATAAATTATGGTGGACAGCAACTTCTTACTGGAAAAATTTGTCTTTTCAAGTTCTGACTAGCACTGGAAAGATTCAGAGGGGCTTGCTGTGCCATGAATGAAATGGCAAAAGATCTTGTACTTAAGACAGGTAGTTTAAAAAACATCACAAACAAGTGCAGGTCATACACAGCCCTGTGGCAAGGGACTAGGAAGGATCTCCCAAATACAGAAAGGGCAGGCATTACAGTGCTGTACTGACCTCCCCAATGCTGGCAGCAGGCATCCATGGGGACAGGACACTGTTAATGAACAAGAGTAATGTCCTTATGGTTACCCCATCACCCTAGGACAGAAAACATAACAGAGACATATTAATCTCCAGAACTGAGAAACTTACTCCTTCTCTTCATACTACAGTAATTAAGTTCTTCTAATTTGAAATACATAGTTCTTGCTTCCCATTGAACTGGAACCATTTCAGGAAAAGGAAAGAGCTGGCAATGAGTGCCCACTTAAGATATTGTGTTAAAATCAATGGCTGTGTGAAGAGTAAGCAAGCCAAGTCTTGCTAATGTTTCATGTCTCGACCATTCAGATCTTTTCCTTGTTTTGTTTTTTGGGCATTTTGTTTTGGGTTTTTTGGTTCGTTTGTTTTTAACCTTCTTGTTCCAAACTATCAGTTCTGCTCAGCAACTTTATTAACATGTTTGGCACTTCATTTCAAAGGCTAGACTTGTACCTTATGGTCTGAGACTGAAATGTTATAATTAATGGCTAAAACATGTTCATGGACGATTTTTGCCTGCTATAGCAAAATTGTATAAAAGTTGCAGAGAAGACCACTACACCATGGCTAAGGCCCTGCACTGCTCAAAGATTGAGATAGATAAAGTGACTTAGGTCTGGTCTGGGGGAAGAAGAATTCAGTCACTGGGGGATCAAGCTTAGCACCTTTGGGGAGGAGACCAGAGCCCTGGGGTCATTGGCTGCCAGCCTGGCAAAGACCCTCACACCAAAGGGTGGGTGAAGAGAGGCTCTGGGTGTGGGGTGACAAAGCCTCTGGTGAGAGGCAGTGAACCCCCATCCTCTGCTGTGCAGAGCAGCCCAGCTGAGGGGCCCTCAGCCGGGGAAAAGCCCCATCCGTGTGAGGGCAGCAGAGGAGGTGTCATGGCCCATCAAAGATCGCCCAAAGGGATCCCCAGACCCTGCACCAGAGATGATGCAACAGACCCTCAGTGTTGCAGGGACAGTGTCAAACTGCCCCTGCAAGGGACACACCTGGGTGTTCCTGTTGCCCGTAGATTGCAACATTCCCACCTGGCCAAGGCTAACATTAAACCACGGAACTCTATACTCTGCAGCATGTGGCAGCGTGATGTGGGACCCTCACCACCCAGAGGCCCACATGGGGAGAGCATTGTTGGGGCCCTCAGATGAGTAACATGCTTCCACCTGACCCCTGTCATTCTCTCCCTGTCCCCCCCCACACACCTTTTTCTTTCTTTCTTTCTCTTTCTTTCTTTCTTTCTTTCTTTCTTTCTTTCTTTCTTTCTTTCTTTCTTTCTTTCTTTCTTTCTTTCTTTCTTTCTTTTNTTCTTTTCTTTTCTTTTCTTTTCTTTTCTTTTCTTTTCTTTTCTTTTCTTTTCTTTTCTTTTCTTTTCTTTTCTTTTCTTTTCTTTCTTTCTCTTTGCCTCCTTTACTATTAAATAAAATATATCACTTTCTTTGGCACCAACATCTAACCTTGTTTGGTTCTAATCAAGTTTTGGGGTATATTTTGAACCTTTCTGGGTTTGACCTCTTATATTCACAGAGACTTAGTTTTCTTTGCTCTTCTGTGTTTAAACCAGTTCATAACACTTCTTTGTCACTGTGGCTCCCCTGAGGAAGTCTGCCTTTCCCAGACTAAAGGCAGGCTTGTCACTGCTGTCAGCTTCAGCATCAGTGGCAGCTGCATTGGTATCTGGTTCCCCTGAGCTCCTTTAAGGCTGCAATGCTGTCACCCTCATGGTCAGTGGTAGCTGAGAAGGGTCATGCTTGCTATAAAAGAGCAGACCAGGCAGGCGAGTGCCTGAGGGACAGGGTTTTCTCCACAGGAGCATTGACCCAAGCTGTATGATCATGTTAGAACATGCTAAACCTCTAGCTACTGCTAATGGAAAGTTCATTTATTTAATTGGCCAGCAGGCTCTATAAAACTACAGACTCAATTTGGTTTGGGATCATGGTTCTTCTGATATAGGAATTCAGTCTCTCTAGTTCTTCTGCTGCATCTGGGTGTTATTAGGGGTGTACCTGTGTATCTGCAAGCTTGCGCTTTGGAAAGAAGATGCTTGAAAGTTACAAACGTTATTCTCCTCTGAAGGCTTGTTTTAGAATTCTGGTTAGATGGAAAAAAGAAAACTAGCATGAACAACCCCAGAAATGTGCCATTTCATCTCATGTGTCCCTCACAAAGCAGTTCAAGGTCTCCAGATGTTTGAACAGATTTTGGCACCTACCTGACCTGCACAGTGAGTGTTCTGATAAGTCCTGTGCAAATCTGGATGCAGTAGGGGGGGGAAGGAAGCAGGAGGAAGCAGAGCCTCTTGCGTTGTTCCTTGCAGTGCTGTCAATCCCATTATTAAATCTGCTCCAGCTTTCCAGCTGGTTCACCCTTCCATGAGTTATTATTCTGTGTCACTGAGTGATATTTCAGGAACCAAGTCAAACATGTTAAAAATAACTATCTCCTATCATTTACTTTTATAAATTTATATTATTTTGAGCAGCAATTACTGGCTGACTCAGTCACTGGCAATGGAAAAAGTGTCATTTTAAGTAACTCAGGCCAAGATTTAAACAAGAATGAGATTATTTGATAAGATGTCAACAAGTGAAGGTTGCAGCCTTGTTAGTAATGACATTGCAAGTTCTCTTGTGTCCTGTGCAAACTGACATAACCTTTCAACAGGGGTTTCAGCAAGATGAATTGCTTATGTCACACAAAGCAATGGGTCAGATCTAGACTGGAATAAAGGGAAAGTTCAGTAGGCTCTTATTTTCTGGGTTCTAAATAATTTCAACTATTTTTTTTTTTAAATAAAAGTTTTTGTAAAGATTGCAGTACAGTTTCTTTGGCTAAAGAACCTGAGTTTGAGATTTGGAGACATAAAAGAATGTGAATGGTACTGTGTGCTATGTAGCTTTTAACTTTGAGTGTGAAAATCCTAGAAGCTGGAGTAGTTGGATGTGACTAAAAAACAAGGTGTTTAGTTTCTTGTAGAATGGGAAATGCTGTATATATTTGTAAGTGTAGGGTCTGTCTGTACATTAGTTCTTGAATTAGAACACATATCTTTGTACAATAAACCTTTTCTGCTGCTGGAATAATTCCTCAGATGACCCCAACAATCACTTCCAGCGTTCTATTTTTCATTTGAGTGAAAGTCTACATTTAATTTAAAAGTTAAAAGAACATTAATTATGTCAAAGACTTCTTCTTTTGAATGGGCAGAAATCCCTCCAATACTTCCAGAATTTAAGTGTAAAAATAGATGGCTAGATTCATATGTCCCATCTAACCACAGAAAGAAAGTGCACCAGATGGTGAATTCTCCTGCTCTGCAGAAAAGCAGTTGCAATTCACCCTTCATTCTCCTGAGGATATTGAGTTGTATAGATAAAGCCACCTCAGAAGTGAGTGGAACTGGCCGGGAGAAGGTGCAGCCAGTGCACCAAAAGGAATGCGAATCAGCTTTTCCCAGTAGGGGAAGTGAGAGGATTCTCTGAGTCATTAAAGTTGCTTTCTCAGAAGCAAGTGTTTACACAGAGCTGTCTGTGCAAATAGTGGGATTAACATTACCAGGAAAAGCATCGAGGGGCTGATGGAAAGAGACGCCGAACAACACAATGTGCTGGTTTTGGCCCATGCACAGTCACTGTTACAGCCTCCACTTGTCACTGTTCATGTCCATACAGGCAATAACAGGTACTTAGCATTTGTCTTTGTTAACTGCTGAGGCTTTCATCTTCTCCCTGCAAGGTGAGCCATTCTTTCCTAACTCCAGATGTAAGGTTTAAGAACTCCTGCCTTTCTTGGACATGAGAATATCATCTGGTATATTTTCTAAAGCATCCCCTTTGTAAGGCTTTTCCAACCTAATTTTATATTTTTACTTTGATGTAAGTGACTTTTTTTTCCCCACCTAGCTCATAATACATGAAAGACAAAAAAAAGGATATAGGTATAATAATTGCCAACAGAGAATATTTGACAGGAAATGACACATTCTTTCCATTAAAAAAAAAAAAAACCCACAAAGGTTTTCATATAGATTCATACTAATCTCCTTAACAAATTGTTCTTATATTAAAGATTTTGCAGCTAATATATGTGTTACATCAGAAAACAGTCAGACACTTTCAAAGATCCTCATCAAGTTATCATCTCTTTAGGAAAAATAATAAAAAAGAGCTTTTTTGTTTCCAAAGGTATTTCATTAAAATGTCCAGCTTGATAAATCTCCTGTAGAGAAAACGTCTGTAGTCAAGATAATAGTGACCAGCTTCTGTGACAATCACTCCAGATGACAGACAAAAAGTGAAGCATCAGTTGGCAGTGCCCTGACTAACATTCCCCACAGCTGCTATTCACTTCTTCTGTCTGCTTCATCTATTCTTGTTTTCCCACTTTAACTTATTGCCGTTATTTCCCTTGAGGTGCCTTCTCTTTTTTTTTCCTTCAAATGGTAAAAATCCACACTTGTCCTTGGTTTTGTGCCATCCAAAAATAGTCTTTATAAGCTTTCTATGTAGCTATCTTTCAAGACTCATCTAAAGAATGAATTCATGCTCTTAGATCTCATTGTGCCTTAATGTTTATTACTTCTTTTTATGGTAGAGGAAATGAAATGTCTTATCAACATCTAACTTTAAAAAAATCTTTTCTAATTACATCCATCCTTTTCACAACAGTCACCCTCAGGTTATAGAAGTGGTCTTTAAGAATGTATCACTACCATAATGTGCTGCAATAGTGGAGGTCTCTTGTTTGGTTTTTCACTTGCTGAAATGTATCTGGCCACGGCAGGAACCTGGAAGTGTCTCTGTGCTTTTTCAGAATGCTGTACTTTTTACAGAAATTCATCTGCAGTACTTGAGCTGCATGCATAATGTGGCCTTGTTTCCATCCCTGCCGTTAACAGAGAGACAAAAAAAAAGAAATAAAAACTAATCCAACTTTATTTTTCTTTACATTAAGTGCCAGTCCTGCTCATGGATGGCTCAGCAGGATTATTCACAACAGCTGAGGGGTTAAACTGAGCCTACATCAGCTGTTAGGCTACCCTGCCTATTGCAACTCAGCTGTCTTGGGGTCCAGAAGAGCAAATATGTTTCCAGTCTGGAACCAGACACCTTTTTCCTTGCACACTTCCCCGGTGTGGTGCCTTACACCCACTGACTGTGCAATCCAGCATTTGCAGATTCCTCCTCCTCAAAGCGTGGTTCAGATGGGGCTGTCTGGATCATTTCGGGAGTTGTTTAAGCTCTGAATCCCAGCTCCCAGTGAAGGGGGTGATTATCCCTTCCCCACTGCAACAATGACAGTTTTCTGAGCTTTTGCTGAAGATTTGCAGCAGTCTGTTTTTAGACATGAAGTTCAAAGAGCCCCTTCCACCATAGCTCTTCTTGCCTACCTGCCCTCCCTGCACAGTGCATGCTTTCGTCTGCCTTTGCTCTTTGACTAAACCCTCAGGCAAGTGAAATCCCAGGAGACAGAACTGCCCAGGCTGAGAAAACACTGCCTGTCTAGTTTGCCCAATTAGTCTATAATAATTACATTCTTAAACTGGTCCATTTTCATGGTTAATTTGGCTGGCAGAAAATGAAGAAGCTATTTTTGCAGCATATATGCACCATATGAATATAATCACTTGGAAGCACTGCAGACTCCAGGACTGAATGCTTTTTTAAAAAAAATTCTAATGAGTGTGAGCAGGCTCTGCTGTTTGCAGTTGCCTGGGTAACTGAGATGAGACCTTTACCTAGCTCCTTCTTGTACCAGTGGAAGAATATACAGTAATTGTGATGTTTGGGCTTTACCCTAAAGTATGTTATGGAGATAGGAAAGGTCAAAAAAAATCTTTAAGCTTGCCCTTCCTGCTTGCATCTGAGACAACGATCAAGCATTTGATCCCTTTCGTAGGACATCTGTGTGTGACTGGAATATAAAGGAATTGATTCCCTCTACTTCTGTGTCTAATTGCAAATTATGTCCTGTGATGACAGGCACAGGGAGGCATTGTGGGTGTCTACTCTGAGTCTGACTGGACTTTGAGAAGCAGCTCTGAACCCCAAACATGGGGCTTGCAAAGTGTTTTCCATGTACACGGTCGGGAGGTCTGCAGGAACCTGCTCCTGCTCCTGAGGCTGCAGCCTGGGCTGCTGGCAGGGCTGGCTCTGCAGAGCACTCAGCAATGCCAGTGCACACCATGTCTATCTGCCTGCAGGGAACACATCTTCCCAGTGCAATTCAATAAGCTGCTTGAAATTTCTGAATTACTTGTGTCCTAGGAAGCTTGGAGACTAAATTCTTCCTACTGCTACAACTAAGTTGTTAGAACCAAAGTTTAGTGGCTTTGGAACACTTTGCAAGGCTGTTTTAGCTGGATGCTTGGAAAAGGGGGCAGATCTGAAGGTGAAAATGGCACAGTATTGGTACATCCTAAGTGTGGTAAATAGGAAAGGCAACTCAATCCTTAATGTTGAGCTGTATTATACTGCAGATGGCTTGTACAAGTTAAGAGAAGATGCAGAGATTATAAAAAAATCCCACTTCTACCAGCAGGTGGAAAAGATGGATAAGCATTTTAAGAAATATCAATTTAAATTTTAGCTTATTCTTAACTCGGCATTTGTGACTGAAATAAAAGCTAGAGTATTATTAGCTATAAACATGCTGGTTTTTTCTGTGGAACAGTCAGAGAAAATCATTATGCAATAATTATGCCAGAAGAGGCTATACTGCTAGGGCTTAATGGTAAATCTCCCTGTGTTGACAAGTTCACTGGCTGCCAAATAGACACAGAGGCCCTGAAGTTATTGCTGCCTCTTTCTGCTGCAGTATGTCTCACAGGGGCTTTCACAGATGTGGACTGAGAATATGAAGTGGATTTTAAAATCCTTTATTTTTTAAACCGTGGGAGAACAGAACAGGGAGCCTGAGATTTTTTTATCCTAATTTATGATTTCAATTTGCCACTTAAGAATGAAATCCCTATTTCTCTAAACAGGCCAAGAGAACTGAAACATTCTTGTCTGCTGGCTCTCCCAGCTGCTGAACTGCAGGCTCAGCTGGGAGTGGACTGGTGGCAGGGTCGGCTGTTCCAGCCCAGGAAGCATGAGGGGCAGCTGTGCCAAGATGACCCCCTAAGCAAGCCCCTGATCCCTCCAAGAAACCCAAAGCAAAAATAGGACCTGTTGTGTCACAGTTAGCAGCTTTCATGTGCTAAGGTTCCCTCCACAGCTTGATTTCCCGTGCATCCTGCGCGGGCATCCCGGCATTTGCCCCAGCGGCAGGGGAGGGGTCACTCCCAGTTCGATCCTGGAGGTTCCCTCTGCCTGACTGGCTGCAGGGAGAAGCCTTCCCGGGGACAGGGCTGCCAGCACATGGAGACCCCGGTAAGAATATAACATATGTTGGAGCATAAATAAAAATCAGATTGGTCCCTCTCACCTGGCATTTTCCCTAAGTGTCATTTTCTGTCTGTTTCTGTAAAACTGTGATTGTGTTTTTCAAGCTATTTCAATCAGAAAGCATGAGTAAAATCATATTGGATAACATGAAAAAATATATTCTTTCTTCCCAGGAGGATGAACATGAGTCCATGTTTGATATAAATCCACTGAGACACAAATCTTCATGTCAGAAAACCAATTGGGTGTCACTGTTGTCATCTTCCTTTATACACCATGTGCAATGGAATTCTTGCTTAAGAGGGCCATTACTGATCCTTGTGTTAACACATTTCAGAGGAAGGGAGTCCTGTGCATGAGAGTACCATGGATGAATGCGTTGACAGATGCCCAGGAAAACAAAGTGGCAGCAGCTGCTAAGATTAGCCTGCTTGCAAGTTCACTTTTGTTGCCCAGAAAGTCCTTCCTCTGCTCTTCTGCACCTTGGGAGCTGGACGGGATGTTAGGGAGCACAGGTTTCATACAGAAAGCAGTAAAAGGTCAGGAAAGCTGCTGTGGCCATTCTCTATCCTACTTTCTCATATATATTCAGTTTTCTTTGTAGAAAACAGCAGGGGGGTATTTTGAATGCTCCCTAACAGGGCATTAGTTTACTAGCATATGTGACTTAGAAACACTGCTGAAAACTCAACCTCTTTGCTTTAACTTTCTTCTAATCGTACTTAGGCTGCTGTCATGTGAATGATGGTGAAGGTAGGACAGATTTCTTCAGAAAGATCTTCCTTGGGAAGATGGCAGATTGTCAGGAACTTGAGACTCAATCCTGGGCTCTCTTGCAAAAATCTGCCTCAGAGTTTCCCAGCAACAGCCACACGTTGCCAAGAACACTGGAAAATAAGGCGTCAGTTATAGTTTTCTGATCTCCTGAAATGTCTGGCAGTGAGCTCTGCTGAAACCAGCACCTGTGCCACAGCCAGGGACAGCCCTGCAGGTGCCCTGTGAGCTCCCACACATCTCTGAGCCTGACCCGTAACATCTGGAGCTCACCCCCAGCCCAGATTGACAACTGTGCCAAATGCTGTTGCCACTCTGACAGACGCTTCCGTTCCTGGGTATTTAAACACCAGCTCTTGTCCAGCCATGTTCACAGAGTGACCTAAGAAAGCTTGAACTTCTGGGGCTCTGGATGGCAAATGCAAATAGAGTTGGGAGTTTTCTCTTGCAGTGCCACTAACAATCTTTTGTTCAAATGTGTTGCTTGGCTACAAGTCTTTCTTTGCATTTGAAAGTTCACATAAAAACCTAAATTAACTTCTCTGGCAGTGTTGGCTGTTGAAAGAGTATATTGCTTTACAGCCATGAGTCTGAAAATGAAAATGTCCTATAATGCTTTGCTTCCTTGCCCCTTAGCCTGTTCAAACATTTGTGCCATCCTTTCAATAAAAGCTGCTTGTAAATGACAGCTGGAATAACTGATGCAGAAAATCGCAAATCACAAAGTACTTATTGTTTGGTTTTCCGTGATATGGACATTGTTTTAGTGGACTTGATAGAAGTTCTTCCAAGTTCTTCCAACGTAACTACATTACGGCTTCTTGCTCTCCTTAGCCTAAGTTTGCCATCATAGTTATTTAATATGGGCTCTCTAAAAAGACTTAGTTCATTTCTCTCAGTGATATGGCAGGTAGTGAGGAGGCAAAGCACAGAACACACTTAGATGGCCATGTCTGGTTTCTGCTTGACTAACTGGGGTTGGTCAAGGAGCAGAGGAAAAGGTTTCTGCCAGGAAATGATGGGAGCTGTACTGCTGTAGTTTGAATAATTTATCCAATATGCATGAGTGTTGCTGTGGCTCTTATTTGCTGATAGTCAAATAACAGCCTATAACCCCTGAAGTATTTATTTGGCACTTATTGGGGTGTGGGAATTTAGCTTCCCCTCTAATCCTTATCCTTACTACCAGTCCTGTGGGAACAGCTCACCCCTCTGAGGCAGCTCAGAAACGCAGTGGGCTGAGCTCCCTGTGGAGCTGCCCGGCCCTGTTGCCGCACACACTCTGCTCTGTGCCAGAGGTGGTGAGAGTTGGTCTGGCTGCATCTCTCACAGCGTTCTCTCCTCAGGTTGGGGTCACCAATCCCTACTGCAGTGCCACAGAAATGTGTTCCAATAGAAGATGGATCCACCTCAAAGCCATCACAGGGTTTTCACATATCTGCTATGGTTTTGATGAAAAATTCATAGTTTGGATTTTGCTGACCTTTTTTCTTGTCATATCCTGATCTGAATATATGATTCCAGATTACTTGTGTCCATTAACTGAGCTTCCAATTAAACTCACATTTAAAAATTTAACAGTCAATTTCAAAAATGGTGGGTTTAGTTAAATGAAGGCGTTGTCAAAGGAGCTGTATTAAAAGCATTGCAGCTAAATTCTGAATGAAAACAGGTGTCATACTTTCCTGACTGTTAATTTTGATTAAATCCTTGACTCCAACAAAACTTCTCTGAGTCATTCTACTATAGCTTATGTACTTTGTGTTGGAAATTACATAGGTGTCCCACTTCTGATGTGGTAGCTAATTAGGTTAACAGCCCTAAACATGTATTAGACTGTAATTAAAAATTAGGCCACAGCACCCATAACAAACTAGAGACATATCTGGCTGCAGAAAACTTTGCCCTTTATTCTGTATGGAGCATGAGTGGATTTTACAATGCAAAGAGAAGAAAGAGTACATTATTCCTTCCCCTACCCTTTTTCTACGGTCTAGTACAATTTCAAGTGTCTCTTTAAAAAAATGTTACTTGAATTAAAGGCTGTAGTTTTCAGGTCACGCTCACCTCTTCTAAAACACCTGCATTTTATATTGTGTCTGACTGGCTCAGTTGTGTGGAACAAGGAGGGCAGTCTAAAACTGGGGAGATTTCTGAATATGTTCATCAGTTTAAACTCTGTACATCCATAGTGCTGCAGTAATAGTGTATCGCACTATTTTTCCAAGGTTTTCTGGATATTTAAGAAAATTTTATTTATCCTTTGTTAGATATTTGCATCTTCTATGTGTAGATATTTAATTTAAAGCATTGACTTTGTCCACTTATTTCCCTAGACAGTTTATATAATTACAAGAGACAGGTTCCTAGTATTATCTCAGATTCTCTCCCATCATCCTTTGCAAGTCTCTCACATTTCCGTTCACCTGAAGGAAGTTTAGGTTATGACTAAAGGTATTTTGGCAGTGAGAATTTCACTAGAACTCTTACCATCACACAAAAGAATTGGTACCCTTATGAGACCTCTGGTCTGTGTGTCTCTGAATTTCTTTAAGAAGTATCTGTGGTGCCTCTGTTTTTGGAGGTATGCAGAACTTGAGTAGACAAGGCCCAGAGCAACCTGATCTGCCTCCGAAGTTTGCCCTGCTCTTGTGTGGAACATGGGATCTCTAGGGGTCCTGGCTAGTGTAAATTATTCTGTCACTAAATTCAACAGCTCAGAGCATAAAAAGTTTCCATTCAAGCTCTCAATTCAGAACATGTTCATCTCCTGAATCGGGAAATTAAGGAGAACCCATAAATCTTATATTTTTATAAATGATAGAACTATAATTCAGATAGCAAGAAACATGCTCCCAGTGTATCATGTATTTTCCCTTATGAATTTCTGGAGTTTACTACAGTTCTTCAAGCTCTAACCATTCCTTGAAAGACAAAGTGCTCAGAAACCAGCAAAAGTCATTTATGCTCTGTCTAGTAAGTCAGGAGGAAAAACAGTTCAGGATCTGGGGAGGGGTTTAGTTGCTCTATTTTGTTGCTCTCTGAAATGGTGCTTGAACATGCTGGATGAAAAGAGCATACTGGATACAGCACTAAGTAGGTAAAGTGATCTGGATGGGCTCCAAGGGCTGCTTTCCAGCCCATGTGGCTATCATGGATAAGATGCCTGTCTCTTCCCATGAATAGCACAGTGTGGAGAATCCAGTAGCTCCAGGAAAACAGACTGAGAGCATGCACCAAGAGGATTGTAGGATGGCCCGTTAAGTGCTGGAACACGGTTTAGAGTGTGTCTTATTGAAAAGATCTGATTCAGTTGGCACTTGTTTCCAGCATCAGCAGCATGTCTGGAAACAGAAAGCTACTGAGAGTCAAAGCAGGAATTTAGGCAGATAGGAAGAGGGATGAGAAAACACCCATCTGCTGGAGCTGTGGGCAGCATGTGGGGCTCCCCAGGGGCTGTCCACATACAGGAGCTGTCTGGGTGGGTGGCTTGAAGGAAAGCCAGATGGCTGCAGTTGTTTGCAAGAAGGTTGCTATGCCTAATAACTTTTTACATCTCTAATGTGTGAAAAAGGATTGGCCCTTGACTTCAGAGTAACAGAGTGTTTGTCATGCTGCCTGATACCTTTCTGGCTTTTTCTCTGGCTTTTTGCTTCTCCGATAGCAGCATTTGCTATAGCCATCCTGCAAATAGATCACGAGGTACCTAGTGCCTAATCTTTGAGCTGCCTAGCTAGCAGTCCTGCCACTGCAAATGGTGGGGACATGGTGCTATTTAGATTGGCAGCAAACTCAGAGTTCAGATTTGTGTGCATCTGGCTGAGTTCCAAATAGATAATTACATTCTGCCTACCTAATATTCCCCCTTCCAGCTTTTTGAAATCCGTTGCTCAAAGTTGTTTTTATAATGTTGCTATCTGCTCTTAATTGGTAACTACCTTCCACTCTACAGGCAACTCCATTTCAGTGACAAGTGAAGTGACTTTGTATGCATTCTAGTGTCCCCATCATCAATTGCAAATCATGTAAAAAATGCGACTTTTTTCCTTCGTGCTTCATCCCAGCTGCCGTCTCCCCAGTGACATGTTTCTTGTACTATGTACTTGTGAAGTAGTTGCCTCTAGTTTACCTAAAAATTAATTTTTCAAAGTTCTTCTATCGTACAGTTACTTTCTGCTGGTTTTGCAATGTCTTTTATACCTTTTCTTGGTTTTTATCATTTTTTCACCATGTGCAAAACATCACTGGCCTGTATCCTATGTATTTAAAATGACCTGAAATTCAGTGATGTGAAAGGGATAATTCCAAAAGTGGACACCCCCTGCAGAAGCTTCCATGCATCCAGAATCTGGCCATAACATTGAGCCATAACATTTAATCAAATATAACAAAGTAGTACAAAAGTAGGTACATCAATATCGGCGCCATCACTGCTGTGATTATTGTCATCCCAGGGCTGGTCCATCCACATGGTTCGTGAATTCCATTTTTCCATTTCCAGGCCCATTTGAAAGCTGATCTTGGAGTGTTTGTCACACAAAGCTCTGAAGTGGGTAGTGCCAGGTGCTGGTATTGAAGGCTGAAATTATACAAGTTCTCCTATATTTGACTGTAATTAAGCAGATACTTGAGTATCCGTTCATCCAGTTTGTGCTTGCCACCATTCAATAAACACATCATTTTAGCTCTATTCCTCACATAAGGTATGTGCTTGGGAGTGATTAAAAATGTTAAGCTGTGCAGGATGAACTTCACATAATTCTTGTGGGAAATATGTTTTGATGCCATTTCCATCCTGTCTCTTGCCGTTTCCTCTAAAAAGAAAAAAAAATGAAGACTTCTTTTTCTAAGAGTATGTTCTTCACTGGGAAAGAGAAGAAAGCAAAACATGTGCAGCACATTGGAGAGTTACAAACTTTTTCTCATATTTTGTGAAAAAGTCACAATGAACCTTCCACTTAGAGATCTGTAGTAAAAAAATGAATCTGCGATGTTCTTACTAATAATCCCCCATTCCAGGTTTCAGTAACTTGTTTAAGCTCTGAGGCGTTAAAAAAACAACAAAGCAAACAAATACTTGAGCAGTGCAATTTATAAAGCCTGGTTTAGGGCAGGAGCATCAGCCACTGCAGAATATCACAGCTACACTTGCCCTTCTATCAGGGAAGACTGCTAGTGCTCAAACTCCCACATTGCTTATTTGCTCTCCGAGATTGTATTTCTGCCACAGGCAGTCCTGTGAACCAGATTACAAGATTTAATATTTTGCAGGAGTTGTAATAACAAGGTAAGTAGAACTGTCCAATATGGAGCATCTTCCATTTCAACCAGTAGGTGAAGCTGAGGAGATTTATTGGAAAGAAATACTGCCTTCCTGCCATTAATAAAATTAAAGGGTTTAGGTGGTACTGCACAGTTATTTCTCCTTGTGAATTTATGAGGGCATTTGGTGAGAGCTGTTTTTCTTCACCAGGTTCCCTTTCCCTTGCAGTGAGTGATGGCTGTGCCATGCTGGCTGCACGGCGAGCAGAGAGCAAACAGCTCATAAATGTAACTACCTTCAGGAGAGCTCCTGGAGCACAGCAAAGTGCTCTAATGGAGGAAGCAGGCAGCGTGGGCAGACTGTAAAATAACTGCATTGCTTCTTAAAGAATTGTCTTTGCTCTGTTTACACCTCACTTGCTGCCTGATACAGACTGAGTGGAAATATTTCAGCAGAGGTATCTCTGAGTCTTAGGCAGTTCTGCTCATCTTCAGTGTGCCCTGTGAGTCACCTACTGCCTCTGTGCCTGTCCTGGTAATCTCTGCTATGCTGCACAGGGAAGGAACACCCTGAATCTGTGCTGGGAGCAAGTCATAAACTTATAAAAGTCTCATATCTAGTTCTACTTATACTTTGCACACGGTACAAAAGGAAAGATTGTTATTATTCTTAGTTTGTTTCCTAACACCAGAGAGCCTAGAGAGGAAGTTCGTTTCGTTTCCATGGTTCAAGAAAGGCACTTTCAAGGTTTATTAAGAAAAAAGAATGAAAGTTTTTAATTAATTTATGTTTAAAACCTAATCTAGTTGAAAAGTGTCCTTTTTGTCCTTTAAAATCTGTAGACATTTTTCCTCTAAGGGCAACAAGATAAATATATTTTTGCATTAAAACACTCATTTCTAATAAATAGCATTGACCTACTTTAGTGCTGTTACATGTGTAATTGGGGCAAAATAATGGGTTAATCTTTCTTTAATTATGGGAGTATCCTGCAATGCTAATACATGTAAATATAGGAAAAAAAGAAAACAGAGCCCTGAATCCACATTGTCTGCCTGCTGTTTGCCTTTAAATATTGGACTGTTAAAATTGTAGCTGTGAATTTGCCAAGCTCGGAGACTTGTAGAATATTCAGCTGATGTGTGTTAACCCAACACATTCTTCACAGTTATACATTTTAACAAGAAATAGTTTTATGTGAAATCCTGTTAGGATGAGTAAACCTGGGTTACTTGTTTCTGAATTTTTGTTCTTGCCTGTGACACTAACAGTCATTTTTCTATTTGCAAAATGGGTGGTTCATTTATACCATCAACTCTTTACAATGACTACCTGGTTAATGATTGGAAAACATACAGAAAGGTTTAAAATAGTTGGTAAATTATTTCTTATCCTGCTCTTATATCAGTTAGAACCAGAATCACTTGATATGACATCATTTCATATTTGAGCCCTCTGCCTGTTTTCTCATGCTGTCACTAGTTACAGGTTCAGTTGTGTCCTGGGTGATTAGCTGGGGTTGTGCAACCTCCCTGTCTTGCCTCTGCACTGAAAAAATCTCTAAAAAGCATTTCTTTTTGTAACCCTAGCATCTTGTTGCCATTCCCTGGGTAACCACCTATTTGCAGCATACTGTGGGACAGACCTCAAGGAGAACTGCCTCTAATCCCAAGAACCGTCATTTCCTCTTAGAAATGTCAGCAAAAAGTGGAACTTGCTATACAATAGTCTTGAAATTGTTTTTGTTCCTTTCAAATTTCTGTAGGAAATCACCAAGAAATCACCTTGAAAAGGTTGCTTAAATATTACAGATGTGCTAGACTGTTGTGTAATGGTAAGGCTGACCAATGTGACCTGTGGGTTTTGTCCCAGGGGAACTGACTTCTGAAAATAATTTCTTTTGTAGAATTCACATGGTACAGTAACAGAGCATATCTGGAGGCAATGCAGTGCACTGATGAATGAAAGGTGGTGTACTGGGTACAGAAACACATGCTATTGCCAAGAGACTTTGTCTTCTAACTGCTAAGAAAAGCAGTAAAACCACTGTGCAGTAACTTCTAGTTTAGATTGGTGTGATAGTAACTAGAGATTGCTGTGGTTATCTTATAACCCTCAGCCACGCAAGCAGTGATGGTAGTTACTGTTATTAGAACGAGCTTGCAAATGTCACGCCTCCTATTCCAGGTAATGTGACTCCCAGCACCCTGTGGTTTTATTTATAACTTCCCTATATGCTCATGCAATCAGAAAGGACGCAGAGATCAACGTCCACAACGCTGAAATTAGGAAAAAAGGAATAGAAGAGAAGAAAGGACACAATTTAAGTTGTTGAATCCGACTATAAAATTAGAGAAAAAAGAAATTCCACTGTTTACAGCAGGTCTTACATAAGATAACTAACAAATGAGTAAAATTCCAGGAAGTTATACTGACAGCTTTCCAAGCTCAAAGCACTCCCTGCTTAAAGGAAAGCTGTAAAAAAAACTATGGTTTCCACCATCCACATCAGGGTTGTAGCTAAACCCAGCTCACTTAATAGCTGGAGAAGATGACTGAGTCAAGTGCCACGTGTAACAGCAGGCTGTAATCAACTTCAGTGTGAAGATATAAATTACAATCCAGCACTTTTAAAAGGAAGAGAAGTCATCTTGAAATCGCTGTGGTAATGCACAAGTAGACCATTCTGACAGAAACACAACCTTTGGCAGTGGTACAGAAGCTCTTTCACACACTCTGGGACCAGTTGTAACACTTCAGAATTTGTGAGGAAGGCTTGGCTGCAAGTCTCTCTTGTCAGCAGTATAAGGAAGAAAAGGATGATAAGAACTTTTTTCCTTTGACTCAAGAACAGACTCATAACCTAATGCAATTTCACTGGAAATACTGTATGTAAAAAGTCAGCCTGAAAGTAGTGTCATTTATACATCAGACTCAAAGAGCACTTATGTTACTAATGCTTTTTGTTGTGTTTGATGTCATCTGGTTTTGATTATAACTTACTGAATTGAGTACTTTGAATAACAAGTATTTTAGATTGTAACAGAAACTAGCCACCCTCAAAATGTATAGGGAAGCAAAAAATATTTGCGATTTTTGTTCAAACAAACCTTGGCTACAAATCATCAGAGTGACTGTATGCTTCATGCCCTGCTCTTTAAATACATACTAAATAAAACATGAAATTTGTGTCCGTGTTTATGATGATATAAAGTTCTGCAACCAAACAAATATCTCACAAAACAGAAGAACAAAATAAGTTTTCATAAGTCAGAATTTAAAGTCTTAAATTTTAGAAATTAAGAGAATAATAGCAGAAAATATGTCTAGATTTGTTTGTTTGCGTTTTTTTCATTTCATGCAAATCTTCAGAATGTTTTCACAGTCTGATACTTATCATTCTGCTTTAAGGACATATTTCAGACTTGAGCAATCTTCAGCAAAATTAAAATTTCTTCATTCCCAGTGGTAAAGTAGCAATTAACAGCACATATTATGATAATATTTCTCAGATGTTGCAACCAGATGTAAGTGAAGATCAGGGTTGGAATTAGATTTGTTAAATTCATTTTAGGTTCAGCCTTAACAGTTGATAGTCTGGTATCACTTGGATTCCATTCTGCCTCTCATTTCTGGGATCAATCAACTGTTTGTTCATTGTCATGATTATTTGCATTCACAAAAATGATTGCACAAGTCATTTATTGCAAAGCAACAAAAGAGTAAGCCTAGGGAATCTTCAGAAGGACAGAGGCATGTATTTGCTTTTTACCTTTACATGAGATTTCAGACCAGAAATAAAAATCTTCCAATGTTTGCTCTTCATTTCCTTATCAGAGATTTTATGACAAACTTTGCTCAAAACACAGAGCTTGAACATAGATTGGGAGAGGAAATTTGAATTTGCCAGAGATTCTGACAAGGATGTATCTGTACCCAGCCTGAGGAGATGCTCTGTTGCGATAACAGTCTGATAGGCCAAAACAGTTACAGCGTGGAGCATTTGCCTCCTGTCAGCCCATTCTTCTTGGCCTTGCCTATTTTTATAAAGTAATTATACTGCAGAATAACAAAAAGGTGCTTCATCAGGTCTGACCCAGTTCTACTTCTTAATTCTAGTATTTATATATCATCCCTATGTTCTCTAAATGCAGCCTGAATGAATGGACTAAAGTAATTTTTCCAAAACTTTTCTAGATCTCAAATTTTTAATGTTCTTTTGGTTCTCTGCTTTGCTGCATCACTGCAGTACACTGCTATTCTGCAAAGATGTAGTTTCTGACATGAGTGGGTTAATTTCTCTTGCTTCAGTTATGTATTTTTCTACGTGGATAAGACGTGACGTTTCCCAAAATCACTGAATAATCCCTGTTTCCTTTCCTTGAGTCACCTCGCAGGACAAACATAAGCTCTTTTTGCCTCCATGGAACATTGCCTGTAGGTGACTTCTCCCTGATTTCTTGCTTTAGAAAGAGCCAGAATAGTTGGACTAGTTTTAGGCACCGGCAGTAATTTGCAGTGTGAGTACATCAGCGTTTCCCTCCTACCCCTGTCCTCTCCCACTCCCCCAGTCAGTGCTGCCTGAGCTGGCTTCCTGTCAGGTGACTCATTTGCTCTGGAATAAGGTGACATTTCCTAAGGTTAGTGTTATAACTCTGTGACCTGACAGATGGAGGAGCAAGAAAGATCAGGGATATGGATAGGATAAGGTGGTTACAAACCCTCCTAGGAAAACCAGCCTTGACTGGGCATACTGGCCTTTTAGATTTTATTAACAGGGGTTTGGGCACAAACACCCTGCCAACAAGTGAATTTTGTATCATAGTCTTTTGTGGTCTTATAAAATAGTTTCTGTCACATTAATCTATTTTACCTGTCTAGTTTATTTAAATGCAAAAATGCATATCCTAGCTAACCTAGCCTGGGAGAGGCTGGCAGTATAGAAGGAGAGATAGGATGAAAGGAATTTTACTAATGTTATTAAAAGGGAATTAATGCTTCCAAGGAGCATTTTACAAGTACATATTCTTATGCATTTTATTCTCAGATTCTTATATAGAAATTTGTGGAAGTCTTCAAGGCCAAGGAAACCTGTGAGCAGGAAGGGGAGATCAGTTTCCTGTGTCCAGTTTAACCTGGCTCCGTGGTCCAGAGGCTGGCATGATTCTCTCAGCTCTCAGGCGTTCTCCATGTGGTGCACGACTGCTGGGAGGGCGTTTCTGGACTGAAGTGGTTTTCATGTCATTCTTTCAAAAATGCCTCTGTGCCCTAGTGAATTGGCAGTCTTTTTAGCCCCTCTTTTTTTTCTATCCATTTCATATAAATAAGTAACTATTCTCTTTGAGGCACTTTAATATTCAGATTTGGAGAACTGAAATTAGAGTCAGCACATTCTAACAAAAACATAGATGCATAAAAGGTTTTTACATATAAAGGATCTTCTGGTCAGTTTCCTGTTTATTTTCATTTTTTTTCGGCTTCCTTTTGGAATTTTTCAGCATTGCTGAGTTCCCACATGAACATCTGCAACATAATTTTCAGCCTAAGTGCTTTATAATCATACTATAAATATTAGATTGTCTTTTAGAGGCCACTTCACTTTGATTTTGAATATTAAGTGGAACAAACAAAAAAAATTATTATTCAGACAATTGCTCTAATTTTGGTGTCCTCATTTCTGGGCTAAAATGCAACTAAATTCTGCTATGGCTGGAGTTTGAAATACATCGTCTTCTAATTAAGTAGTGTGCAGGATCACTCAGAGCTGGGAACAGAGGCATGCATTGGATAACAGGTATTGGTTTCTTTTCTAATAGCAAATTCAAAGGACTTCTAAATAGGCAGATGAGAGCACAAGGGGACATTTCCCCATCCTGCAGCAGAAAATGCTGCTCATGTGATTTATTTAGAAAAACAAGAGACAGCTGTGGCAAAAAGCCCCACTCCAGACATAGATATTGGGCAAGAATTGTGTATTTGCAGTTTACTAACTAAACTTTTTCTGATTAAATGGGCTTACAGTGCAAGTGGTCTACGAGTTGCTTCACTTTGCCCTACCACAACCTTGACTTGCCTCCCCAATCCGTCTGTGCTTCCTTTTCCCCAGGATCTGGGTGGGGACGCAATCTGGTGGCCAGGATTGCGTCCTTCCAGAGGTTACTTCGCTCAAGCTCAGTTACTGCAGTCATGCTTAATTGTTGTTTAGGAGGGCTTATTGCTGTCTGTTATTCCACTATACCCAGAATGTACTGGGCCCAAAATTCTTTAATACTTTTTAAATCCTTAAAGATGGACTTTTCTCAGCCATGGAGAGATGATAAGAATTGCAGAAGCCTGATGGTGCTGGTTGCTGCTGTTTTCTCTGATTATTGGTCTCTTAAGTGTTTTTATAAATAGGGCAGGTTCCCCAGATGCAGAACACTATCAAGATATTTTCACTTCTGCATTACCTCTAAATCAAGAAGGTCTCAAATAACACAAGTCTCCTCTAAGGCTTGATTCAATTATTCCAAAATTTTTATTTTCTATTTCCTAATCGGAAAGAGCGGCAACTTTTCTTCTTGGTGCCCCATATGGATGATGCGGCATCCATTCAAAAGAGCAGTGGTGAGTTGGAGATTAATGTCACCACAGCTGAATGAGTGAGGGGAACAGTAGAATACCCATCTTTTCATTTCCTTAAACATAACCAGATTTCTGATAACCAGGTTACGGAAACACTGGAGATGAAGTTTTGTACAGCTCAGGAAGGAGTTAGGTCTGGAATATTTTTACTTTTTCTCTACGAATTACCCTTTCTTCTATAGGCAAAGAAAGAATTGTTGGTTTGCCTGTATTTAAGACCTTATATAGAGGCTGTCTCCAAAGTGGTATAGGCTGCATATATAGTATTGTTTAGGCCAATGTATGTTCATGTGACATTGAAAATTTTTTAATGTTATTTAAAGTGAACTATAAGAGATTCTGTATTATGTCTCTTATGTTTCTTGGATAAGAGTAAAAAGTCCTGTTTTCAGAAAGCATCTGTATTTAGGACAGTACCTTCACGTGCATCCTCAAAACAATATTGATGCCAAGATGTGTCCTTCTGACTAGTTCTTTAAAGTGCCCCCACTTTTCAGGTCTCACTTCTGCACGGGCCTGAGCCTGCAGTCTTCTGTCTGCAACTGTGTTTACTAATTTGAAAATATATATGCACATAAAATATTTTTAGGAATTCACTGCCGAAGTCTGGCACTAAGAAGTGCCAGAGGAAATGTCAAGAAAACCAGAGCCCTGCCTGCTGTTTCCGTCAGAATCCCCAAGTAACATCATTTGGTGTTTGCCATTTTGGACTTTGTAAGGGCTCTATGCAAGTGTCACTTTTCTGTGTCTCCTCAGCTGAAAATCTCAGTGGAGCAAATGTAATCCCTGCTTGGAAAGGTGGCAGAAGCTGCCTCTGCCTACACTTGTGTAAAGTACAGTGGGCCCAAATGTAATAACAGCCCACTGTAGTTCTGGGGCGTGCCTGCAGCAGTGATATTCCTTGCAGCAAGACAGATAATTATAGTCTAACTCTCTATTTAAATGAGCACATAATGTGGGAGACCAGAGCAAGCTCCTTATTCACAGAATGAAGTTAACACAGCATCCAGCATTACTGTTTGCAAGCTGGAAACTTCCTTCTTGAATAATATTTGATAATCATCCTTGTCTGCATGACCTGTATGTCAGCATATGCTGAGAGCACACCTATTTTGAAACCAGTCTTAATAACACAGCTGCAGCCCTGCAGAAGGGAGAGCTGCCTGAACATGCCTCCACTCAGCTACAGCAAAGTTCTGCATCAAGCACTGAAATCCACTCTGGGCTCAACAAAGAGCCTTATAGTTAACCTATTATTGCAAGATTTTTGAGTTTATTTCCCAAGGAAAGAGCATCTAGGTAAGACATGAAAAACGTGTCAATCTAATGCAATAATAGAACAGTGAAGCTCTGTGGTCTAGTGATGTATTAGATTTATGAAATTTTCTATTTATCCCCCATAACCACAAACTTGGAGTCAAAACCATTATATAATTGTTAATCCATAATACATTTCAGTTGTCAGTTGAATGACAACAGTCTGGACTGACCAAAATTTTTGAATGAAGTAGTTTTTTGGACTTCTTTTTTCCTTCTAGCAACTTTCTTTAATGCTGCAGGTATTATAGCTCTACTATAAAATACTACAGGATAAATTTAGGCTGTGGTCTGTATCCTTCTAATGAGTACAATTGCATTCTTCATTCTCTCCAATCTCCTTTTCTTTTTCCATTAGTCTTAACTACATGACACTTTCTCTGAACTGCGACTGAGGAAGAATTTCTATATAGTGTCACCAAAAAGTGAAAGAGCTTTCTAGCAGATAATTGCAAAGCAGATAAAGAAGCTTGTGGCTGCAATTTCTATAATACTCAGTTTTTTCACTTGGTAACGTTCATTTCCCTGGTCAAATCTTCCCCAGAATGGCTCTTCTGAATGGATGCTGCATCATCCATATGGGGCAATAATAAGAAAAGTTGCTGGTGCTTTCAATTAGGAAATAAAATAAAAATTTTGTAATAATGGAATTAAGCCTTAGAGGGGACTTGTTTTGTTTGAGACCTTCTTGATTCAGAGGTAATGTACAAGTGAAAATATCAAGTCAAAATGCAGAATCATTTACTTAGTTATAATTCCTGATAATGCACACTCCTGAAAGCAAGTGCTACCCCTGCACTTTCTCACTGATTTTCAAAAATAAACTCCACTGTGTCTGAAATTTTGCCCTGAAGTTCCAAAAACTAGCTTTTGAAAACAAGGTGCAGATCTTGTCTTTCTTTGATATCTCTGAAAATTACTGTTTTATATCTCTACCTTCTGAATTTGTTTTTACATATGCCTTTGAGCAGGGTTGTTTTTCATTTAATGTGAATCCCTTTAATGAACAACACATGAGGCATGATTGTGTAATGCTTTTTTTGCATATGCAGGAGAGACAGGACCTCTTTCTCCAGCCTTTCAAGTCTGGGATGCAGAGATCTGCAGCTGAGCCTGTAGTTTGGCAGGACTGAGGCAACCTCAAAAGAGAGAAAATTGTTTTCTTATTGCTGACTTTCTGGTGAGCTTTCTCCTACAGTTAACAATACCTTTGGTCTATACAAGAGTCTTCAAAAAAGAGTTAGCATTTCAAAAAATACTTGTA
The DNA here is from genome assembly GCA_013400315.1 of Bombycilla garrulus. Taxonomy (NCBI): domain Eukaryota; kingdom Metazoa; phylum Chordata; class Aves; order Passeriformes; family Bombycillidae; genus Bombycilla; species Bombycilla garrulus. Next base: position 3,880,908 of record VXBU01007974.1, read on the forward strand.
AATTATATGTCACAACCTCTCCTTCCTTGCTAACAGCATCAGCATAGCTCTCTAATGCAGTCTGCTTCTATCATTTAACAGGAAGTTTTCTCTAGTATTGGATGAGATGAAGCAATCACAGGAAGAATGCTAATTATATAGGCTATCTGGGAAGAATTGAGAAGGGCTTTTTCCAGTGTCAACAAAAGGAAAACACCATCAGTGCTCTGTTGTAGCATCGCTTTTCTAATAAAGGGAAGTATTTCCCTAATACTTTTTGCTGGCTCACAATTGCAGTACTCACAACTAGAAGATCAATCATTTGGGGATAAAAGTGCCAAATTGTGTCTACTGCATGGTAGGGTGTATAGTACTATCTTCCTTCTGGTTTGTTTCTTGTTAAGTTCTTAAAAAGAAAGTTCACAAGTTGCATAAAAATGCCTACAACTTCCCATTATAATGTGACATAAATAGTTTTAAAATAAACATAGGTCTGCCTGAGAAGGCTTGAGACAGGTAAGTATAAGGTAATTCATCTGTGATATGCAGATCAGTCTGTACACGTTATAATCCACACTTGGAAAGAACTTGCCTCGGTGATTCCCTTTGCCTCTGCCAACCTAGTGTGCCTTTCAGCTCTTCTGAAAAAAGGAATAAATAATTTATCCTGTTTCTCTCTTTTTTTCAAATGTGTTCATGTGTCCTTGATACTTTATGTGATGGGTACAGGCAAAGGCTATCACAGTGCAGTAAAAGGCTATCACAGTGCAGGCTGAATCATGGGCACAGGCTTCACAGATGTTTAGGACAGAAATGTAGCACAATCTTACCATTCAAAACATGAATGGTGACCTTGGTTTTCATGTAGTAAAGTTAACAGCTGCTTATTGCAGTGAATATGTTGCTGTTGCATTTATTCCATATGCAAAATCCCCCTTAGGAGACAGGCTTGTCCATAGCTTTTCACAAACAGGAACTTTTTCAGAGTACCATTACAAACCATTAGGCAAATCGTGTCTCTTCCAGGAATAGCACAAGGCACTCTTTGTAGTTAATAGAAGATGGATATTTTAATCCAAATGCAAATGACAAAGAAAAATTGTTTCCTTACACGGTTCCTCTGATATGACTGATGACAAAAGTTACCAAATGGCACCGCAGTCTCTACAGAAAGAGTATGCCAGTGCTCCTTTTGTTGCAAAGAAATTCTCTTTTTTCAATAGCTCCTGATGACATTGTGAATTATACCATTTTAATTTACAGCATAGTGTTCACTTCATTCTTCCATCAAATACCAGGAATCTTTAAAACTTTCTGGGACACACTTTCTCCCATAGCTTTTTGGGAGAGGTGCAAAGGTTTTCATACTTTCATTACTGCTTCATATTTCAGACATTTTGATGCAGCTTGTGAAATAATGCGAGTACTGCATTTATCCTCCTGCACTAACACCACCTTACACATTTATCATCTCACATCTTAGTGTAAATGAGTGTCTAGCTGACATATTTCTGTATGGGTAAGTCACTGTCACTGTAAATAGATAGTAGTTTAATCACTTCTGTGTTGATTGTCTGGTTCATTCCAAATGCAGAAGTTCAGGAATTGAGATACCTAGATATGTTTTAGCTTTTTGCCCATCTCTTGAGACTGTAGTACCTCCCCTAGAGGACAGAGAAGAGTGACAAAAAATTGACTGTGGGGAGAAGTGCTTTTTCTAAAAGGAAGAATAAAACGGTAATGATCCGTTATAATTTTATATAATGAATATATCTCTGTGGGTCTAGAAACTTTTAGGGGCATCTACACTAGAGGAGAGAGGACTTTTCCTAGGCTACATTGCACTGTTTTCTATGAGAAAACCATGTGGAAGTTACAGATGGGGAAAACTCTGTCTGCTATGTTGAAAACTGCCCACAGTGCATCCATCAGTAATAGAACAGAATAGAATGAAAGAGGGTAAATAATTTCCTGAAACTGAAACTTTTTAGATTTTTGATTAGGGAATGATGATAATAGCATTAATTGACTGAAACTTTACAAAAGGCTGGACAATGAGACACTAAAAGCTTATGCTGTAGGACTATATAGCAATAGAGGGAAAATTGTCATGGATATTTCTCTGCATGGCTTACCTGAACTGACTGCCTCCTACTTATTAGTTTTTGTGAGTTTAAGAACATAGATGACTTCTTTTTTTTCTCCTCCTTTCCAAGTCTGACAAGTGCTGTGCTGCAGCTCAGCCATGGGTTGTCTTAAATATTTCTCATCCTGGGAGGCACAGGTTCAGGGTGAGCACAGTGCAACTTTCTGCGGCCCTGTCTGTTGTTTCTGACCCTGTGCCATGGAAAGTACCAAAATCCCAGTCAGAAATCAAGCAGGAGCTTGCTGGTTCCTTTTGAAGGCAGTGTTTCAGAAGTGGCTGACAAAGGGGAGCTCTGGCAAGGCTGCAATAATTCTAAATGTGCCAGCACTGGAAAAAACACTTGTAATCACTATGCTGAAGTGGAATAGATGGCAAATCCCAAACATTATGTGTTGGGAAAGCCTGCAGCACCTTGATCTTTCTCTTTCAGGATATGAATTGTGGTGCTGAAGCTTCACTAACTAGATGAAAGCAAGCCAGCTACCTTCATACAAGAGCACACTTCATGGGCTCCTTCAATGATACCTCTGTGAAAATATTAATCAAATAAGTGTGTAAAATTTGAATTCTAGAATCACAGAAAATGGATTTATGAAGCTCTTTCAGAAAGAGCTGGGACAGACACATTAAAGATTTTGCAAAAGGAGTGCAATATTTTTTGTAGATTTCCTGTCATACATACAGAAGATGACATAACACATCAAACTTCCAACAAGTTGGAATATTCTTATAATAAGTTATCTGAATTACAGGAGACTGACATTTTACAGAAGGACATATCTCTGAATTATTTCTTCTTTCCTGTTAGATGATCTACTAACATTGATGGCACATTTAGTATCCTTTATGTTTTTAGTGATCTGAAAAAAAAGTTTTGTTTGCTTCTGTTACTTTTTCACTCTCAGCACTGAAGTTCACAGGTCAAGAAATCCGTTATCTTGCTGCTTTGATTGTGCATGCAGTTGTGTAATTCCCTCCACAGAGCACATGCTTAGTTCTGTGTGGTTTATGAGGACATCTCTGCATTTCCTGCAACACATTCAGTTGCCTGATGGCAGCAATTGGCCTCTCTCTTCATGGATATGACACTGTTTGACTACTCTCAGAGACAATCGGGAGGAGGGCTGACTTCCAAACGGAATAAAACTAAGTCATTTTATTAACTCATTTATACAGTAAGAAATTTGTTAAGATGGAGTGCAGAGAGAACTTCTCTTGAATGTCAAGCAGGCTTGCCTAATTGTGATTTGTGAAGCCTTGGAAAGAGCTTCCCAGGGGAAGTTGTGGAAGACGTGGTTTTATTATGTGTAAAGCTGCCTTAATTAATCTTGTCTGCTTTTATTTTTAGTAGTATGCCTGAAATTATTGCTTTTTTCATTTATAAATTCTAAGGAATTTCAACGTACCTTGATGTATCTCAGATAGAGAAGGAGGTGCTCGGATAGGTAGCATGCAATTCTGTCACCTGCAACTTATATGAATATATATATATGTGTGTGTGTGTATATGTATGTATAATGTGGCTAAAAATGAATGTAGTACAATATGTATCTGGGTCACTTTTCCATCCAATGTTCAGATCTCAATTTAAGCTGAAATCAACTGGGGATTTAATTGCTCAGAACAAGAACAAGGTGGCAAAATTTTCCAGGTCTCCAGCCTTTAACCTAGAAAATATGAGCTGCATCATTTCGCTACGTTTTCACCCAGTGCTCACTGTCTGTTTTTTGGTAACCACTGACAATGTAATTTCTGCCTTTTCATTATAAAATCCTTCAGGACAGTAAAGTTTACACTGTGAGGACATGGCTCTAAGTTAGTATATGTTGAATATAACTTTGATTTCAGTCAAATACTCATTCATTTGCACACTGGCAGCGTAGTTTGCTCTTCTTCCAAAACTCAAACAATGCACATATTTTTGAATGTGATTAAGGGGTTTTTTTCGGAAGAAAGCCACATACTCTCTATTTCCCTCAGTCTAAAGGAGGTGGATTCAGTTCACTTGTTTTGTTCAGTGGAACTTTGAAGTTGCACAAGGCCAATGCCTTCTATTTCTGTTTTGCTTTTGCACATTTATTGCCTTGTCATTGTATGGCAGCTTCCAGTTCTCAAACTCACACTGTTTGAGTGAGGTTTTGCTGTGTTCAGATGGAGCATTACAGCACCTACTCTTGTGGGGCTGGAGCCCGTGTCTGGCACTCTGCATCATACCTGCAGCTGTGAACGTGTGAACAAATCAGGAGACAAGTTCTCAATGGTAATAGGATTTGTATTGGGAGGTTTAATTCCTTTATCTCTCCAACCCATAAAACATCCACTGTTTCAGTGCTGGCTGGCGTTTTCCTTTCAAATCAGATTTCTTTGAAGACTTTGGAACACTGTTACCTGTGTGTAAATGTGATTAGGCTGATGCTGCAGTTCTTTATTATCTGAGCTATTAAGATTCAACATCTGAACCAGTCCCGCTATAAGTAAGAATGAACAGGAAAAGTATTGTAAGAAAGTCAGACATTTTAAGAAAAATGCCTGAATGGATTTGGTGGCACTTTATAATTTGAAAAATAGGATACAGGATTCATGATGGAAAAGTCGATGTTCACCACCATTAAATTGGCTTTATCTCTGTCAATTTGCTGTTCTAAGATGAGGAAAATAGATTTTAAATGCTTTTTTGTCCCCAGAGATAGATATAGATTTTCTCATATTGAAGATTTTGTTGTGTCTTTTATTCTGTGCATTCTCTGACAAAGTTCTAATATCGAAGAACGTGCAATGCAATGAGCAGGAGAATTGTCTTTGTGTTAAACCTCCACTTGCAAAACATGAAGGGAGTTTTCTACCAGAGTGGAGTTGGATTTCAGCACTTGTCATGCATTTGTGTTTCAGCCTCCCATCCCTGCTGCGAATGGCTTTGTCCGTGGACTCAGCTTTGTACCGCTGGCAGCGCCTGGGAGCTCACAGGCCTTCCCAGGCTGTGTCAGAATCGACAGCGCTGCTGTTTGCTGCCAGAGACAAACCAGGACTCAGCGTAAACAAACGGAGGATTGTGCAGCCTGACAATGGGAGACAGTGGAAAGACTGGAAACAAGCGTCTACATTTTATTCTAGAAACAGGATTCGGACCACAAAATACACATGGTTCACTTTCTTGCCCCAAAATCATTTGGGACAGTTTCGCAGGTAAAAAAATTCTTTCAATGCCCCGTGAGATTTAAGAACAGTCTCTGAAACCGTGAGTGCCATGGAGGAGGGCTGCTTTTGTAGTTGCAAAGGTACTGAAACTTAGGTGATGATAATTTGTAGCAAAATGGCACCCAGTTGATGCTGAAATGGTGAATTAAAGCAAGCACAGGGAGTGCTTAACCGCTGCTGTGACCAGCTTTTTTTAATTGAATGCTGCAACAGTTCTCTTTGTAAAAAAAAATCCAGTTTTTATTTGAAAATCCTTCTGGTTTTGTGTTGCATAAACCTCTGATTTTTAGAGCACAGAAAGAGTTAACTGGATGTGTTGAGACACTTATGAAATTCTCTGGATTTCAGCAGCTCAATTTTGATATATTTTTTATGTCACAAAGTGACTGTCTACTAATATAGATATAGTATATACGTATGTTCAAGTGCAAGGTCAGGTTTCTTTCCAAATGCTGGTTTAAAATCATGGAAACCCTCCCAGCATAAAGAATCGAGTCAAAAAGATGCCTAGTCAACCATCATCATGATAAAGCAAAATGGAAGTTGTATATCCATCTCTAGCTTTGAAATTTTCATTCTGTATGCTAGATTGGCCCCATTCCTCATTCAATCTGCCATTTGCAGAATCCTTCCTAGATTCCTGATGGGAACATTTCTATAATTCATTGGTTAGGTTTTTAAGGTTTGTTTAGCTTTTGCTTCATTTTGTGCTTATTTTCAAGACTGAAGTGTTGAGGGGCCATTAAAGACTTGGACACCCCAGAGACAAATAGTGAGAAAACTGGAGCTAGCTATAATAGTATGAAAATGTATGTCACAGGGTCTTCTAAAGAAAAAAATTAGCATTTTGGCTAAGCAGCTGATTAATTCATTCTGGAGAAAGGAAAAGGAGGATAGAGGAGTGAAATTATTAACGTTCCTTTGACACAGAATGGGGGTTGTTCATTAAGGAAAGGATACATTCTAATTTCTGACTACTTTTAATTTATTTTATACCTTTTCAGGCTGAGTAATCTTCACATTTTCTTTCTAGTGGTTCTGAACTGGCTCTCACAAGTGGAAGTCTTCCACAGGGAGACTACATGCTGTCTCTGGTTGTGGTGCTGCTTGCCAGCATGATTAAGGATGCTGTTGAAGACTACAAAAAAATACCAATATGATAAGAAAATAAACTTCACTAAAACCAGGGCGTACGACAAGTAAGTAAACAAAATCAATTATATATTTCCTTGCTTCTCTTATAGTAGAAACTGATCAACTGATTTTACAGTAACTCCCTCACTGACCTTTCTGAATACTGTAAGTTTGGAAAAAACATCACAAAATATTTTTTCCACCTTTAAAAATGCCTTTTTTTTCTTAAATTAGATTTACTTAAATCATCTCAACATCATTGAGGCTTTGTTTCATATCACAACAGTGTGTGCTGATATATAGATTTTCATTCCAAGTTTTCAGAGCAGCTTGCCAACGCCCACACACAACATAATTTCTTGATAGCAGAAGGATTTGGAGGATAAATGGAACTCACTCAAGTCTGGGACAGAAAACTGGGGCTTTACAGAAAATTGGAACAATGTCTTTCAAGTGTTTCACACTAAAACCCGTGATACAGAAATTAATGATCAACTACATTCAAGGTGAATTATAATCAGAAGACAAAAAAAAGTTCTATGACTTCCGGTAAGCAGAGAGATCAATACAACCCGGCTTGGTGTTGGAGCTGGTGCAACACCTGCAGGGAGCTGTTTGCTCAATACTGACTCAGAAGGAAGAAGTATTTTCACTGTAATTGTTATTGCAACATTTTGATTTCATCAGTTTCTCGTCCAAGTACTAACTTGAGACTGCTTAAATTATCATGAAGCAAATAGGAGGTTTCATTTTAAATAAGTTTAAATATTTGTGTGCTTTCCTTTTCCCACCTGCCCTTAAGCCCAGGCCACAGAGAAAAAAAATGCTGTGGTTTACATACATGTCATTAGCTCTCCTGGAAATTAGCCCTCATCTGTGCTGGCATACTTATGTGTCAGAGGAAGAAGGATCAAAGGGTAAGGGGTATCTGGGTGAGAGAGGAAGGTTTGGGGTCTGTCAGGGAGAAGGATCAGCTGAGGGGCGATCCAGGTACATTGCACTTCACATGCTTATGTCTCTGTATGACTCCTCTGACTACAAAAGTATGGGTTTACTTAGCTTGGGGGAATGGGGGTTGGCTGTTTGTTTAATAATAATGCACGTTATGGTGACAAAAACAAATAATAGGTCGAGGAAATAGAGGAGGAATACTGTCTGTACTGAGGCTTGTAGCAATCTTTTGTTGACATCTGGGACACGGAGCTCTGCCCATTACCTTTGAGCTTCCTGGCAACTCCCAGGGTTATAAAGTGATTCCGAAACTTCTGGAGTGACCTGTGAAAATCGTGTGTCTGTTCTCAGCTTTGCCACTGCTCTGTGTTAAAGCAGAGACACTCCGTGAGAGCAGAGGAAAATGGTCTGAACAGGGCCTCCAGGCATCTGCTGACAGGAAGAACAAAACTTTCAGGATGCTTTTGGCTTACGTGAGGTACAGCTGCCCCAGCAGGCTCTAGGACCTGCTGCAGCTGACTCAGGATGATCCCTGTCCCTGGGTTGGAGTGGAAGAGGCAGCCCTGGGCTTCGGACATCTCAACTCTTCTCTCCAGCATTTGGGAGTTCATTTGGACTATTGAACTCTTCTAACTTTGTTGGTTTTCAGCTTGAAGCTACTTTTTGGAGGAAAAACAAGATGTCACAGAAAATTTTTCCAGGATGCTTCTCTACAATGATGTGGAAAAAACATTTTTTCAGTGAAACCTGCTGCCAGTGCGGTGCTTCAGATACAGAAATCCAAAATGAGGAGCTGGAGAAGAGAGGAAAAGTAAGGAAAAGAAAGAAGAAAAATGAAAATAAACGTGTGGTCATCTCCAGTTTGCCCTTTGGAAGCAAGAAGTGGAAGGAAAATCCAAACAGACACTATGACTCCAATGAGATTAAGACCACAAAATATACCATCTTAACTTTCCTCCCTAAAAATATCTATGAGCAGTTTCACCGCTTTGCCAATATTTATTTTGTGTTCATTGCGCTGCTGAATTTTGTGCCAGTGGTGAATGCTTTCCAACCAGAGGTGTCTGTGATCCCAATCTGTGTGATAATGGCCATTACAGCCATTAAGGATGCTTGGGAGGACTTCCGGCGATACAAATTAGACAAAGAAATCAATCATATGGGATGCTACATTTACAGCAGGTAAGCTTTGTATGGCTTTTATTACCAACAACATCAACCCGAGGTCTTTTATCAATGGTGAGGCTTTTTTCTTTAAAAAAATTAATAAATGACTGCTGGAAAATGACAGTCATTAGGTGAAATAGGGAAAAGTCATGGCGACTTATATCACCTGCTATTTGTTCTCATATAGGGAAATATTTATTTTTTTAAAAGCATTTTTCTTCTGGGAAGTTGAGTGTCATTATATTGGTGTGTCTCTCAGCCTCTTAGACATGCAGTGTACTGAAAATAGGTGCTTAAAGAGCTACAAGCAGGTGAATTTCTAAGACATTTTCAAGAGGGTTTAATTCTATTGTTAAGGCAGCATAGAACAAGATCTGTCATGGGACTTTTTTTCATTCTTAGATGCCAAGAAATTGCTTAAAAACCTGGCCCTTTGAACTACCTTTTATTTTATACTCTATATTTTTTACTAGCTTTCAGTTATTTTTTTCTTTCTTAGGCAGTATGTAAGATGAAACTGTAAAAATAGAGTCTAGAAAGGAAAGGAAGTAATACTTGCCTCTGTTTATTCACCTCTGAGTCAATTAACTGCATGTGTCTGTGCTCACTTCTTCAAAGTATTTCATGACTTCTTGCTTTTAGGACATTCAGAAGATTGAAAATTATGTTTTATTGTATCAAAACTGGTCTCTCAGCAAAGTAGCAAATGACTTCTCCCTGAGAAAATATCACATCTGGGAGTCAGAAGTGCAAAACTTTCCATCTCCATGAATGTGCCTGTTATTCCTAAAATTAATCAACAGTGCTTTATACAACATGTGCTTTCATGAACAACATCTTGTAGAACTCTGGCTTTTATCACAGGGGCCTGTCCATTCTGTTTGTTTCTCCTGCGTGTGTTTGTCAGATTTTTATTTTTATTTTTATGTCCTGCCGATTAAACAGAAAAACAATAGGTTTGTTTAGAGGCTCAGCTTAGGCCCACGTATAGATAATGATTTGTCGTTTAAAAAACTGCACTCTTCTCCTTGCGAACATTAAAAAAAAAATAAATAAAAAAGCTGGCATTTTACAATTTTCTAAATATTGTGGATTTAAGATCTCTTCTGTGGTGAAGAATGTCAATAATTGTAGCTCTTTGGGCAGGGTGGCAAACTGCCTCTTCTGTCTGTCTTTGAAATTTCAATCTGGTTGAATGTTCTAGCTTTTCCAGTGTTGCATTAGCCTATGAGGCAAGGGATTATTTGTTAACACTTGTTAAAACCAGTACAGGACAGAATAAGTGGGGCAGTAGGTGCTAATGAATAAATCCGCAGAGGGATCGTATTTATTTTCTCTTTACACACAGAAATCATGTCAGTTATATCTGAAAGCCTCTTACCATGGGAACATGAGAAGTAGGGAATACAATAGAACTTGTTTTGTAAAAGGAAAAAATGTCCACCATGGAATTACAACATGTATTCAGATCCAGATTCAAAATTGTTATGCAGAAGCACGAGACAGGCCTGCCTTAAAATTGGTTATTCAGTCCCATTAAAAAGATTTTGATCTATTAATCATTCTTGTCTAGGATCTTGTCTTTCACCAATGTTTTATAGCCCAAAAAGGTGGTGTAAGGGAAAGGAAAAGGAGAAGAGCTTCAGACTACAGCATTCATCCTGTCTGGAAAAATTGTGGGTGATAACAATTGCCAACAGATCAGTCACTACATCTTATTATATTATGAATATTTTCAATCAGGCTTCTCTGGTGCTTTGGGAAGCTGATATTTCTTGTTCTTCCTGCTAGCTGCAAAGTCATGGAAGGGCATGATGTCTTCTAATTTTCTTTCATGTGAATCATGAAAATAGTTAATTGTTTTAACATAAGTGAAAGTCTTTCTGGGACACTGCAAATTGTGTTAATCTTGTGGCAGCAAAAAGTTGTTTCTAATTGAACAACTGATCTTCCATCCTAGATGAAATATTATTTAGATTTTAAGAGGTAATCTTGGAGTGTATGTTGTCTTTATTTCAGACTTTAATAAGGAGTCTGGCACCTGTTCCAAAATAAATACAACAGCAAACCAAACTTTTCCAGATACTGAATGTTCTCTAAAACTTTATTTAAGACCAACAGAAATGCAGTAACTTATCTTCTTTCAATACAGAACAAGGGAAATTAAAATTAAATAGGTTGGCCTGTAAACAGATTTATTCTAATTTTCTTTTCACAGAGATCAGCTGAAATGGGAAATCTAGTCTACTGGTCAAGTGAAAGAAAAGACACTTCCAGTAGTGTATTTAAATAATGTTCAATTGAAAAAATTAGAAACAATTAATAGGCATTAAAGTGTCCAGGGGAGATGCAATAACCTAGATGTCTGATTGAGGAGTTTGTACTTTTGGAACCAAAACTTTTGGAATCATACTTTGTAGACAAACTGCTGTGCTGTTGGAATGAATCACACAACATCAAAAGGAGAGAACAAAAAATTGAATTGCAGATGGTACAGACCTATGTGTAAATACCTGCTTTCTCATGGTGTTCTTTCAAATATACTTTGTCTACTTTAATATTTTCCAAGCAAGGCAGACTTCCATTACTACAAAATGCCAAAGCATTTTCTATGATACTATAGTTTATTATCTCTCTTTAATTGTATTTAAATTTCTCAAGTCACCTGATTTCATGGAACCATAACATCCATAACAGTTAATTATAATCTTCAAATATGTGTGATTTCTATCATATTCATTTTGTTGCACCCAGATGTGGTTGAGGGTCTGTAGTGATGCAGAGTCCCCAGGCAGGTACAAAGGAAGCCACTTCATTGAAAAAAACAAGGCCTTTTAAGCAGTTAGCCATTATCAGTTACATAAAATGTTTTAAAGCATAACAAACATAATTCATCCAACCACCATACAGCACAATGTGAACACACAGTGGTTATATAACTTGGTTTTCTACCTCTAATTCAGCTGAGTCTCTTTCCCACAGCCCTTTTCTATTTAGCCAAGAACCAGGCCTGAGCCATGATTTTGCAAGGATAACAAGGCCCTTATTTTACAAGGCTTTACCTATATGCAACACCCAGAGACCTTTTAGTCAAGACTGCCACAGATTGCTCTTTTAGTCTTTCTTGTCAGTCAGTCTCACCAAACTTAGCATGGTTATTTTTCTCTAAACTCTCTTCAGTTTGTCATGAACTTACTAAAAGAGGCCGGCACTGAATGTGGAACACAAACCTGAAAGTGAATGCCAATGCAATAATTGCTAAAAGCTATTATTCAATTTTCTTGAAGTTCTGTAATGTTCAAGGAACCAATTGATATATAAGTATTATATAGCTTGGTGGTGATATACCCCAAGGGTTATATCAAGTTCTGCAAATACTCCATAGGATCCAGACAGGATTTTTCATCAGTTTCATATTTTTGGAAGATTAAACCTATTTTTTCTTCAGTGTTTTAGTAGACACTAAGATACAAATGCAAGGGCTGTGCACAGTTCAGTATGGCACAGCAGCAGCCAAAAAAACATTAACTTTATTTAAGCTATTCATATTTCTTAATTTTAACAACCTAAATTCAAATATCTGAGACAGTGACTCAGAGAAACCTTTAATCATCCTGCGGACCTTGTGGAGAAGTAGGTAAGCCAACAGGCGTTCTAAATGAGGTAGCCGGATTACTCATTCCATAGAAAGGTGCTCTGTAATGCTTTCAGGCCCTGTGGTTTCCAGGTAGCTCCTACAAGGATCGATCTCCTCCTCTCCAAGTCCACTGATGTCTGTGGTACAAAAAATTTGGGCTGGCCTTCACTCTTCTTTGTCTACTTAGTGTAAGATTTTAGAACATTTAAAGATTTTTACATCAGCGCTAACTCTGGGTTAGCCCTAGAGCAGAGGTATAGAAAGAAGGAAAAAACAAAGTGCTCATAACTGTGTTGCATGAAATCAGAACTGCCAACAGCTGAAAAACTGAAAATGGCTTAATCTTGACCCGCTGTTTCAAAAGAGAATTAAAAATTTTCAGTCAATTGAAGTATTGTAATTCTGTGCTGCAATTTTCTCTCTGACAACAAAGGAGATTTGCTTGACTACAGGTGACTTTATACATATACATATGTACAGGGTACTTTATATTTTCCGTGGGAAGCTGGACAGCAAAGGCAAAGGTTGCCCTTCTGTTTGAACCTCATTCATATGTTCTGTTCAGCTGTATTTCAGAGCAGAGCTTGTACCTCTCATGGATGCTCCACTGTCTGGGATAGTGCCTAGGACTGGCCAGGGGTGCAGTGATCAACAGAAGGATGGGGCACCTGGAAGAAAGCAGAGAAAAGGGTAGGGGACATACTTGAAAACAGGAATGGACCTACAGTCAAATTGCAGCATTTAAAGAAAAACAATTTTTTTCTGGACTCAGAAATGCCATATGCAAGTCATTCAACCCAAGGTGAACCTGAAAGTTTGTAAAGTGGCAAACACAATGAGAGGAAAATCCCATTCTGCCAAGGGCACAGTGTGCAGAAAGATTTCTTGCCAACATTTCAAATTAAAGTGTTGGTCAGCAGCACTGAGTTTTCACTTGTTAAAGAGCCTTTTCTTTCTGCTTTATTATTTTTGTTTTCTGACAAAGCATAACTTTCAAGACTAGGAGCCTGCTGGAGGCTTTAGGGGGTTCATTTTATACACAAAACTAAAAGGGTCTAAAGCCTGCGTCCCACTCAAAACCTCACCAAAGGCAAAACTGCAATCAGTTTTCTTGGGCATAGCAATATCAAGGCTTCCACACCTCAGTGGTACCTTCCCTGCACAGTACAGGACTCCCGTCAGTTGGAGGCTGAAGACCTCCTGAGCAGGTGCATTCCTGTGACAGCCACAAAGCATGTGCTTGGATTAGTTGCAAGCTACTACCCTCCGTGCCTGACGTCAGACATGAGTGTGCTGTTCTCTGGCAGTGGGCATCCCCTGCTATGGCATCCCTGTAATTTTTGCCTGTACTTCATGTACCACAGAAATTTTGTACCTAGTTTAGCTGTGGATACCTAATTAGCAATGAGTTTGACTGAAGGCACAAACAGTGCCTTCTGCTTGAGGCATTCTTCAACCACCCGGTGAGCTGAGAAAATGTCCTTAACCAACAGAACACGTGAGTGTGTAATGTCACCATGACACTGCTTGAAACCAGTGGTACCAAAATCATGAAGAAATTAAAACACCTGATGTGGGAAATGATGATTGTGTTGTGAGGAATTATGGGGGACATGCTGACCTGCCTCAATGCAAGCCAACTCTCACCTGCTCCAGGCAGCACCACTTGAAACTGGAAGAGCAGTGAGCTAGTAATTGTTGTCAGTCAGGGTGTATTGCTAGAGTGAGGAGGTCTGGTGTCTGTGGAAGAAAATCCATAAAATACATTTCTAAAGCTACCACTGTTCGTGTATTGCTTTATCAGAGCTTTATTCAAGATCTATTACCTGCCAAGGCATTTAAAGCTGCTTCACAGAAAAGGTGCAATGGCTTAGCAGACAGCAGCAGGGCTAATGACTAAACATTAAGACCAAATAAATCAGAATCTCCGGCTTTGGCTTAGAGACCTGCAGAATCATGGCCTCATGGCATTAAGATTCATCCAAATTGTCTCAACTTTTAAAACACCATTCAAACCTGGAGAGTGGCAGGTTTCTACCATGTGACCTTAAGAGCTACATGGTCATATAAGGATATGACTATCAAAAAAGCTGATGTAGGCTGTGCTTTCCAGAAACTTCACAAGTTAATGCAAGTCCCTAGAAACTAACACTAATCATTAGGATACATTAACTGAGTGACCTTGGAACTATCTGTTCCTTCCAGCGGGCACCAGGAAGAATTGTAATAGTAGTATTTTGTTGAAGGCAGTAAAACAAAAAAAAAAAGCAAACCATTAACCTAGTAAAGTCTAAGCAAAATGCTGTTTATATCTTTTTTTTATTTCTTCAAAGGTGAGTTAAAAGTAATCCAAAACCATTTATATGAACAAATAATATATTTGTACAGTTCTGGTACTTACTTAAAGTTTATGTAACCTTCAATTGGTTACAAAAGTTGAGCACAGGCTTGTATCACTGAGAAAATAAATTGTTATGCTGCTATAGGCAGTTTAGGCACATAAGACAATAGGATTTGTTATCAGCATTGATAATTTGGAATTCCAGTATGATATAAGAGTATATACTTTATTAGATCTTAGAAAAATTTCATTCTAACTATTTTTAAAAAGTATTTTTTCTGTCTTAAAATAGTGTTCAAATCCTGAGAGTTTGGTGTGGGGAAGGGCTGGGGCTGGGTACAGGACTGGCCACTGCTGAGTGACGTTGTTGGTGCTGCTGGGCTGCTGTGCTGACACAAAAACCTCTCCCAGTGTGGGCTGGGAGCGTGGCAGGAGCCAGTGACAAACCCACACATGCACTGTGACCTTCCCAGGCTCACGCAGTGTCTGCAGCCCAGGAACATGATCAGCCAGTTGTGCTGTACTCTGACCCATGGGCAGTTTTCAGAATCAGTTCCTGTCTGATCTAGTGTCTTCCTTGAGTGCTGCATCTGCTCCTTTGTTGTCTTTTATTTTGTTTTGTGGCAGTAGGTCCTAATGGTGAAGTCATGGACATGAAGTGATCTTTGTGAAAATATTTTGTGAGGGATTTGCATATAAAAGCTGATATAATCTTTGATAGTAAAACCATGTGACATTTTTATTTGCAAAAATAGACGGTGAAGGGTAAGCACCTGTGTGATTAAACCTGTTGCCCATGTAAAACCAGGATACCAAAATATTGGTGTTTTTATAAAATAGGTAGTGCTTGAAGGAGGCTGTTTTCAAATATAGCATTCTAGCAAATCTACATACCACAAAATATAAATATATAGATTTCTCTTTTGATAACGCTGATCTATTATTTTAGGTGCCATGAGCTGGTGACAATTTGGGGGGGGGGGGTTGAGTGTAGTTCAGGGCAAAAAATATCTTTATTTTGAACTGCAAAGGATCCCAAGATGGAGCTTGCAGTAATTCTAGGGAACAAGATTCACTGGACTAATTGTCTGATAAAATGTTTCTAGGTGACAGAGATTTCTGAAGATCTTTAACTAAGACAATCTAGGAGACACACATGCTGTGGAGTGCATGTGGAAAATTACTTATTTAATCTTTTCTGTATAGCAGAACAATAATTTTTATTTCCCTCCATTCACCATGCATTTTGATCCTTTTGTTTGAAATTTATCTTTATTGAATCCAAGAAAGTGAAATCAAATTGTTGACACAAAGTCAATAATTTATTCAAGTTCATCCATGATTTCCAATTGCAGCAGGACCTTTTTATCGTCCTTTCTTTTTCCCAGAAATTCCTTCATAAAATCTATTTAGTTCAGGCCTTCTGTCCAGATTTGATGAGTTCGATAACAGTTCTGGCAAACATCATTTTAATGGTTCAAGGCCTCTTTTCATTGCCAGTATCCTCTCATGAGCATCATCATGACGTCTAGTAGCAAGGGAACACTTTTTGAATTTGCTTTCCATAAATTGCCTGGTAAAAGAGAGAAGGGACTGAGGAACTTTTATCTTACATCTTGTCTTCAGTGTGCCACAGCCCTGATACCACATGCTAGAAGAATCAAGTATCCAGATTCCCACCTATTGAAAATCACCACATCTTGTTTATTTTATTGGTTCAATACATTTGCCCTTTTTGTTTCTTTCTCATCAGACCGTCTTGGGTTTATTAAGCTCCTCTGTTTATTTAGCAAACAGAGCTTGTGCTATTAACTTTAATCACTGAACAGAAAATGGGCAGTGTTCCCAGTTCCAGGGATTGCTGAAAGGAAACTGCTTCATCTGAAAAATCTTGTTAGACAACTAGGACAGTGCTGCCATGGGGTGCACCAGTTTCATCGTGAAGTACTTTTCTTCCTTTCATCCACTGGCAATTCCCTACAAAGCTGTAGAAAAGCTTTGTACTATTTTTAATATTTTTAATTATTAATCTAATAATATAATCAAAATTTTAATCTTACAAGTTGAGATGAAGAGTTTTCTTCAGGAGCACAAAATGTGTTTTCTTTGAATACTCATTGGGATAGAGTGACAGTTCACCTGAATGTGGGTTTGGGATTCCAGCAGTCCCTGAGTTGTAGTCCCTGTGCTAAGTAAGGCTTTTCCTCTGATATGAAAGTGGTCATTTGGCTTTTCTGACTCGCTATCTCCTCCGTAATTAGTGACTGGATAGAACCCTGAAGCGTTACACGTAATGTAGGTTTCATAGGGAGTTATTGAAAAAAATTACAAATCTTAGATTTCTGTGGATTATTTAGGCTAATCTGGTTTCTTTCAGCTGATGTGGAACACAGCCAGCTGGACAGGCCCTTCTATAGCATTTCATGAGTGGACAAAACCAGACATATGCTCTGTAAACTTCTGAATTTTGCAAGGAGTGACGTACAGAGAGGTAGGATTGCCCTGCAGAAGCCACAGTAAACATCATATGCAAACCATAAATGGCATCTGAAGGTCTAGGATGGCAAGACAAGACATCTACTTCCTCTAACCTGATCTTGTACTCTTTCTTTCATGTTTTAAACAAATAAATTAGGAAGTCCTATTCAGAAAGTGTTTGACATGGAAAGGATTGGTCCTTATGTAGTTTATTTGTTATATTAACTTAGCATCTGCTTTGTAGAGCATTAAATACTCAGCATACCCTTGCATAATACTTTTCAAATAGAAATTTAGCTAGATTTTTTTTAAATGCATAGCAACATCCAATTAACTCTGTGTGGTCTTTTATGGCTGTTGTTGCACCAAAGAAAAAGGACATGTAGGTAAGTGGAATTAGACAAAATCAGAAGAATGACAAATTCAGGAAATAAAAATTAATATAAGATGAAAAAAATATTGCTACAACCCCATCATTTAGTAAGCAGCAAAAGGATTTCGAAAGCAGTAGTAAAGGGATTCAAATAATTAGGCGGGGGGGGGTCTTTTTTTTAATAAAAAGTGAGTACCACCAGGAAATGGGCGGAATTTACCTGCTTGCATAACCTGTGCAGGTAACTGTCAGTTGATGTTTTGTGGATAAGGGCATAAGCCAAGTGTGGTAGTTTGCCTGGCAGCATTGTGGTTGGCTGTGCTGTGCACTAAGCAAGGAAAGTAGGTTATCAGGGAGCAGCCCTTGGCCTGGCTGTGGAGCCGTGCTTGGTGCTTGCTTTGAACTGCAGCAAAATACTTTATCTCTTCTGTCACTGCTCTCCTTCTCATGATCCAAACACTTCAGTGAAAGATAGTATTCTCCGTGCAATAGATGAGGATGATGAAAAACTTAACCAGAAATGAGACTCCAAGTCATCACAAAAGGACTTTTATTGTCTGTCTGGTAAAGTATCATGAGCATTTTCCCTCTCACAGAGCAAGGCATAAGATAATTCAGTTATTCCTCTCAAGGAGTTAGAGGAACCAAGCCATTATTGCAGTGCATTTTTCCAATTAACCAATTTTAAACCTTATTGTGTTGTTTCTGGTCTGCTTAGATGGTTAAGAGCAGTCAAAGGATTAATTAGTGAAAATGCAATGTCAAAAAAAGGCTGCTATTTGCTGAATTTAGTTCATTAATGAAATAGTAATTTCTTTCCATTGAACCCAATAGGCTCTTTTTATTATTATTATTATTATTTTTTGCTAATTTAGAAGCTCTTTGTTTCTTCACTTAAATTTTTCCAATAAACTTGGGCTCTGGTTGTATTTTTTTTACATAATACTAAAGGATTCATTTGTCAACTCTTCTACCTTTTGAAGATGTTTCTGTTCACTAAGGTCAAGATTTGTAACTACCTCCTGAGAGTTCCAAATTGGAAAGACCTGAAGCAAGTGTAGCTGAGGTATCAGCTTGCTTCTTTCAGGATCTAGATGCTGATGTTGGAAAACATCTAGGAAACTGTCACAGTCAAAAACAATAATCTAAGGTTTTTCAATAAGATACTTGAAAATACCTCTGTTAGTCTGAACTACCTTCTATATTTTGCTGTGCAGTTTATAGGACTAGTGCTAGAATGAAAGAGAACTGCTGTAAATTTTTTATTCCATGTAAAGGACCTTAGAAAAGGTCAGTGTGCCCCCATCCCCTCTTTTCTCTTTTTGAAGCCCCACAGATCAGCAGTCTGCCTTCCCAATGTCACTCGTCACCCATGATATGCTTTCAATGCAACAGGGAGGAACATGCTTACGTGGAGAAGTGCTGGAAAGATGTCAGAGTGGGGGACTTTGTGCAGCTGCAGTGTAACGAGATCATCCCAGCAGACATCCTGCTGCTCTACTCCTCCGATCAGAATGGGATCTGCCACCTGGAAACTGCCAGCCTCGATGGGGAGACCAACCTCAAACAGCGTCGGGTAGTGACGGGCTTCAGCAGCCAGGTCAGTCTGTGAGCACGCAGCCCGTGGGCACCTTTGTCTGCAGCTGTGGCCACTGTGCCACAGCAAAGCCACTACACCGAGGGATTTATTTCTGCATGGTATCTGGAAGAGAACTCGTGGTCCCCTGCGAAACATCCATGGGTTTCCTTATGGATTCTGTGTCTCTGTTGCAGCTGACACTCCAGACTCTTCATAGGCAGGTGGAGGTGTGGTAGCTCAACTGAGAGCTGCTCTAAGCAGTTGGAAAAATTTAAGGAATGGAATCCTGTGTAGGAGTACATTGAGCAGTTTAATAGGAACTCAAGGTTAATTAAAATTTTAAAAAACAAGTTATACATTTGACAAATGTTTGTGATTCAGTTTGAATTCTTAAAATCACCATTTCTTTTTCAAAGACAGTATCATTTTCTTTTTACTCTTTTGTTCTATTTTTGCGTGGCTCATGTTGGATAAACCTGAAGTAAACTAGAAAATATGACTTAGGGAGGGTTGTTACATTTTTAAGTATCTTTAAAACCACGGCAAGGTAGTTTTTCAAATAAACCAGAACCAGTTTAAGAAGTGGTAGCATGTGAGGGGGAAAACTTTGTTCATTGGAATCACTCCAGCAGACAGGAAATAAAACCTCACAGATAATTCTAGGAACTACATTAATTTATTTAGCAATTAGTACCACAGTCACTAGGGAGATCTTTTGGGGTTACTGATGTGTGTGACACAGCTGCCAGGGTGCAGCCAGACATTAAATAAAAGCATACCATTTCCATGGCCAATTGAGATCAGGTGCTGTACTCCAGTGTTATTTGATTGTTGTTCAAATGGAAATCACTTTGCAAAGACCATTAAGGGTTTTCACATATGTGGATGCCATAGCACATAGCACAGGCCTTTTCCAGTGCCTTTCAGTGATGATTAGGGAGAGGTTTTGTTCCTGAGAGGCACTGGAAATTTTAATTTGTAGAGGTTAATAGAAAAACAGTAAACTGGATACTTACCATTTTTTTAAATGTTGCAAATTTATCATGTAGTTCTAATTTACATGTTAGATATTTTTATCTGTTTTTCCTTTTAGAGGAGAAAAGGATGCTCTACTATTACACAAAATGCAAACTTTTGCCCCAGTTTTTCATAATGTGAGGAAGTCTTCCATTATATCAAAAAATACCCACATGTTAAATTATGCTCCAGACTCCCCATTCATGGTGATTTTCTTTAGACTTTGGGTTGTTATTGGGATAAACTGTATGCCTGTACTTAAGAACTCCTGTTACATGAACAGAGAGGAATGCAATTTTGGCCGTGGTGACAGGCAGTGGTCAGGAAGGTCGGAGCTGACAAAACAACCGGTGTCCCCCTCCAGATGTGGTGTGTTTGTGTAAAGGATAAAAGTGTGTAGGATAAAGTGTGTAGGATAAAGTCCCCAGTGTAGTATCACACGTGCAGGTTTTAATGTGCCAACTTCTTCCTTGTTCTTTGAGCTTTGCTTACTCCTGTGATTTATGAGCTGCATAAAATCTCCTCAGACGTAATTCTGTCTATAAAGTGACTCTTTAAACAGGGAGGAAATGCGTATGAACTGAGCTTACTTCTTCCGTTTAGGATGCAAGAAAGGTGAAGAGAGACTTTTTACAAGGACATGGAGGGTCAGGACAAGGGAGAATGGCTTCAAAATGAGAGAGTGCAGGTTTAGATGAGATATTAGGAATAAATTCTTCGCTTTGAGGAGGGTGAAGCCCTGGCACAGGTTGTACAGAGAAGTTTTGGTGCCCTATCCCTGGAAGTATCCAAGGCCAGGTTAAATTCCAAGGCCAGGTTAAACTTGCTCTGAATCAACCTGGTTTAGTGGGAGGTGTCCCTGCCCATGGGAGGGGTTGTAACAAGATGATCTTTAAAGTCCCTTCCAACCCAAACCATTTTGTGATTCTGTGATATGTTTAGAAATATTGAATACAACTCTCTGTAAAAGACTGAGGGAAAGGATTATTATTTCTTTCATTTGATGACATTTTCTAGCTTGAATTTTCAGAAATAAAATTCATGTCATCAAAAGAGAAAAATTTGAGACAAGAGACATTCTTCTGTACCTCTTTCTATCTAGAAGCTTAATAGTTTGCTTTTTTAGCAATGAACATTCCAGGTGACTTTTGTATCTTCCTGTTCTCCTGTTGTACAAATACTTCTAGCAAAACCAAATATGAACTGACTTTCCTATTGAGTTCACGAGTTGAACAAGACTCAGCAGAGTTGAAAATTCTCTCTTAACAGACATTCTAAAAATACTCAGCTAGATGGGTCAAAAGGTGTGCAAAATGCCTTTACATTCCTGAAGCTTTTATATTTCCTCCAATAATTTTTTTTTCATATTCTCTACCTTTTTTTTAATTTATATATATGTATATCTTTTAAAAAAGGAATACATGCATTGTTTATGAAAAAAAGAACAAGAGAGAGAAAATAATGTAAAAATTAAAGCACAATGCTTGCTTTAGAAAAAGGTAGGGAGGCCCTGTAGAAGATTTGATTTCCAGCTTTCTTAACAGAGAATTTTGTATTAAACAGAGCTTCAGTTCTTTTAGAAATTCTGTGCACAGCAATAATTATTATCTTTCACATTTCTCACATCTCATTCTTATTACATTTTCTTAATAAAAAATCGAAGTTCTGTGTATTTTTCAGTTAAGACTAAATCACCACTTAGGGCAGTCAAGTACCTCTCATTCTGCCTGCTTTCTGGACTGCTTCATGCAGCTTCCCCAAGCCTTTTCCCTGAACTGAGGAACTCAAGTAAAATTGTGCGACCCAGTCCAACTCCAAATTCTGAGTGAGCCCTTAGCTTGAAAAGCTTTGTCTCATTTTGTTTCTCCCAGCAGTGTGGGTTTATTCTCCTGCCTTCCCTCTTCTGGATTTGTTCTTCCTTTTCAGGGTTGGGTGGTGAGGAGTTTATGCTGCTAGTCTTGATTTTAGTTTTCTTTGATTGTGATACATTCATTCAAATGTGAGGTCTCTTTACGATTATACCATCCTGGACAGTAACATAAGTCTTGTAGCCTAACCAAAAATCCTGTTAAATCCTGACATTATTTGCATTTGACATTGCTTTTGGTTGAGTACTCTTTTCCTTTTATACGTAATCTGAATATTTCATAGAACCATAGAATCCCAGAATGGTTTGGGCTGGAAGGAACCTTAAAGTTCATTTTGTTCTGACCCCCTGCCTTGGGCAAGGACACCTTCCACTATCCCAGGTTGCTCTGAGCCCCATCCAACCTGGCCTTGAATCTTCCAGAGATGGGACAGCCACTGCTCTGGGCAACCTGTGCCAGGGTTTCACCATCCTCATAGGGAAGAATTTCTTCCTAATGTTTAATCTAAATCTACTATCCTGTTATATTCACTTTAAATGAAGGCAGATGTTTTTACTAATTGGCATCTGTGAGTCTTGTCCAACACACAGCCTTTTCTTCTTTTAATTTAACCAGTTGTTATTCCAAGAGAGGGAAATACCCAGCCATTCTGGATCTTTGCTTCAGGCTGAATGAGCTAAAATGTCTTTGTCTCTCCTTCTAGGGCAAGTGCTCAGTCCTGGTGATCTAAATTAAGCTTTCCTAAGTGTTTAGCATTTCGAATACTCATTGGATTTGACACTCATTCTCGGTGTGTTTTCTCTTGCAGGATACTGTGTTCGAACCAGAATTTTTCCAAAACACCATCATCTGTGAAATACCAAACAATGATCTCAATAAGTTCAAAGGTTACATGTAAGTACTTGTTATCCATAAATACATTTTGGATCTGTACTTTGATATTGCTCTTGGAGGAACTGGATGGAAAGAACATATTTTGAGGAAATTGGTGGTTGTCACTATTATCTATTCCTATATTTAGAAGTCAATATAAAATGTAGACTTGGACTCTGTTTTGTGGCAAGGTAGAACTAAGGCTTGGCATTGCATTTTCAGGTGTTTCATACAATCTATTTCCACAAAGCTTCAGCTCGCTTCAAAACTTAGACAGATGCTCATTTACATTTGACCTGATGATTAGACTAAGCTGGATTTTAGATAAATCTTTCCAATTGCTTAAAGGTATCTAGCTGCACGGTCTAGTTTCTTCACATTTGCAGCCACAGGGAAAAGGTGTCCAAGATCTAATAAGCAATCCAGAGTTTCTTCTTATTAGAAAGGCAGGAAAAGTAAACATGATGCAAAATGCTATTGAACCTATGCACTAGACCAGTATAAAAAAGTAAGGTAAGTTTCTTTTTGTCTTTCTTCATTAAATAATTCTGGTGCAGGCAACAGCAAATTCAGCAAATTTATGAATTTATGAATTATAAGGCAAATTTCTGTCATGGCTCATGTCTTAAAGTTCTCTTACCCTCCATCACAGAGCAGCCTTTCCCAAGGCCCCCTTCAGAGCAGTCATCAATTCATGCTTATTCCCACACCGCAGCAGAGGATTGTCCAAAATACCTACTGCCCCATTATTGTGCAGATAATTTAACTGCATGCATGTGCCAGCATCCCCATCCATGCTCCAGCTTTGCCAGGTTTACCAGTAGCTGGACTACAAGTTAGTGGCTCTGCAGGAAGCAGTGAGTTTTGTACCTGGAGGAGCTGCAAATGGCCAGCTCTCTGACAGAGTGACCCCCAGATTTCTTCCCATGAGCACTGACCGTGTCTAATCTGGCTTTGAGGTTGTGCCCTGTAAGAATGGTGCCTCTAATAGCAATGCCATCTCTCCTCTGCTGCAATATCTTACAAAGCAAAAAGAGGTCAAGTCTGTAGTGATTGCTGGCTGTGGTTGTTGGCTTCAGGGACGACTGGGTGTAGTCTAAATTGAAGCAATCCCTCCAATTAGCTAAGAGCACTGAGATTATAGAAATGTAGGAGATATGTCACAAGAAAACACACACAAATATACACCCTTAGGAGCCAGGACTGGCTTCAAAATATTCAACTCTCAACTGAAATCTGTACAGAAATCTCTTTGGTGAATGCCTATTATCTCACTTGCTTGATGGACCATGGAATTAGCTGCCTTTCTCTCCCCTCTTCAGAGACAGAAGAAAGAAGTTGCTGGGGAAAATTATTTGCTAAGAGCTAGTGGAGTTTCTGTCTTTGGTCTGCTGAGATTTGAGTTATTTTTCTAAATACAAATTACTTGGAGCAGGTTACCTTTTTCTCCAAGAACCTTTAATAAATTATTGAGGCTCTATTGCCTTGCTATAAAATAGCAGGAGTACTCTCTGTTAAAAATCATAAGGAATAAACTTAGTGACATCCATTTGACATGCTCCATCACAAAAAATTCTGTTCAAGGGCATGCAAGAAGGCTTCTAATAAATGAGTTCCCCAAGGCTGAATTTAGATTCCAAGAAAAACAGATTTCTGGCATTATGTTTTTACAATTCCACCTGGTGTAGGTTGTTGGCACCTATACCTTTTCCCTTGTCTAGTTTAAGTTATGTAATCATGTGTAGCTGCACTTAGACATAACACTGTACTTAGCTGGGTATAACACCTAGCCTGGCGCTTCATTTGAGAGACAAGACTATTTACTGCTAAGTGAAAAACCAAAATACCAAATAGAAAGTAGAGAGAGATGATTATTCTAGGAAAAAAAAAAAGTCTTTTTCTACCCTGACCTTTACATAACAAAACAAGACAAAGTATCTGAAACAGAAGCTCTCAGCTTTGGTAAAGGTCTCGGGAGGAAGGTACCAGTGTAAAATAGAAGCCATGGGTAGGGGTAGGTGTGTGCCATTCATTTTCAGAGGAAAGTAACAAATTGCCGGCCTGACCTTATGGTTTTCACCAGTTTGTTCTGCAAGCAGAAGGATCTGGTATGTGATGAGGCATCTTTAGCCCGGATGAAAAGGATTAAATCCAGGATGAGAATGAGGAAGAGCTCCTCAGCTTGGAGACTGCTTGAGTGAACTGAGATTCACAAAAGTCTTTGGTGGCTGACAGAGTGACAGAGGCTCTTGCAGGGTGTAGATGTATTCAACTGAACCTCTGCTCACCTTTATAAATAAATTTGTCTGTAAGAAGTTGCAAAATGACTTTTGTTTTCTTTAATAAGATATTGAATCTGCCAGATAAGGTTCCAAGTGAAAGCCAAACTTGCTTTGTATTGGCATCATGACACACAGTGCACAAGTGGTCTCTAAAAGACTAAACTTCTCTGTAACTTTTTTGCTGAAGTTTTCCTTGAAACTGAGGGAAATAAAAGCAATATACTTGATTTCAACTTGAAACAGACATGCACACAGAAATTTTCTTTAACACTCCATTAGAACAGAAAAATTAATTGTTCTATTGTATTATAATTCTTCTAGGGAGCAGCCAAACCACGAACAGGTAGGTTTCAGCATTGAAAACCTCTTGCTTCGTGGATGTACAATCAGAAATACTGAAGCCGCAGTAGGAATTGTTATATATGCAGGTAAGACATACTTTTCATTTAGGTAAGCTGAGATTTTCCCTGTAAATATACTTTAAAAATGTGTATAGTCTAATATTGCAACATAATTTGACATTTTGTTTTAAAAACTGGTAGTGCACAGGAAAAGTATAAAACTTTTTTTTAAGTGAAGGTATTACTCATCCATCTCCAAAGCCAGCAAGTCTTTCCCTTGGTCTTTGGCAAGTGACAGTATCCTTGTGCATGTCAAATATCTTGTAAAAATATCCAGACAAGTAAAAAATTACTCAGGTGTATTTAACCCTCAGCTCTGGCTATAGTACTAATTCCATCTGTCATAAAATCTACACAGCTGCCCTAAGGGAGGTCTCACTGGCTCCTCAGGGTAGAAACTGGAGCAGCTGAAGATCTAATTAAAAAAAAAAAAAAAGTCATCTGTGAATTTCATTCATCCATTCAGTCTGTGCCAATGCCAGCATGCAGGAGGCAGTGAGGCAGCAGCTGGAGGCGACAGAAAAGGCAGCAACAGCACAGGTTTGGGCTGACATAGACATAGTGTGCCTGTGCAACCATGAACTTCATGCAGGAGACACATGGACAAAGAAAGATGGTGTTGGTGCCCAGATGAAATGCAGCAGTGCCAGGTTCAGCAGTGGGTCAGTTCATCTGTTTCTCAACATCTTTAACCTTTGGAGGGTTACCACTGCTTTTACTCAGTGAGCATGATTTATCATTGGTTTTGCCAGCTGTGCCCTCTTCTGCATCAGATAGAGTGTATCAGCTGCCTTCTTCTTTGTAGATTAAATAAAACCAATTCAAACATAACAATCCCATGAGCTATTATTATCTTTCTAGTAGAGTTATATTAACTGGTTTATGTCTAATCAGCAGCAAGGTGTTCAGGGTTGAGCCACCTAAGAGAAAAGAGAAGTCACACCTTTACAGGAGTCATTTAGCTTAGATTAATCTCCACAGCTCGGAACAATTTACCTGACAACAGACTGTCTATTTCACTGCTACACACCTGGACTCTAAATCTTGGTAGTTCCCATATGTTTCCAAGGCAGCTTTGCCTTTGTAGGTCTTTCATTGCATGTCTATGTGAACGCCACATGCAAGGGTGGTGCCCACCAGGCAGAGGAGAGCCAGAGCCAAAATCAGCAACCTTTTTTTACAAAGTAGCTACTGTATAAAAATCTCAGTAGGGATCATTCCTGATATAATTTGAGTTATTTATCTTCCTTCTCCTGTTGCTGTTGTTGATTTTCTTCTGTTTAGCTCAGATTTCCCAGTATGTTCCCTTGACCACCAGCACAGATCCTAATGTGGATCCCTGTTTATGTTGCTTAAGCTGCCAGTAGCAAAGGCTGGAGTTTTAAAGTTATTCCCTAGACATTTTCAAATGAGTAGGTCTTCGAATGAATTTCCAACTGAGTTCTTATTGTTAATGTCAGCATAAAAGTTTATGTTTTTTCCTAAAATTAGACTGGCTTCAGTCAGTATCAGCTTCATTTCTAGGGTGCTTTGACATTGATTATACTTTGGCTTTTAATCATGGTCTGTGACCTTTTCTGAACAATCAAGATCAGTCACATAATAAGATGGCACACTTTCCATTTTTATGACTCTATTACCCCTCAAACTTTTTTTCTAATGGAAGCCTTCGTGAGGAGTACAGCCATCACTTAGTGAGATTGCTTGGTCTGTGCAGTTCTCATCTGACCCGAGGATAGTTATACTTTTCATGGCTACCCAAATTGTTCTACACAAAGCACCAGCACTAATGCACTAAAACCTCATTACAGAGTGACAGCCAATGTAATTTTCTAGTTGTGGCTGGAACAGCAGTAAGAATTATATGCTTCTTGTATACTAAAGTATCAGAAAGAAATTTTAGATGAGCCCATCAACATCTAGAAATAGAGAGACAAGGTACCATTGAGGTGGTATGTGAGGTGCTCTGCTTCACACCATAGGAAAGTGTGAGGATTAGAGAAGAACAAAACAGTTTATTCCCCATATTTCTGGTTTTCTGTTCCTTGCAAGATGATAACTGTGTTACAGAAGTCTCCTTTTCCTGATGATCTCCTGAAGTGGAAAGGAATAGTAGAACTGATATTTGGAAAGAAGCTCATTGCGATTTCTTCCTGAAATAAATTCATCAATACTTCCTTGAGGGTTTTCTGGGAAGGATTAGAGGGCTTTGGCTTATTTTGACTTCAATACAAAGCCTTCCATTATGCCTGACATAAAAGAAAAGTGACAGATAAGATTCACACAGCTGCTGGAGGAACAGAATTGCAAGCAGCAGTGCCCCCCCCTTCAGTGTAGCTCGGTGGTTAAAAGATTTTGTTCACCGAAGGGAAGGCTTAGGGTTTTTTCCCAGTTCTGCCTGTATGGGAGTGAGCACACTTCTCCTGCTTCACAAGCTGCACTGAATACCTGTACACTGAATACCTGCCTAAGTGGAACAAGAGGGTTTGTACTTATGAGTGAATTAGAAAGGCAGGAGCACTGGTAGCATAAACTGATCCCACTGTGACATAGCTCCAGGTTGTGTAAATAATTACATATTCATTGGAAAGTAAGCCAGGAGCCCCAGCTCTTGAGTGAATGTCCTGAACATAAGGCTGGAGAGTAATTTTCTCTCTAGCTCTCTTCTTAATTAATAACCTCTGATGTAAACCTGGAATTAATCCAGCAGGTGTGACTTCCAGTTTTTGGGTTAAATCACTTCCCTAGAGAAAGCTAAAAGGCAGCTTGGAAAATAGTTCTTGTCGCACACATCATGCACATACACATGAAAACTAAATACAAGTCTGCAGGGTCTGTATTTCAGGGAAGAAATAAACATAAAAGATACCATTTAATATAACAACAGATGGTGTCCAGATATCCCAGATGTCCAGAGCCACAGTTTAGATAACATTAATAGAATGGAAAAAGTAATTTCTGCTTCTTGACTTCTTGCAGCACTCCTCTTTTTTCATTTTTAGTATAGCATCTCAATTCTAACTCACTAAGTTTAAGGGTTGGGTTTTTTATTTCTCATCCTACTGTTTTGTCAGCATTTTACAACCAAAAAGTGAAAAGCAAAATATTATCGGTTTTCACTGAGTTGTTGGATTTTATTAATATACAAAATGTATCTAGTGGCTTTTGACTTGCTGCTGAAAAATATTCAAATGTAGGTTTCAGGAATCTGTATAGTACCTAACCAATTTGTTCATAAAATGCAAAAATATAATACTATTGTTCATTTCCTTTTTCTTCTCACAAATATTTGGCTTTTGATAATTTATATAAACCTTATAATCCTATTAAATCTGCTATCATTGGGACAGAAAAATGTATATGACAGCTGAAACTTGTGATATAATGGAGGTTTTTGGTAAACTTCAAGATTTAGACAGATGTAGTCAGTCAAATAGAAAGATGGAAAAAATCTGAATGTCAACATTAGTCATCTTGCTCTCATTTGAGGAGAGAATACTTTTTAAAAAAACAAACCAAAATACAAAATATTACATAAATATGGTAATATTAATTTGTGTTTTGAAGGTCATGAAACAAAGGCCATGCTAAATAACAGCGGTCCTCGTTACAAACGCAGCAGGATAGAGCAGCGGATGAACAGGGATATTTTCTTGTGTGTGGGACTCCTGTTTGTGATGTGCCTTTTTGGAGCTGTAGGTATGAAGCACTAACAAAAATCTTTTTTCCTAAATGGTGATTAAAATTGATGTTATAGGCATAAGTGAGATCTACAGCTGAATGCTCTTGGGTCATTAGGCTTCTTGGTCTTTCCAATAGATGAGTTAAAATGGCAAATCTCAGGAATTCAGATGAAGAAAACATGCTATAAATGTTTCAGATAAGATTCATCCCTACCATGGTACGACACATGTAAAGTGGGAGAAAGCCACTCTGTGACCGCGTTGTAGGAATCAATATTTGTCAGCTGAGATCTCCCTTCCTTCCTGAGTGCTTCCTGAGGGGGTGTTTGTTCTTTGTGCATAAGAGCAAAAGTAAAATCATTTGGCTTTACTTTAATTTTTCTAATATGTTTGGGAGTGATATTAAACCGACACACAATTTAGAACCCATGAGCTGCTCATAACTAATTCATTCAGTTTATATCCTCCACTGCTTCCTTCCTTCTCAAAAGCCCCTTTGCATCAGGCTGTGAAATTGAAAAATTGCTCACATTTGAATAGTCTGCATTTTTCTGGGGTCCTTGCAGGTGAGCCCATGTGATTTAGTGTAATTTAGTACCTGGTGTTTGTTAACTGGCTGGAGTTTACTGGGTTGGTAATCTCAAAAATATCATCTTCACTGCGTACAAGCATCCGCTTGCCTTCCAGCTCTCAGTGCAATCTATCCCAGGCAGGGCAGGATTAATAGGATCTCCTAATTCAAATCAAAGGACCAAATTTTAAGTCTACTGACTTCAAAATGGGGCAATGCTTTAGAGGTAACAGGAGCTCTCATGAGCCCCTTTTTCTTTTAATGGATTTTGTTTCAGTGACAACTTGCTCCGTGCTACTGCTCTGACTGAGCAACAGTCAAATCAAGTTTTCCTGTGCCTGCCCTGGAGGTATGTGATGTGGCACAATAGTCAGTCATCAAGTGTAATACCATGGGAAGTAAGGAGCATCCAAAACAGATGAGCAATTGAACTGACTTGATCACTGCTTTAGTATTACTGTTTCATGTTGCAGTGCGCCTTTTTGGCACCAAAATGGGATTTCAGTTTCAGAACTGACCTCTGTGTGAGGGAGAGATTTTATTTTCCTTGTTCCCTGGCTGCTATCGTGTGGCTTTAGAGACTTGCCTTGAATGGTGTATAGAGGCTCTTGAGTAATAAAGTCCTTCAATTTAAGGCTAAAGGAAGTCTCAGAAGAAAAAAATTAGCATTTAAAAGATAATTTATCTGCTCAGGTTAAAAAAACATATTCATAGTCTAAGTGAAGCATGTAAAAAAGAGTAAAAGGTCCATTAGTCCTTTCATCCATCCAAAATGCCCAGAGGCTCTACCATGCTCTTGCTTTGCAGCCTTGTTTGGATGTAGGGTTCTAGGAAAATGTATCACTGGTGGATCAGTTATCAGGATTGTTCTTGCACACAGCGATAAATTGGGGTAACAAGTGGCTTGTAGAGCAGAGTTGTCCTTGTTCAGATGTGACCGTGGTCTGAAGCAGCCAAAGAGCTTTGCTGAAATAATTTGAATATTTTTGGCAGCATTTTACTAGGCAGATGCTGCAAAATAACTGCTTGGTTAAATGGTGCTAATGGAAGTTTTATTTGAGCTGGATATGTGAAGTTGACTGATAGAGGTTTTTGGCATCTGGACAAATGATGCAATGAGGGAAGCCAAGTTGTTTAGCCCTGTGGGAAGCTTCTGATGCTGTAAATTTTGCTCCTTCACAAAAGTTTATTTCAATAAGGACAGGAAAGAGGTAAAACAATTTTGACAGGATATTTTTGAGTCCTGGAACAGAGGCTTTAGCAGTAGCAGTGCGATGGTATCTACTGGTATTTAAAACACAAGGAAGAAGCAGTTTGAGGTATGATTTAATTGAAAGAATGTAAAGAGTTGCCCAGACTGAATTTAGGGGGTTTGTGAACTCTTAACAAAGATGGATTGAAATCAGGAATGGTCAGGGAGACTAAGAAGTATTTTACCTCTATATACAAATGTTCAAAAGTTTATTTCTGTGAGAGGAAAGAGAGTCTTCAACACCCAGGATTTTTATGGATGGGTGATAGAGATGGAGTCTTCCAGTGGGGAAACGCAGATTGAGAAAAGATCTGTGCAGAGCTAAGAGCCATGGGAAACACTTGATGAAGCAGAAGTAAATGAAAATATCCCTGAATACTTATTTCTCTCTAGCATATCAATTATGTGCATGTGCTACAGTGCTCTGCAGTGCTTTGCATTCCCCAAAAGATTTGCAGTATTGCTTGGGGAGCATTGTTGTGGAAATGCTCTCTGCTTTATTAGCAGATCAGTCCATATCTGCACATTTCAGAAGCTTTGTCACGCTCTTCACTGCTCAGCCAAATTCAGTCTGTATCTCATTCCTCAGGGCATGGCATTTGGGCAGGAAACTTTTCGGAGCATCCACCTTATGATGTCCCAGATACCAATGGCAGTTTTGTGTCTCCAGTTCTTGCTGGTTTCTACATGTTCCTGACAATGATAATCCTGTTGCAGGTAAAAGAAAAAACCTCTCTGTTACCTCCAAGGAAGAAGCTGCTCAAAATTTAGTATAATCACTAATGAACAATTAATATCAACTAATAGCTGTGCAGTGCCTTCTTAATCCTATTTGAAAATATTGCTAGGAGTGTTTCAAATCATCTGAGTGCGAAATAATGTTTCTTTTTTCCTTTTCTTTCTTTCTAACTGCAAATTTTTTTCTTACTATTGAAAACCCACAAGGATATAGATAGGAAACATGTTTAATATCTTTAACTCTGAATATCTAGCAGATATAATAAAGAAGATATTTACATTCAAATATCATTGCTTTTTTTTTTCTGCCCATATCCAGAATTCCAAAATAAGAAAGCCACTTAACATCTCAGAAAAACAGTGGAACAAAAATTGCCAATTTGCCAGTGAGAAATAATAACTAGATATGGTTCATGTGGTCTAGGAAAGAAGCTAAATTAGAAGTAGGATATTTGTGTGTCTGAGTGTGATTAAGCTTAATTGGGAAAGAATATTTTATTGGGTGAGGAAAAATTTACATTTACTTTTTAGGTTTCTTATGTCAGCACTGAGATTTAAGTAGACAGAATTTCTTTAATATAAAATCTGAATATAACTTTCAGAGCTGCTCAGAGACTCCTTGGGGGATTGGTCTTCATTACTGAAACAGAATATTTCTGCATTTTAAGAATTCATTATTATTTCAGGGCAAGGAAGCTTGTGGGTGAGAGGTGTTGTGTGCAAAGTAATGGCTTGTGAAAGTTTTCTGCAATAAGAGTTAGTCCGTGTTAGTCCATCCTTTCAGAGTTTCAGAAGGGTAAGAGCAAGCATGATCCTATGTGCAGATAACATGCTTTAGAAGAGCATCCTCTGAAAGATCCACCTTTGAATTTAGTACTCTAGGAATTTAGTCTTAAGCTTGCCACTTATTATCCCTGTTTCTCCATTGCTGTTGTGCACAGGAGTTTTTTTCACCCCTGAATTATTTTCATCAGTCCTACAATATGTCTCTAGGAAGAGCTGTTTCTTTGAAGATCATTAGTATACCTGACTAATGGTAGGACATTGCTGGTAGAAAGCAGAGAAACTTATGTCACCCCTCACTGAGAATTTAAACTCTCTTTCAGATTTTAATCCCCATATCTCTTTATGTATCAATTGAGTTTGTCAAACTGGGCCAAGTCTTCTTAATTCACAATGACCTTGACCTGTATGATGAAGAAGCAGATTTACCCATCCAGTGCCGCACCCTCACTATTACTGAAGACCTTGGACAAATCCAGTATATCTTCTCAGACAAAACTGGGACACTAACAGAAAACAAAATGGTATTCCGACGCTGTACTGTTGATGGAATTGAGTTTTCCCATCAGGAAAATGGTGAGAGATACTTTTTTTACTTGGGGTTTTTTTGTCTGAGCAATTAAATGTTATTACTTTAAATATTAATACCTAAACATACTGAGCCCTCTGACTGAATGTTGTTCTGTGGAATAGTTACTATTTTGTGAGGGACTGCTCTCAGAGAGATTCACAAAAGTGAAAGCATTTTAAATGATTCAGAAGTGAGATGGGAAAGGTTTTCCAGATCCTTCTGCAGGGACCTCCAGGATTTGCATTCAAAGAGCATGCAAAAGAACATTTTCTCTTTCATTTCTAAATGAACACCAGAAAATCTTTTGTAAGCTCACAAACTAATATTAGTTAATATTTAAACTCAGTGGGTCCAAAAGTAATTATTTCTGTGAATATGTAATGTACACTTGTGCGTGATATGAAAAACACAGAACTCTTTTCCTGGAGTGGATCCTGGCTGCAGTCTGGATCTGAAGGATCTTGGCACTCTTGGCTCTGAATTCATGGTGTTGACTCAGGCCCCTTCTTCCTCCTTACTTTCGTGCTCTGTGAAGCGGAAAGGATCCTGTTAAGCTGGCAAGAACCTGCCAAAAAGATGTTTGTGTTCTGTGACTGAAAACATTAGCAAATTTGTGAATTACCATATTTCACTCTCCTGTTCCAACTGCAAAAAGCAGCTGAAGAGAAAAAACATCAAGAGAAGCCCATAACAATGGCTGACAACTTTGAAAACACTTTTTTTTTTTTTTCTTGCTATAATGGCAATTTCCAGAAACTGCTGTGGACAGTGGAATTTTTCTGGTGATGGCTTTTGAAATGTTTTGGCTTTGGTTTAATTTGTTTCAGGTTTTTTACCTGAGCAAGGAATTCCTCCTAAACAATGAAAAAAGAAAAAATAAAACAGAATCAGTAGTAGGGTTTTATTTTTTTTTTACAGACAGGCGACTGAAAACACAGAAAGACTTGGATTTAGACAATGAGGATTTTGCAAAACTTCAGCATTTCACTCTTCCTCCCATGAATCTTGAGAGACCAGCCACTTACAAGCACAATACTGTGAGACCTCTGAGGAGGTGCCAAAGTGACCGGGTGCGTTTTCAGGGGCACAGGAGGAACAAGTCAGTTGGTCGACGCGACAGCAACCGGTCTCAAGTGGCCTTCAGCAGCCCCATTGTGAGTACCAGCAGCCTGAGCTAACACCTTCGCAGCTATCCCTGTTTG
Organism: Bombycilla garrulus; assembly: GCA_013400315.1. Lineage (NCBI taxonomy): Eukaryota > Metazoa > Chordata > Aves > Passeriformes > Bombycillidae > Bombycilla > Bombycilla garrulus. The sequence goes on from VXBU01007974.1 coordinate 3,915,129, forward strand.
TTAGAGAAAGGACTGCATCAATACTGCAAACATGTCCCTGTATGTGAAGTAAAAAAGCATTAAAATACCGAGCCAGAAGAACCAGAGCTTTCTGCAGTGGGGAAAGTGCAAAGCCTTGTTCCAGCTTTGAATTTCAGTCGAGCTCCAAAATGAGCAGCAGATTTTTTTGCAATTATTAGGATTATTTAAGAACTGTTTGTCACTTTAGCAAGCAGGAGATGGGATGTGACACTCAGCTTAGCACAGTGCAGCTGAAAAGGTGCTTGGGTGACTTCTGTTGCATGTTTACAGAACTTGGGAAAACTGTGCCAGCTTGAATGAGGTGAGGGTAATAGCTGAGATGAACTGGAAAGCAGCTAAACAACTTTGGCTGTTCCTTAAAGAAGGCATGCAAAACTGCTGCCTGATGGGAAGACGTCTTTTAAATTTGGATTTCCTTGTTAAGTATGGTTCTGAATTTAATCCAAACCAGATTCTGCTAACATGAAATTTCTATTAAAAGTAATGCCCCCACAGCTCTACATCAAATAGAATTGTAGGGAAGTGACATTGTTAAGTAGTTTGGCTTGCAAATTTAGGTTTGATTAGAAAGAGAGTGGTAGTAAAATTACAGAAACATTTCAAGAACAAGTAAATAGATACGTATATTTATTTATTGCAAATACTGAAAAGTTTGAGAGCGCTTTTCTTTCTGCTTGCAAAATGAAACTGCTCTGGAAACAAAAATGATACTGCTGTAACTAAACCATAAGCACAAAATGTTCTCTGTTGAAATAACTATCTGCTTCCACACTGAACTGGGAGACCCCAAGTATACATTCTTCTGGAATGCCCTTTAATTCAGGAGTTAGCAGTTTCAGAGTTAAGGGATACAGTATAAATTTTTCTGATTTTTAGTAGATCTCAAAATAATTTTTTTTCCATTTGGAGATGCATTTCCTTATAATTATCTAGTTGTGCAGGTTTTTGAAAGATATCTTTTTTCCATAAATGTTAAGTACAAAAGGTATTTTCTAGGTCTAAATTCAAGTCTGTGAAGTTGCCAGTTATTCCTTGAGGACAAGGGTAAATAAAAATCTCCTCACTAAGTAATTTCTCTTCCAGGAAAAGGACGTGATTCCTGATAGCAGGCTGCTGAGGCGAGTGCGAGAAGCTGCTCTCCAGACTGAAAGTCTTTCTCCTTTTCTACCTACGACGACTTCCACATCCTTTACTGACTTTTTTCTTGCTCTTGCCATTTGCAATACAGTTCTGGTCTCCACAGCTACTGAGCCAAGACAAAGGGTAATCTAATTTTAAATACATTAGGAAAATGGACCATGCTTCCATTTAACAACATAGACTAGTGTCCAGGGAAAACTGAAGTGGTGAAAAATGGTTTGTTTGAGAGTGGTCCTCTAGTTCCTTTACCTTTTCTGTAACATCTGCTGCTTCCCTGCCTGTGCATCCCTTCCTAGCTTGTCTTCTTGTTTGATGAATAGCTAAGGCTACCACAGGATCTCCACTTTTTCTTTTAGATTTTGTATTATATATGCTGTGAGAAGTTTGTTAAACACACTGGATTTCTCTGATCTGCCAGGCAATTGACAGAACTACAAGGGCTTCAATACATCTATGCTTCAGAGGTAGAGATACAAATCACCATCAAATTTGGAGGCAGAGATACAAATCACCATCATCTCACATATGACTTCTCTACTGAATCCTTCCACCACAGTTAAATGGCAGGAGAGGGGAAAAGGGGAAGTTGCACTTATTTTTATTGTCATTTACATGCAGAAAAGTAGAGAGAGGTTTTGAGAAGGCTCTTGAAGTTCACATTTATTTATTTACCTCTAACCTTTGTTTTTCTCATATTTCTAGGTCACAATCCCACCACCAATAAAACCTTCAGGAATCACCCTGGAGAAGATTCATCAGATATTTCAAAGGCTAAAATTAGCAAGCCTTAGTCAATCTTTTTCATCATCTCAGTCTAGTTCGCAGCTTGGTGCCAGCTTCAGTGCAAAGAACCCCGAGGAGCCACTTGCTGTGCTGGAGAGCGGTGACAATAAAAACGACTGCTCTGCCAGCAGAGGAGGCCAGGAACTGCAGGACGAGGGCAGCACAGATATTGGTACTGCTTCCTTAGATGAAGTTTTCAGGTCTGCAACCAACAGTTCTCTGCCAACAGACTTCTGTTATGAGGCTGAGAGCCCAGACGAGGCAGCTCTCGTCTACGCTGCCCAGGCCTACAGCTTCGTTCTCGTGTCCCGGACACCCGAACAGGTCACTGTGCAGCTGCCACAGGGCACCCTCCTGACCTTTGATATCCTCTACACCTTGGGATTTGACTCAGTCAGGAAGAGGATGTCTGTAGTGGTGAGACACCCTCTAACCAAGGAGATTGTTGTCTACACAAAAGGCGCTGACTCTGTAATAATGGACCTGCTGGACAACTCTGCTAAAGGTAATTAGCCAGGCAGCTGTTTCTGTTTTGTCTCCTAAAATGGAAGTTTGCATTAGGCTTTTCTGCATGAAACATTATATCTAGGTATTAGAAGTATAAAAAAAAAAAGAGCTTTGTCTAGTATTTTCCTTGCAGATCAGTACTGAGGTATTTATTCAACCTCAGAAGTGCTTAGAATATGGAATGGGATAATTAAAATTCACTAATAATACTAACCCATGTGGATTGTCTACACTGCAATATTACTGTCAAAAGGGCCTAACCATTATTTTTCAGGTTGTCAGCACGAGGGCTATAATAGTAATAAACAAAACCACAAGTGATGTTATCTTAAAGGAAACAAGAATTTTAAGCCAGATTTCAGCTTCTGAACCGCCAACACTTTTGATCTTTTAAAGAATTTGGTATTATAATGGAATCCACTTCTCTCTAATGCCCACTTCTTTTTAATCTAGGCCATTAGATCAAAAATTATCTGTGCTTTATGGAATATTTTCCTTGTGTTTCACAGGTGACATTAGCACAGAGAGGAGAGAGAAAAGGATAAAAGAAAGAACACAGAAGCATCTGGACTACTACGCCCGTGAGGGATTGCGAACTCTGTGCATAGCTAAGAAGGTGGGACAGTACCAGCTTCTGTACATGTCAGTAGAATTGCTAGCAAAATATAGTGGTTATAATTCTGCTTCAGACAACCAGCCAGACACAGCCCATGTTTTTTGTCCCTCTATTTGCCTTGTCTGGAGTATTTTTTTCTCTTTTTCCTTAGTGTGACCAAATAATCGATTCTTAATCAGTCTCAAAACATTTATTTCTGTTTCTCAGATAGTAACTCTAGCTGACCTACTCTAAAGTGCTTCCAAGAAACAAACAGTCTGCAGAGCAGCCAATGTTTTTCTCAGGCTGAGAGCAAGATTTTTAAAAGCTGGATGCCAAGCAGGGATGGTGACTCCATCACCTCCCCGGGCAGACAATTCCAGTATTTGATCACTCTTCCCATAAAAACTTTTTCCACATATCCAACCTCTACTTCCCTTGGTGCACCTCAAGGCTGTGTCCCCTTGTTCTGTCAGTTGCTGCCTGGAGAAACAGCCCAACTCCACCTGACCACAGCCACCCTTCAGGCAGTTGTAGAGAGGGATGAGGTCACCCCTGGGTCTCCTTTTCTCCAGGTTGAACACCCCCAGCTCCCTCAGTGGTTCCTCACAGGGTTTGTGTTCTCAGCCCCTCTCCAACCTCGTTGGCTCCTCTGGATGCGCTCAAGGCTCTCAAAAGTCCTTCCCAAACTGAGGGCCCAGAACTGGGCACAGCACTCGAGGTGTGGCCTCAGCAGTGCCCAGTACAGGGGCAGAACGAGCTCCCTGCTCCTGCTGGCCACACTGTTCTGATCCAGGCCAGTGGCCATTGGCCTTCTTGGCCACCAGGGCCCACTGCTGGCTCATGTCCAGCCTGTTGTCCATCTGTACCCCCAGGTCCCTTTCCCCAGGGCACTGTCCAGCCACACCATCCCCAGCCTGTAATGCTGCAGGGGGTTATTGTGGCCAAAATGCAGGACTCGGCACTTGGATTTATTAAACTTCATCCTATTGGACTCTGCCCATCCATCCAATCATTCCAGGTCCCTCTGCAGAGCCCTCCTACCTTCCAAAGATTGACACATGCTCCCAGCTTGGTGTCACCTGCAAACTTACTGATGAAAGACTCAAAATATATATCCTCATCCATGTCATCGATAAAAATATTGAAGAGAACAGGCCCCAGCACAGAGCCCTGAGGGACCCCACTGGTGACTGGTCCCAGCTGGATGCAGCACCATCCCCAGCATTCTCTGGGCCCAGCCTCCAGCCAGTTGCTAACCCAGCACAGAGTGCTCCTGTCCAAGCCATGTGCTGCAGCTTTTCCAGGGAATGCTGTGGGAGACAGTGTCAAAGCCTTGCTGAAGTCCAGGTAATAACATCCACAGCCTTTCCCACATCCACCAGGCAGGTGACCTGGTCATAAAAGGAGATCAGATTGGTCAAACATGACCTACCCCTCCTAAACCCCTGCTGGCTGGGTCTGATACCATCCTGTAAGTGCTGTGTGACAACACTCAGTATAAACTACTCCACAACCTTACCAGGTACTGAGGTCAGGCTGACTGGCCTTACCAGGATCATCCTTCCCACCCTTTTTGTGAATGGGCGTCGCATTGGCCAGCATCCAGTCATCTGGAACCTCACCAGGGAGCCAGGAAATCCAGTGATCAGCCCTTAGAAACTGTGTGCTCTCAGCTAAACAAGAGTTGTGGGAGCAAGAGTTTCTCTACATTATATTTTTGAGTCTCAGCCATTGGTCAGTTGTACAAACTACTCGTTCTTGCAGTTTTCTCTTGGAAAAGTCTGTGTTATTTTAAAGATGACAGAGTACTTTACCAGTTTGGATAGGAGTTGCATCTCTGTGATCCAGAATGTTGGCATTCCCCTCTTATTTAAATTTCAAGTAAGTGCTGTTTAAATTGTGTTATGCAGGTCTTGAACGAAGATGACTTTCAAAAATGGGCAAATTTTCGTCGGGAGGCAGAAGCTGCGATTGACAACAGAGAGGAGCTGTTAATAGAGACAGCTCAGCATCTGGAGACCAAACTCACCCTGCTGGGTAGCTAAAAATAAAAATTGTCATTGCATGAAGTATCACTCACTCTCCTGTGATAGTCTTGGCAATAAGACAAACAGCTCATACTAATTTATATCTAAAAGACTTCCTCTGTGGTTTGGAAATCTCCAGGCCAGGGAGATAAAATCCAATGACAGTGTCTATACAAGTTCTCATACATTTTGGGCAGCAGTAACTTTGAAAAAGTGTCCTGAAACTAGTGTGTGCCCTGGGCAAAGAACATGCACATCAGCTGTTACTGGGGCTCAGCTGACAGAGTAGATAATGAAGTTTCCACAATTCAGTCATGCATCCATATCCTTAGAGAAACCTATAAAATACTATAAAATAAATTGATTTCAGTTTTGAGCACAAATTGCAAGGGACTTTTGGTAATTGAACTGTGTTATAAAATCCAGCTTAAACGTGGAGGCGTTTTGCTACTGAGCTCCTACTGTTGCTGCATTGTTGTTCTTGCTTTGTGCACTTTGTAAAAAGATGTTTAGTATTAAAACTTATGTTGATTGACATTTCTGCATCATTCATCACCATCATATCTCACAATATAATTCTGTTAAATTATGGAGCACTTCAGTGCTCTCTGTCTATTTTGTTTCCAAACATTTTGTTCTTTACGACTTTGATTTTTGGAATTGTCTCAATCACATTTTTTTCTGACTACAACTTGTGCCCATACTTCATTGAATTTCTGCTATTGCAAGTAATAGCTTGCATTATGGCTTCTCATAATCTCTGCAGTGATTTAAAAAATTAGAGTAATAATGGCAAATGCCATAAGCAGACCACATAAGAGGTAATGTAGATCTTGTCAGAATCTGTTACCTTTGCCAATTACCAAGGCTCTATGTGCTTTCACGCTTTAATTTGCAAAAAGTGTTCCCTCAGCCTAAATCAATATCTACCTTTAATGTACCACAGTTACAGCATCTTCAAACTGACCTCTAGTGGAAGGGATAAGTATTGTGTAACATTCAGATGGTGATTTCCCAACATCATCAGGATGAGTGTTGGCATCTGCTTCTAAGTTTGTGCATGTTCGGAAAGAAAATGTACTGTACTGTTTCTTCTGCCTTTGACAGCTGGAGCATCTGACTTGACAATAGGGACAGCATTCATTTAAACAGTCAAAGTTCATCTTTTCTGGTTGCTTTGATGGGACTTAATGCAGTATTTTTAAAATGCATATGGTGTGATTCCTCTGCCAGCACATTGTCATTTTGGATTATTACAAAGAAATGAAATGCGTTGTTCTTGCAATGAGCAAAATGAAAAGACAGAACTTGATTTTTGACACATTCAGACCTTAATCCAAATGCAGATCATGTGCCTGCATGTTTATTTGTTGGACAAAACCTTGGTTCAGTTCTCAATAAGTTCAGGAGCCTGACTGGAAAGCAAAGAGCTTTTCTTAAACAAGACAATAGCAACGTGATTTCCAAGAAAAATAGATTTATTTCTCTTTTTTTCTTGTTTGCCCAGGAGCAACAGGGATTGAAGATCGCCTGCAAGATGGAGTACCTGACACTATTGTATCTCTCCGAGAAGCTGGGATAAAAATTTGGGTGTTGACAGGAGACAAACAGGAGACAGCAGTTAACATTGCATACTCCTGTAAACTTTTGAACCAAAGGGACACTGTCTTCACCATTAACACTGAAAATAAGGTGAGTAAAGAAGGACAAAATGTGCAGCATTTGCATTTCTTACCCTTTCTTTGTGTCTTGCAGTTTGGCATTCCTTTGCTTTAGACCTCACTCAAAAAAGAACAGTCAAAAAACCTCAAATAGCATTAGGCCAGAAACCCTGTAGACAGCACACAACAGGATGAACTGAAATATAAGACACTAATGCAGTGTTTCATTCAATTGGAATGATTTTTCCAAATGAAAATATTGTTTTTAAAAATTACCTGAATTGCTAGACATTACTTGAATTAGTATCTTTAGGAAGAAATTAATATGCAATTTAAGTGCTTAATTTCTTAATAACATGGATATCTGGATTTCCACCTTACAATGGAAATATCAGTTTAACCCTAAGTGATATCTGTTAGAAGATACTCGGAATGTGCTGTGTGAGTCAGCCGAGAAGAAGTCTGAAGGTGCAGATATAAGTAAATGCAGAACTTTCTAATTGCATGTTCCCTAATAGGATTAGCCTTAATCAGAAATTTATTAGCAAAACAATCTAATGCAGTATATCTTTGTTTAAGCAGCGGCCAGCTAAAAACATAGTCACTTTCTTGACGTGCCATAAGTTAAAAAATTTCCTCAATTTCCATGAGCAATGAGAAGGGCAGGCTTTAGGCACAGGGAACATAGTCCAAAATAAGGATAATCACTTCAAGGGCAGGTCTGTCAGTTCCTGTGAGTCACTAAAACACACTGAGCAATCTGTGGTGCAATCTATGGCTATTCCTGACAACATCTGAACAGAGGAGAGAAAATACAGTCCTGACTTCCAAAGAGGGTAAATGCCATTATGGATGGGGAAAGTAAAAGGCTTTAGACAAACTAACTTGGCTTTTGCTGGATGTGGAGCACTATAGGAAAGGTGCCAGGAAAATTATGCCTTAATGTCAGAAAGTGGATGGGCCTCCCCTATGCCAGCCTCACACCTCATCCCTTCGGGCATCCGGGTGGGACAGGTTGCCTGGTGGATTAATAATGGGGACACCGTGTCCAGGCATTACAGTCAAACCAGACCCATTTGCTAAGAAAGGTCAACCCTGACCATTTCTAAGCACAAAAAGGTCCAAAATGCCATTTTGATGCCCTTTTTGCATTTTTTTGCTGGTGACTTCTTGCTTCCCATAGAGACCTGGAAGCCCCTGAGGTGCCTTCAGAGCAGCTGCTGCATTTTCCCTGCTCCTTTTCTTGCAGAATCCCTCATGGCCCTCACTCAGCAGGAGTAAGAGGCACAGTGAGTTCAGCTCTTCCAGGGGCTGCAAAAGGCTGTGGAGGGCAGGCAGAGCTTCCTTGTGTGACCAGACAAGCCACCCATCTGGGTTGTCTCACCTTTTCTCCACAGAGAGCCAGGGTTAACAGTACAAGCTTCCTTTTCTCAATAAAGCTCTTGTAAGGATGGAGTAAATATTGTTAAAATACAAACTGTTTTCATTATGGTAGGCGATTGCATGGAGCAGTGAGATGGCCTACTTTCTAACTGCTTTTGTCTGCAGCTAGGAGCTCTCCAAACAAGAAAAAATCCTATGCAAATATCTGTCTCTTTTAGTGTCATGGAAATGGAGAAACACTCTAAGATGATGTGGAATCTGGCACAAAAAACATTCCAATGTGTAATTCCATTTGAAACGCATATCTGTCTTAACGGGAAGCAGAATGAATACATTTAGGATGGAAATTAGAAGGTGGTTTCTGCCAGAGCAGAGATGCTACAGGCAGGACCACCCTGGCTCCTGGAACTGCCTCTGGCCCTGGATCCAGGCTCAGAGGCATCCTGCAGACACGTGGGGACTTGTGGGAATCCCCATAGTTCAGGGACACTGGAGTTTCTCCTTAATAACATTTCGTTCCCCTGCTTTCAAAATTAAACCAAACTTCTGAAAGAGGCTCCCGATAGCAGCAGAGGGGAATACAAGTTATATATACAAAGCATTTAACCTGTTAATTTTGCCAAAGTTAGGTCTTGAAGTGGCATCAGTCTGAAGGGCCTCTCCTTACCCCTGAGCCCAGCAGATTACTCAAACAGTGAAAACGAAATATCTTCCAAGAAGATGCAACATAATTAGGTAGCTTGGCGGATTTGTTTCAAAAGGCAAGTTAAGGCAAACCAGGAATTTCCACTACTGCTTTTGGTTTGTTCACAGAAAGATGATGTTTCTTCAATGTTTTTAGGGGTTTTAAGTTTGCAGGCTAGGTGCAGGTTTTTATTAGATGTTAGAGGTATATTTGATTCCAGAACCTCCCACTCAAGTGTAATTTAAATCTTGCAAACATCCTACACATGTACCTTATGCTACATAAAGTGAAAATAACAGTATAGAACTCGATAAAGTTGACAGAAAAGGCAGAAAAAGGAGTGATTAGCCCCTCAGATATTCAGGGCCATGCCACAGAAGGAAGACTTTGAGTATTAAGAGGGAGCAAAATAACTTTGATACAATTTTGGATTTTCTCTGATAGTGATGAGCCGGTTTAGGAGATGTAGATGGGAGAGGTAAGAGGTTTCCCCTTAAATCCGTTTCTAACTAGTACCAAGTCAGTTCTGGTTGTTGGCATCTAAAGGGGGACTTGATCCAACATGAAGCAGATTTGTTAAGGCAGAAGGACTTTGTGTTTAATGCCCAGTGCTGGAAAATATAAAGTTTTATTTCTGTTCCTAATTGTGACACATGTCTGATATGTGACTTAGAAAAGGCCAAACTCTGAAAGTTACTGGATAATTTTGAAAATCTGGACCTCTTGTTTCTCTTACCACAGTTTATTTTTCACGGAAGCCAATGCTGTGATATCTCATATCATTCATATCAGAGCTAGATTTTTCAATCTCCTTAAAAGAAAATATTTTGGTTTTAATTTCTGAACTCTCAGCATAAATGCACATATGCCTTTCTGATGTAAAGATTATTATATTTTCTTTTAAAATAATTCCTTACCACAGTTAACTTGCTGATAAAATGTGCAGTGTTTTCACTGAGGGATTGGAGGGTGTCGTATAGAAATAATCGCCAATCAGATGAATCAGTGCATTTCTCAGTAAATTTCCCCTAATGTTTATCTGACAGGCTTAAGCCCACTGGCACAGTTATACAGATTATACATTTGGCAAGGTGCTGTGCTGTAAAGGAGATGGAGACAACTATTTCTAGAACCATGTCTGTTTTCTTACAGGAAACTTGTGAATCTCTCTTGAATTTAACCCTAGAAGAGGTGAAGAAGAATTACGAGCAGGACAAACCGCAGAGGAGATTTTTTGGCATCATCCCAACACCTGTCTCGGCCTCTGAGGCCCCCAGCCCCGAGTTTGGGCTGGTGGTTGATGGGCGGACGCTGAACGTCATCTTCCAGGGAGGGCTGGAGGAGAAGTTCCTGGAGCTGGCACAGCTCTGCCGCTCCGTGCTCTGCTGCCGCTCCACTCCTCTGCACAAGAGTATGGTGGCCAAGCTCATCCGCAGGCAGCTCAAAGTGATGACCCTGTCCATAGGTACCTCCCCTCTGGATCTCACGGGAGATGGGAGAAGCATGTTCATTCTTTAAGAGAAGTGTGTGGAATATATTGTATGGGGCAGATTTTTGTGCCTCAGACAGATGCAGTGAGGAAACAGCATTGATTAATCTTTCCTGATCAAAACCCCTCTGAAAGTGCTTCTTCAGCTTTCACTAGGCAAATCTGTCTCCCTTTAAACAAGATGAAGGCACTCCAAATTCAGAATCTCCCAGCAGTCCCTTTCATGCACATCAGTACAAACACACGTACATATTATCTCCAAAATGTCCTTGCTTTGGGCCTGAAAATCACTCAAGATTAGTCACTATTTTATCTTTTCATAAAGCCCTTTTCCTGTCAGATTTTCCCAGCTGGTAAAAACAGAATTATCTCAAGAGTGGTATTAAGCACTGACTCATTTGCCTTTTACCTCCAAATAATGTGAAATGCTTTGAGTTTTCTTCCACACTTTTGGTAAGTGATGCCACTAAAATCCTTGATTAATTGATATAGATGACTCCAAACTAAAAAGATGCAGCTCTGTGGGCAAAAGAAAAAAGGGAGAGTCTATTGTAAATTTGAAACATTGTTTTGCCTTACAGTTCAAACTATAAGCTTTCAGCTGTCTGCTTCATTTCTTTTAACCCAATTTACAATCTCCACATTGGAAGCAATAAGCATGGCTATCCTTTCCCTGGAAATTTGGTTACATATTTAACATATTGCTGCAAGTTGAAATGAGCAAAATAATTATTGAAACTGGCTTGTTACATTGTCATCTGCAATCAAACTTGTCATATATTTAGAGAATTCAGTGAATGAGGGTGTTGCAAAACATGTTCCTGAGCATATGGATTTGGCCAATCAGGAACACAAAATGGTGCTGATGTAAATGGTGTTGGGGTTGCTGTGTCACCCCCCAGCCAGTGCCAGTGCTGGATTTTGCCCTGGTGGAGTCAGGTCTCATGGGAAGGAGGGAGACCAGGACCAAGACCAGAGCCTTGATGTTGTGCTGGATGCCATGCATCAGTTCTCCTGATTAAGATGCATGGTAGTACAGAATATTTGAAATAATCAGCATAGCTGAGATTATTTCCTTCTTCTGATGGAAGAACCCTTTCTTGCATTATTATTGTTCCCTCTTGTCTTCCCACTCTAGGGGATGGTGCAAACGATGTCAGTATGATTCAAGCAGCTAATGTTGGAATTGGAATATCTGGCCAAGAAGGCATGCAGGTATCTTCTCAGTTTCTTTCCTCTTTTGTCAGGTAGTCCCTTGAGGCTTAATAAGTTTCATAGCAGCCCTGCACTCACTGTCATCTTAAAAATGCAAGTTGGCATCATATATTAATATGCATTTTATAATTATGGGTCCAGCCAAGAAATAAAAGAACATTTTGAGCCAAAAATTATCATGTGAGGAAAAACCTATGTTTGCTCATAAGACTGGAAAATTAGCAGATGTCTGCCCAGTGTAAGGTGAGTATCTGGTTTCTGAATCTTCTCAGCTGCTGCATTTCCAGGTTTTCAGGTTTTGTGGATTCTCTTCCACTATGCTGACATTGTGGGGGATGTTTCTTCCACACATCCCCCTTTCTTATTCTCCTTAAATGTTGAGTTCTGCAGAGATAGAAAATTCCAACTGTGTTCTTGAGGGTTAGTTTTTGGTTTGTTTCTTCTACAGTATTCAATAGTAGGAAACTATTTCAATGTCTATGTTCAAATTTCATTACATAGAGTGTGAAAAGGATGTATTGTAAATGACCTTCTATTCCTTTTCCCAAAGGCTGTGATGGCCAGTGACTTTGCAATATCTCGATTTAAGCATCTCAAAAAGCTCCTTCTTGTCCATGGACATTGGTGCTATTCTCGCCTGGCAAAGATGGTGATTTACTTTTTCTACAAAAATGTGGTAAGATGATTAAAATTATGAAGTTTTCATCCTAGCAAAGGTTAAGTACAGGTCTGGGGGTTTTCTTGGTTGTTTGGTTTTGGTTTTTGAAGATTATAGTCCTACTTTTTATGAAGCTATAGTTCATGTTTCTTCACTTTGCAAGTTTATAGTATGCCCCTTCCTTCTTAGCAAGGTGCTGCATAGAGCACTGAGGAAAATAAAGGCTCTAAATATATTTTGAAATAGCATTATTCCAGAGGGAAAAAGGACTCAATACTTAGTAACTTTGTATGGTAGCACAAGAAACTTTATTAATAACTTTATTAATAACATCATTGCGCCTCAAAATAAAATCTGCATAAGGGAGATCAGATTATTAGCACTCAAATGTAGATGAGTGTGCACCAAGAATTGCCTGCCTGTGAAACCTCTGAATTTTTGTAGGAATCACATACAAGTAATGATGCAATAATAGCTTTCATTTTTGTTAAAAATTTAATGTATACACAAATGAATTATGTATTGAAGTATGATATAAAGTGGAAAAAAATGAAGTAATTCAGTTTCTACGAGACTGGGCAAACAAGTGCATTTGACATGAAATACACTGAGCATGAAAGGCTTTTTACTTAGAATTTAAGGTATCTGTTTTTTGTGGATTTTTTAATAATTTTCAATAAGGCTTATTTCTTATCACTGATAAAATTTGTAGTGGAAATGAAAACTTTCCTTTTTTTGACTAGACATCCTTTTAGATTTCAAGGGCTATTTATTTGCAATGTGAAATGGTTCTCATAGAACAGACCAGGATGCTGCTGTTTTTTAATCTCCGTCATAGCATTTAGGGAGCAGCACACCTTTGAGTCCGCATGGACAATGAGATTCTAAAAGGATTCTAAAATCTGGTGATCAGGGCTGTGAACAGTTTGCTTAATTATTCTCTGATATATTCTTAAAGAACCATAATGGCTTTTAAAAAGCTGTGTCACAGTGGATCACTGTGAAACAGACCCTTAAGGTATATTGCTTTATGGAAAGAAGTGCAGTGCCTTTAACCAAAATCCTGTCCTCCTAGGAGAGTCTGTTAACACCCAGTGTCTCACATGAACGTCACAGGTGGAAGGAACTATGTGTTTGTGTTTGCTTCTCCCCAGTGCTACGTCAGCCTGCTCTTCTGGTACCAGTTCTTCTGTGGCTTCTCAGGCACTGCCATGGTAGATTACTGGCAGATGATTTTTTTCAACCTCTTCTTCACCTCAGTGCCCCCTCTTCTTGTTGGAGTCCTTGATAAAGATGTTTCTGCAGAAACACTTCTACATCTGCCTGAGCTGTACAAGAGTGGACAAAACTCAGAGGTATGTCATGATTGCTGAAGTAACGGTTTGATAATCCAAAGTACCACAGGGATTTTTTTTATTTAGGAATAAGGGAAAGAAGAAAAAGTTTATACTTAACTTGGAACCTTGAAATAACAGGAGCCAAATCTTCTGTCTCTCCAGTAATGCATTCCACTCCATGGGAATTGTGACACCATAGGTCACTGGATTAGTTTAAATATGACAAATAGTCAAATTAAAATTACACAAAATAAGTGTTTCATTAGAAGAAAGGATTTTTTGACCAATTTTATAACTCTAGAAAGAGCTTGGTTTAAGAATCTGAGGAATAAGATCCCTTGTAAAGAAATGCAACATGGGCAAAATTCAGCTTTTAAGACTCTTGGTTCACTTGGTAATATTCCTAAGGTCTGTCTTTACTTAACACAGATGAAATGCCTGTTTAGAGAGGAGCCTTTGGTTTAATCAGCTGCTCAGAAAGCATTTACTTCTAACTGGAGACCAGTTAGAATAATTAGTAGTCTGAATAGAAGAAAAGCAGACAGCAATTCTATTGGCAGGACAGGCTAGAGACATATATCTCATCATAATGACTGTTTTCTATAAACTCCTGCAGATATACAACTTGTCAACTTTTATTATTACGGTGTTGGATGCCTTCTATCAAAGCCTCATTTGCTTCTTTGTTCCCTATTTGGTAAGTAACAGGCTTATTAATATTCTCATTCTCCTGTCCTCCCTAGAAGTAGTAAATCCAGTTCTGAATAGTCAAGGTCCACCACAGTCTTTCTGCCTGTTTTGTAGATGTACAAAGACTCTGACATAGATGTGTTTTCCTTTGGAAACCCCATCAACACCATCTCCCTGCTGACCATTCTCTTGCACCAGGCTCTAGAAATGAACACATGGGTATGTGTTTGACCTGTCCTGTTCACAGCACTGTTCTGTTTGTGAGTGTTGCATCTTGCAATTTATTTCTATCATGCCTTCGGACAGGACAGTACAAAATATTTGCATACCTCAATATATGAGGAAGTGTTACTTGGAGAACTGTATTCATTGCTGTTTCCTAAATTAATTTCTGGCTATTTCTCCTACTGCAGATTTCAGTAAAATGTTAGATGCGTTCTTTCCAACTGCCTTTGTCTCCTCCTGTTGTACACCCAGTCAGGGTCTCACAGATATCACTTTGCTTGCAGACCAGGATGCAGCTGGTGGCGATGATCTGCAGCGTGGCTTTATACTTCATCTTCTCCCTAACCTACAACGCTGCCTGCCTGGTCTGCAACCCTCCCACCAACCCCTACTGGATTATGGAGAGACAGCTCAAAGAACCCAGCTTCTATCTGCTGTGCCTTGTTACCCCTGTCATCGCGCTCCTGCCGAGGTTTGAATGTTTTCCTCTCCGCTTTCCTTTTGTGGGTTTGTAGAGATGTGAGTGAAGAAACAATAACCATGTGTACAGATATAGGATGCGTCAGACACGTGCTGCACAGGGGTAATTGATCAGCGTGGAAGTCACATGCCTGAGTTCAACCTTCCAGTTCATGAACCACTCATTTATTCAGTTATATAACCCCAGATCAGTCACTATGTATATTCTACTTCTCCCATCAGGAAAACCTTTTTTTTTTTGGGTTGCATCAAAGTTTACCAGTACAGACCTGCTACATAATTGTTCAGTGTCATAACCACAATGTTGAGCAAATCGAGACTGTAGACAAATCTTTGAAATATTCCTATATGTTTGAGAGCTACTAAATATGTCCTTGGTTTCCAGTACACTACAGTGCATTACCAAGCTGAATTTAAGAGCATTTCTACATGAAAAAAAAATCATTGCCTCTAGAATTTTATTTTACTTTGTATTGCAAAAAAAATAAGATATGTTAAAGATAACTTTATTTGCAACTGCATAATATTTGGAGAGGGATAATTTTTGTGATGTGTTGCTTTAAAAATATGGTTTAAAAAATGCAGCGATTCTGTTCCCATATACAGATATGGGAACAGTAATACTTTTGCTCTTCAACACCTTACTAATTCTTAAAGCAGATATGTTTTCAGTTGCACCATTTGTTTCAAATATTTATTTGTTATTTGCTTGGATATTGAAAGAAATGGGTTGGTTTGACTATCTTGCTGGTTTCCTTCTGATCCTAATTCCCATGAAGTAATGCAGCACAGTGGTATTACAAAATTCAGGACAATATTTTTAGTATCTGATTTTTTTAAGTGCTTTAAGGCATTAGAATCTGAGCCTCATCTTTGACTGAAAAGGAACTTCTCAAGAATAGGTGGTGTTTTTCTTCAAACTATTGTTGTTTTCCCATTTGAGTTGAGATGCTCTTGTGATTTTTATGTTATATAAGTTCAGATCAAAATAAACAACAAAATACAATAAGGTCTCATGTCTTCTAGGCAGGGCATCCTTTTCCAGTCTGTTTTGCTCCTGCATGATTTTTGTTTTCCCATCAGCCCTCATTCACAGTGTTATTTTTGACCCTGAGCTTTCTCTTGAGAGCTGCATCAAACACGTGGTTAGAGAACTCGTGTCTCCCTCTTGGGAATTTAGCATAATTAAGATCCTTGCTGCCTCAGCAGGTTACTGAGGTTAAGGGTTATATATTCATATCTTCAAATCTGGACAACTGTGTAGGTACCCCAGATTATTTCCTGCACAGTCCTCCACCTGCAGAATATCCAGAACTCATTCCTACTACAGCTGAGCTGTGCCAGTAGACCACAGCAGTGGTGAAACCACCCTTTGCTAAAATGCACTAAATTTTAAGTTCCATTCCATGGTTACACTGTGCTGCCTGCTCCCCTATCTCCTCATTTGGTGCCTTGAGGTTCTAGTTTCCTTCTAACAGGTTTTTTTAAATTAATTGCCCTCCTGGGCTCTTCCCCTCAATAGTGCCTCTTGTTTGACCTGCAGCACTCAGGGGGAGGCTTGGCCTGTGCCCTGCCTGCTCCAGGGTTTCCCTGGAGCACAATCTGGCAGTGCTCTGCATATTTGCATCTCAAAACTGCCTCTGCACTATGTTTTGGGACACAAACTGCCCAGCATTAAGTACAAAAGCCCTCAAAAGTCTGAGAAGAAAGGGGTCTGAATTTCATGTTTATTCATTGGCAAGAGAATGCACTTCTTGGCACAACTTCTTGTTTCTTGGAGTTTTCCCACATAGGAACCCGATTGTATTCTCAGCTGGAAAGCAGGACACCTCTACCAGGACACCTGCAGAGACTCAAAAGATAACTGAGTCTCACAGAGACCCAATAGGAAATCAGGCCTCACACCCTGCAGGGCTGAGGGAAGGGCAGGAGCAAGCGAGAGCAGTTTACAGGACAGTAGATACCGTTTCCCATCCCTTCTTTGTCTTCCTGTCTGGTTTACCTGGAACTTGCACAAAAGATGCAGAGAATGAGCTGAGGGGAACAACACAGGACATTGTGATCCACAGCAGATCTACACAGAAAGTCTCCCTTGCTCTTAACCTCCTGACCAGCCTGAGCACAGGCACAGCAAATAAACTTTATCCACTCCTGCTTGTGCAAGCCCAAGAAATCCACTGCCTTAAAAGCCCATTCTGTACTGAGTGTCTCTTGTTTGCCTTTTTAATCTTGTAAATCTTGTTTATACATACATCAAGCAGCAGGATGTGAGGATGGCACCTTTCTAAATGCAATTTCACAGAGTACCCATGTTTGTTTTAAAATACATGTTGAAGCCACCTATGTAAAGGTCAAATCCTCATAAAAAGATGCTTTGAAAGAGACTTTGATTTTCACACAAAGCTGACACAACATGGAGAGAGGATGTAAGCTGTCTCACAGCACACAATATTTAGTAACATAAGTTCTCTATCCTGCAAAGGGCAGATAGGACACTTTTGTTGCTGCTTTCTGAAAAAATTCAAAAGCTGAGGTTTTTAGTTTCTAGTTTTGTCTTATCTAGCAAATTAAGATCACGTCTTTAGCCTGTTTTAGCAGTATAAATACGATTTCTGCATTTTCAAATATTGCATCTCCTGAGATATTTTCTATTTTTCTTCACTGTTCGGCAAACAAGCAGTTAAAAATACTAAAAATATATTTTATATACATGTAGTGGATGCTATACAGGTCAAGCTAAATATATAGTAACATGCTGTATTAAGATCCAGGAGTCAACTTTCATCTGCCAGGCATCAGGTATCTACCAGTTGTCAGCAGAGCAATTGAAAATTAGTATCTGTATTTGGGATATGTGATGTAGATTCTGGAATGAGCTCACTGTTAAAAAAATCCATTCCCTTCCTCCTTCATCAGGTTCTTTATTTTTGCTCTACGAGGAACCTTCGGAGCATCTCTTATTCTGAAAGCACAGCAAGTAGATAAACTTCCTGAGGGGCAACAGGATCTTGAAATCCAGAAACTAAGATCAAGAAAAGAAGCTACTTCTGCTGCACCTGTGGCATCACCTGCATCTAATGATGACCTTGACCAAAGCATCAGCCAGTTATGTGTGTCACCGTTTCTACATCCAGCAGCAGCCCTGTCTCACAGGGACACAGGAAATCAGGGAGTTTCTGCCTCTCATCCTCTCGGGAGGACACATGAGGAAGGCTATTTCTTCTTTAATAGGTGGGCAGAGGAAGAGTCTGTAGCTACTGATTCTTCAGCAGAGCCTTTCTCTGGCCATCACCCCCTTGTACCCAGCAGGGAAACAGCTCCTGAGCAGGATCGTGGCAAACTGGCTAGAGGTTATCCCAAGAACTTCAATTATGGAAGCCACCGGCGGTCATTGAGTGCAGTGACACTCTGAAGAAACGTTCACATATGGAACCCACAGCCCATGGGGAAAAGGACTCAAGAGGGAAAATAAAAATGTTTATGCTGAGCCATTATGCTCACTAGAAATGGAGAAAGAGGTGACTGGAACAGTGCAATAGCAACTCCAGTACGCAGCTTTAGCTGAAGGCATCATTGTCTGCGTTTGTCATTACATGATTTTTTGATCTTCCTGTTTTGGTCATGTTACAGGAACATTACATGAGCATCATGCAGTTGCTGAGAATTGCACAATTACTTTCTTTTAAAAAATATTTTTGTATCATATTAATAGGGAATGCTTGTGACGTTTCAGTGTTATTATTATGCAATTATCGAGTTAACAGAAAGAGAATCCATTCTTTATTAAACCAAGTCTTAAAGCAACGCATCCCACTCTAGATTTTTACTATCAAAATCTTAAAAAGAGCTTAGTAACTTAAAAATTATATTTCTGCATGAAAAATTATTACCTGCAGATACTAAAGGTACTTGCAGAATAACAGCAATGGAGAGACATTAGGGAATATTCTAGGTTTTAATATATGTACTTTATATATTCAACAGTATCAGCTCTACAGCCTGTTTTCCCTGAAGAGTAAGTTTCAGATTTTTATGCAGATAGCAGTTTGACCTGATATTGTTAAGAAGAAGACAAATGAGCTTATAAAGATGAAGACAACAAATATTGAACTACGTGAACTGCCAAGAAAACTTGGTGATAAGTGGAGTCTACTTCTTCATACCTACAGAGGTAGACAGATATAGCAAATCACATTCAAGGATTTATGCCCTAGAATTCTAAAGCTGTCCCTGACTTTTCCTCTAGAAATTCAGTTTCTTATTTCAATTCCCTGTATTGTTATGTGGTGCTTCTGCATTCAATCAAGTATGAATCAGGCTCCTCAGCACAGTTGGTCACATTCATCAGTTGATGGATCTCAATAACAGAGATTTTGACAAGCCATATATGAAGGTCACTAATCACATTGTAGTAAGTACATGGTGTAAAATGACCAAAATATGCATAATATGTTAACCCTTTTTGGTATCTCAGGGCAAAAATATGCAGGAGAAAACCATAAGATGTCACCATCATAACTACTTATTGCAATGCAATGAAAGGTGGCTTTGGTATTTCTTATAGAAATGTTGACTAGTAAGACCATTTCCCAAGTTTTTCTTCACAATGTGGGATGAAATCTTACCTAGTTTAAAATTCAAACCATCTGTACTTTTGTGAATCTACCACTGGTTCTGATTTAATAGAAATAATTTTAGCCTTTTTTTTTAATACATGCTTTAGAATTTTAGCATTTTTACCCTTTTATATACATGCGGTGTTTAGCTATTTACTGCCTATGACAACATGTGATCTTCCTAATAACCTATCTAGCAAATGCTAATTTAACTTCTGTATGTTATAATAATTACTGCAGCTAGAGTCTTCAAGTTTTACTTTAAAACAACTCTGGAAAAATTAAGTAGCATACTTCCCACTGGGATTTCTGGTAGCCAGAACAAGATATTAATTGTTGGCAGTTAAACAATTCATTAAGAGAGTTTTTTTGCTTTATGAACAAAATGAGGGAAATTAGGTATAGATGAGATTATTGTTAATGGAGGGTGAGATTGCTCAAATGTTTGCTCACTAGCTGGAATGGACCTGGAGCAACAAGACTACAGATCAATCCTTCACCATTCACAGCTTTTTTTTTTTTTTTAATGAAATGGTTCATTTCCTTTAAACTTAAGGAAGATGTACATTCCTTACACATTGTACTACAAAACGTGAAGTGTTTTATAGAAATAAGTGTGATAAGGTTATGCCTTCTGTGTTGTTCAGAGGACAAAAACAGAGGTGAAGGACTGCTTTTCCTACTGTCACCCATGAGAGCAAACTCATGTTTCCAGAGGCTGCCCCTCTGCATAGTAGGAAGGCTTATCAGAAGAGGTAGATGGCAAATGTGTCTGAATGTACAAGGGGAGAGGCAGGTTATGTTTAACCAAATCTGGAAGACTTCCTGAATTGAATGCCAGTTGTTATGTTTAACCAAATCTGGAAGACTTGCTGAATTGAATGCCAGTTGTATGTATGCCTTTGCTGATTTGAAAGCCAGGAATTAATCTCATGTTCTCTCATCAGTCTCTGCAAAATGGTTGTACCATGCATTTTGCCCTGGCTTAGGGTCAGAAATAGCATAGAGGGGAGGGTCATTTTAAGAAAGGAAGGGAAAGCAGGGTTGATTAGGCAGTCTAACACAATAACCCCTAAAAGCTATTTAGTGGTGCATTTCTTGCTATGTCTGGGAATAGAAGAGGTGGATGAGCCCTTTTCTAAGTAGTTTCTAGGCTGTAACCAAGAATAGTTATGTTGGTTAAAAGAAAGAAATAAATAATCCGATTTTGCATGGATGCCTTAAATAATTCTGTAGCTAAAGATATAAATTGGTAATTCTATTGTGTGGTAGATTGCCACAAATAATCCAACCGATGAATTTACCTGGAGAGTTTGCAACAGAAGAAAACCACTGCTTTGTTTTCCTTGTTCCTTGAGGAGAAAGAAAGCTGAAATAAATAGAAACAAAAAGGCAGCACCATGCAAGGCTTGACCAACTGGCTCCAGAGCTTTCTATATCTCCCCTCCTGGGTGACAGTGCTGCCACCATGCTCTGAAGCAGATTCTGCCTCAGTTCTGGACCCACATTAACTGCTGAACAGTGTGATCTTCCTTCTGCTCCTGGCCGTGCACTTACCATGAACCATCTCACTTTAAAAAATTGTCAAACAGGCACTTACTTCCCTTTGATCATGAGGTAAATTAGCTGAGACTATCTATCCTTTGGGGATGTAAGATCAAGAAAAAAAACCTTTCTTTTCCAGTGAAAACAAGCCTACAGCAAGACAGACAGTCTCCTAAGGAATTTCTTTGGAAGAAGGGAAGTGTATTTACTAAACGGGTTATTTAGACCTAACTGGATTTCCAAGATAGCTTTATTTATTTATTTCAAGACATATTTAATAATACTGTCAAGGTCCATGTTCCATGAATTCTGATGTGAATGCTTCATAACAGAACAGGTGTCTCATTTTTTAATGTATCCTTTGGTGATATTAAATATTTCATACACTTGCACAACAAAACATTAAAATTAATGGAGGGATGTGTGAAATTACTGCATTCTTTTTATTCTTGTATATGATGATGTATATATTTGTATATATATTCTTTTAATGATACTGCATATGGAGCAATGCTTTGAGATATACAGAGCTTTACCTACATGAAAAAGAGGAGGTGACATCTCACACAGAGGTGAGCAAGAACTGACCTGCCGGGTCTGTTGGCTAATGGATGCAGTCCCCTGCTGCTTGCAATGGTCAGTGAAGAGCCATCCCTCATGTTCTCAAAACAGGCAAATTCCAGGGTTTTTTAACACAAGATGCAGGAAATGCAAACATGTGTACCCTTTGTTCATGTCTGTCTCAATACAGCCAGTGGGAGAGTCTCTGAAAGTTATTGCTGATTACCAGCAATAACTGCACAGTGTAAAATGCAGAGCTATTCAGGTGTGGGAGAGGAAGGATTCCAGTTTGTTCTCTTTCTTTACGTATCTCACTTTTAATACTCTGTGGAGACGGGTTCTCTGCTGAAGAACAGTGAACAGCTGCTTTTCCCAAAGATGAATTGCATATACTTTCCCACTTCGTTGGCTGAGGCTGCAATGTTTAATTCATTTGTTTGGTTGTAGTTTGGGGTGGTGTATGAGTACAGAGCTGTTAGCTTTAGGGGTAAGGTGACTGCAAGCAGCATGTGGTATGATTAGATACTTGTAAGCAGCACTGATGAGTAAAAATATAAACGTGGAGACAAGAGGCTCTTGAAGACAATGATCACAGAGGGTGGGATTTAAAGATTCGACCAAATAATACTGAAGAGGTATAAAGTACTTTTGACATTGGCAGTGACTGGAACTTGCTACACGTACCAGTACATGAGACAACTGCAAACAGAACTTGCTGTCTGGCTCTTTATATAACACCAGCTTATGCTCATTTACATGAAAAAGATTGAGCCTGGATAGAGCCTGAATCATTATTTTTCAAAAAAGATCTGAGGATCTGTTGTCTGAAGGCACAGAAGGCAACAGTTCTTCACCCACGTTTCCAATGCAGCTACTGAAGTATGCTTCCACATCCAGCCATACTTTCCAGGTTAGTGCCCAGAGAACTGGTGTGCTTATTGTGTTCTTCAGCAGGAGAGCAGAGCTCTATAAATTATCAACATAAATGACAAAAAGGTTTTGGCTCACAGGGACTAAATTTTGACCTTCACAGAAACCATGCCATGCTGCTGCTTTCTTGTACTCATTACTGAACAACACCATAAAGCTGAGACAATAATTTAATGGAACTGGGAGGGGAAGAAGTAAAAATATTTGCCATAAGTAGACAATACAATAGAAGAAGAGTCTAAACAGAGACAGTTTCTGCCTTTTGTATGCTTGCATTCCTCTCTGTTTTGCTAATATTTTTCTATTTAATCTCAAACAGATCATCTTCCAGACATTTATTGGTTTTGTTCAAAAAAGCACAAACATAAATAAATACACTGCAGGCAGGTCAGGCAAGCTCATTTGATATCAGCTGGCTTCCACTGGAGTTTTATTAGTGCCTGTCTCATTTTGTTAATACCTTAATTCTAAGGACTTTTGCCAGAAAGGATAAATATCTACGTAAGCTCAGTCTCAATAGATCCTCTTTCGCAATATTTAGGCAGCTTGTGCCAAATAATTCCATGGTCTAAGTCAAGATCTGAAGAGCAGAGGAGACTCGTCATTCTGTTCCCGTGTACATGGCATGGAATGGGAAGTGGAATATCAGTATAAAGACCAGGAGTGCACCATAATGAGAAAGGAGGAACATGAACACATCCAAGACCTTCTGGAGCTTTCCAAACAAGTGCCCAACCTGCTTTCCATCATTGTTCAGGTGTCATTTAGAGCTTTAAGTATCCATCTAACATGCTTCATAAGTAGAACAAGTAAAGTGTGCATTCATGCATGCTCTTGGTTGAGTGCAGAGGACTGCGAAGAGTGGCCACACTCTTGCAGTAGCTAAAATTAACATGTTTTTAAGCACGTCTTGAGAGGAGGTAACGCTGCAAAGACTCAAATTGGATTTCTCAAAAATTTTAAATGCATAAATACAGGGAATCTGTTCCTAAGATCCTTTGCTCAATTTCATAATCTTCAATGTCACAGTAGGGAGGGAATGTAGTACACAGACATCAAAGAGACAGAATTGTGCTTGCAGCTATTAGTTCTTAGATGAAAAAACCCAAAGCTAAGATTTAGAGCCAGTAGGAGTCTAACTCCAATACTCTTCAATAATGCTGCCCAAGCACCACATCAAATAAACATTTTAAGTCCTAATACTGATTTTGAAGGCAGGTTATTTAAAAGGAATGTTCTGGCACCACATATGCATTTGACTTGCATTCTTTAAAATTTAAAATTATTTGCAGTTTCTTGAGATTACATAACATAGCTCATTATTTGTGATAAATTTTCATAGAATCAAACAGTCCAGTGTCTCAGGAGAGAAAGACAATCCATGTCATCTCTTAGTCTACTCAACTCTTTATTAACAAAAAAACCCCTGAACTTAAACCCTGTGAGAAATGAGATTAGCCCTACAGTGGAGCATGCTTGAGGAGAACCTGCTTACTGGAGTTTTGAAAATTTATCTACTATCCGTCATCAAAATAAAGTTTTTATTTACTTCTAGTAAAGAAATATTTGTAGAAATATGTCACAATAATGGTAGGGATCCGGAACAAGCTCATATGCTGTGATAAATGACAAGACTTCCATGGTGTTCAAAGCATTATTGGAATCTATTTCATACTTCATCTGTTATTGTAAGCATAAAATGTGCAAATGTTCCCCACTGCTGTAAATGTCAGCCTTCTGGGGGCAAATGCTTTGATTTTCTATCAGCAAATAATGTTAAATTATATAGTGTTTAATCATGCTTGGTGAGAGTGATGAACTTTAAGGAACAAGTTTCCTTCTAATCACTCCATCTTCAGTTCTGAAAATAATTTAAAAAACCCTGAAAATAACTTCCTTAGCCAGGAGGCTTTCTGATGGTTCAAGGCTGATGGTAGACCACTAAAATGCAAACCATTTAAACATAAATATTCATTTGATTGAGGAAATCAGGTATTTGAGCATATAATTTGCAAATAAACTTTGAAAAATCAGACCGCTCTGATTTTCTGGCACCACTAGGCAGTGAAAATTTCTGCATTTACAGAAGAGTTCACATTAGCTGGTAGGACACAGCCTAAAAAGTGTTGATTTCTAAATAAAGCAGTTGTATTTACCAGGCCAGAATGTAAGTGGTTGGATGGTAGGAGTGCTCCACTGGAGTAACTGAAGGTCTGGGGTTTTATGTGTGTGGAGAATCTCACCTACACTCCCACCTGCTCATTCCAAAAGGAAAGGTGCAGATAAAGGCGTGGGGGAGACCTGTACAGGGGTTAAAAAATATAAAATTTCAAATACCAGAGACATAGTGGAAGATAATACTGGTAGTATCTTAGCAACCAGAGAAACTTCAGGAAAAGCTGTACAGGGAAATCGGCTATAGCCCATTTTAAGGCCTCTCTCTGGTTAACATTTGTTATGTGTTTCTGAAACTGGATTTTTACTCACAGTATTTGAAAACATTTTTTATTGGAGGACTTCATCATCTTAGGTTTCTGCTGAGGGAAGATACATTTTTATATTTGGATCAGTAATTACTGATTTATTAGAGCAATTTCATTAGCATGTGCCTGCCTGGGGGCAGATTGGAAGAGACAGCAGTGAAAGGAGGGGTTGGTGCTGTGCTGGATGGAAAACCCTGTGCCCTGTGGGGTCAGGGGCAATGCCTCTGCTCTTTCAATGTCACAGAGACATGCATGTCCTGAGAATCAGGAAAGGTTTTTATGTGATATCTTCACCTTTTTTCCTGATTACTGTGGTTCCATCACTGTAACTACAGGCTAGATTTTCAGGATTTCTGTGTCACCCCAATATATAGAAAATTACAGGTTTGTTTTGTTTTAAATCATCTGAAATAAGGATATTTCTTTCCTAGCAGTCAAGGGGCTTATGGCATTAGTTTTATCATAATGCAGAATTAATTTGACATCAGTCTGTTTTCAAAACATCAGCTTTCCATTCAGTGCTTTTTGTATAAAAATGCAGCAGTCTTGAAGGAAAATGGAATTTGCAGAGGTAGTCAAATATTAGAATAATGCCAATACATTAAAGATTCTTATTCACTTTGTTGCTCTTTGATTGTGGGAGTTTCAGCACCTATTGCATGCTATTATATCTATCATCATTGACCTTTATGATAACGACCACAAACATCAAATTTGAAAACTATTTAATTTAAAGTATGTCCTTAAATATGTTCTATTTGTTACATATAATAATGTTTTGTTCTCATACTGGAAAGTTACAATTACCTAAGAAAAAGCAGAAAATAGGTTAAAGTGAAAACTAGTTTTGTTTGATAAAAAAATAGATACCCAAAGTCATTTTGTGGGCAAACCTCTTTTTTGCAATTTGTTCAGATCTGCTTGCTGTTCAGTGCTAAATGAAAATCTTTCTAAAGATTGACAAGAAATAGGAAATTATCCAAGGTCCCCTAAATGCTCACCTTCAAGAAATATATTGTCTGCTTAATAGTCTTAATCTTGCTCTAATCAATACTCCATCACAATCGAAAAGATTGTTTCAGCTCACAAAAGGCAAGCAGATAATTTACTGTAAAAACAATGTTATTAGCTTGTGTATAGTTCTTTCTTTGTTAAGCCACTAATGGCTCAAATGTGCTAAATAATCAGACTTTTGAGAAGAGGAAAATAAACAATTTTACTGAATTTCTCTGAACAGACTGTACATAAGTAGTTTTATTCATGTTTCAGTAAGACTGTATGTATTGAAACCCTCTGTCTGTCACCAACAGTAAGGTCTTGCAGGTCTTGCTATTTACTGAAAATTCATCCCTCTCCAGGGCCTTTTGTCTTGC
Source organism: Bombycilla garrulus (assembly GCA_013400315.1). Classification (NCBI taxonomy): domain Eukaryota; kingdom Metazoa; phylum Chordata; class Aves; order Passeriformes; family Bombycillidae; genus Bombycilla; species Bombycilla garrulus. The sequence continues at coordinate 3,941,536 of VXBU01007974.1, forward strand.
TACCTGACTTGGAGCTGACTCAAGGGCAATTTTTAATTAGTATTTTGAGGTTAAGATGTTGTTTGCTTGCTCCCCGGGCTGTCCTTAGCCAGCCCCCTAAGGATGGTCCTCCCTCAGCACAGGTCAGAAAAATGCAGGTGCCAGCAGCAAAATGGATAATTGTACTGCTAAAACAGAAACAAAAAACTGCCTTGGCAAATGTCTTTTTTTCCAGAGCTATCTGTGCAACAAATGCTTTCATAGTTTCTCCCTCTGCAACAGCACTCAGACAAAACCAAAATGCATAAATACCTTAAACCCAGCAAGTAAGGCTGCCTTACATCCCCTAGCAGGGTCTGGCCCTGGGGAACTCTCCCATAGGTAAATAAATGAGCAATCACAGGTGCCACACAGGGATTCTGACAGAGGAAAATACCTGCCAGGAAATGGGAGCAATCTCTCCATTCTTGCACTCCCAGTCTGTAAGAGGAAATAATAATCCTTTCCTCTACAAGAAACAAGTGATGTGAGAATAAGTAGGCTTTACGTTGTAGTGGCTGGAGTGCTGTCAGAAGTGGGGGATGCTGGGCAGAAAATATTTGTGCCAGATGTGGAGAGAATACAGATCAGATTTACCAGAGAAATCCCAACTAATAGCTTTAATATTATGAGAACTAAATTTCAGAGGGAAATCTGAAGAGATTCACTAAGTGGAAATTTTAAACAGCACTAATGTCAATAGTTAACACCTTGGATAATAAACTGGAATTAGTCTCTTGTGCAAGTACAAACATTCATCAGCACTGTTTCATGTCCTGCAATTCTAGCAGCTGACACCCATGACATTCAAATTTCTTTAAGTCTTTCCAGACACTATTAACAAGACCCTAAATACTCAGATTGCACTTTCCATTAGACTAAATTGACTAGTTCATTGTCTTCATAGTCTTTTGAAGAGTGATAAGCAGCTGCTTTACTTAATGGAGAAGATTTCTGGTTTCTAGCCTTTAAATCCATTCTGGGAAGGCAGTTGATGTCTGTCCTCTCTGGTTTGGAAACAATTGAATCAGACTGACTGTTAACAGGTGATGCTACATGAGAACACTTACATGATGGGATACCAGCTGATGCCTCAATCCCTTTATTTGAACATTAAGGGAAAGTCTGGCTGGAGAAGGAAGTGGGAGAGATAAGCACTGTGTTAATACCTGGAGACCAGTTAATTGGCAGAGTGTGAGCTGCTCAGTATTACTGAGATGGTCTTAACATAGAAGATGAAAGTTTTCATTTTAGGTAATTCTGAAATTCCACTCAGGGCAGCAGGCAGGTAAGCAAGGGGTGGCATTCAAACTAGCATACTGATCCAGCACACTCTCTTCCAGGGAGATTGTGAAGAGTTGTTTTTCAGATATTAAGTACTGAACACTCAAGATGAGAATCTCAGCTCTGTCATGCAAGGTACCAAAGATCTTTTTCTTCTGAGAATGAAAAGTGATACCCAATAATTGAACGTTTGAATTGTAAAATAATGAGAAATATTCCCCATCAATTTTTGTAGTACATGGGTAGCATTTTTTATTTCACTTTTTTTTTCAGCAGCAATTACTTTCTGCAGACACCTGCTGCACCTGCAAACACAAATTTTAGCTGCTCATTTATGCTGGGAATAATACCAAGATTCCCACAAAGGCAATCCTTACCAGGCAGTCAAGTGAGCAACAGTGTTACAAATAGTTTCCCGTTGGGCAGAATCTGAATGCTTTTATTTATGTGTGTGTGCATGTAATAATGCATGCAGATTTGTATATGAAGAATTGATTAAAAGATAATGTCTGGACATTTTGGCTTGCAGTCCCCAAATAAATGTGAGATGAGGCTGCTGAGCCCCCACTGTGACTTCTCTGGACTCACACTCCCACAGCCCTCCCAGTGGGTGCTGACAGTGCCTGTGGCTTCCCGAGCTCGACCTAGGGCAGGGAAGATGAGGCAGAGACTTCAGAGGTGAACAGTGGCCATAAAGAAGTAAAGAGACTACCAAGTTCTGTGCCTTGCTCCAGATATTGACAGGTTTCTCTTTCTAAGTCACTGTTCCTTGCACAGATGCAGCCCAGATTTATGTAAAGCTTTATGAAATGAGTTTCCATTTACAATCCCCATCCACTTCTTTTCCTTTGCCTTCTTGCTTCTTCTTTTTGGATGTTTTCCCTCTGCTTCTTATTTCTCAAGGAGATACAAAGACATGAAAAGCAATAACAGAACAGAGCTGAGCTAATTAACAGCTGCTTTAAGCTATTATTTACCCTGCACATGAACACACTTTAAATCAATGACAGTTTAGATCATAAAAATTATGCTGGAAGAGACAGGCCAAAGCCTTGAAAGCCCATAGACACTCTCATTTCAAACTCACCATTTTGCTTCAGAGGAGTCCACTAAGAGACATTTCCTGGTTCCATAGGTCCCTGCCTGGAGGAAAATTTTTAGAAACACATTTCTCACCAATTCCAGGTAAGTGAAATCACATTGTGCACAGTCTGAGTCAGTGCAGCATGATTACTATTTCAAAACAGGGAAGAAAGAAATCAGGAAATATTTGTTTTAAGGAAAAGAAAAAAAAAAATTGAAAATAAAGAGAAAATTTAAAAGGATTGTTTGCTTATTTCCTCCTTTTCACTATCATCAAATTTTAGTATTACCTACTATGGTTCCAGCTACTGGGAAGGAGCCAGAAAAAAAAACCTATGCTTTTTCTGGCTAAGGATACATATTTTCAGCATTGACTCATATGTCCTGAGTGTAGAAGCACACAATGCACATACATATGTGTTACACAGACTGGGTTTGTGCGGGTTTGCAGGTGCTCTGACTGTGGAGGAGGTTGCAAAGATGCTCATCAGCTCAGCTGTTCTGCATTTCAGTGCAGGCAGCAAAACAAGAATAAATGCAGTTCAGTTTTCAAGCTGTGAAATTTGTTAAATTTTCTGGATCACTCTATGTTGCTACTCATGCAAATGTATGAATTTGCTCTGATTGCCATGAAAGCAACATGGAAAGACTTGCATTAGCTTTCTGAACTAAATCACAACCAGCAAAAAATCTGATCTGAACTTGCTTGCAGTTCCTAAAAAATATACAGTGATTTGCAGAAAGGAAAAATCCTCTGTCAAAATAAAAGCAGGATGTTTGGTTGAACACACTGCATCAACACTATGAGCTCTCATTTGTTCAGCAGACTGAGTGAGGTATGACAGTGTCACCTAGCAACTTCTGAAGGGTATTCAGACTTGACCATGCTGAACTCCACAAAAGCCTGTACACATTAATTTACAAATCAATACTTTTTATAAATTTGTCAAAAGCTTCACATATGATATTAAAAAATTAACACTGTACAGGAGGAAAGGAATCAAAAAATAATTGTCATGCTGGCAGTAATGCAGTGGGAGGAGTTGAATTACTAATTATGAAACCTGTAAGCCTGGGAAGCAAAGGTGTGCCTTTCCAAAGTCTCTCCTTTGAAAGATGTACATGCATACCCAGAAGATTTATAGACATGTACGTATGTATGTATCTATGTACATTACTTTAGATAAGTTCCTTGTTTTTCCAGGTAGTTATATTAACAAAGAGGAAAGATTAAATTGGTTAAGTTTTGTCCAAAGTATTTAAGACTTCTTTGTATGTACAATTCCTTATTCTTCAGTAAGTCTATGATGGCCTATGAGAGGCTAGACAATGTTAAAGGAATAAGTAGGTATTTATTAAAAGGCCTTCAAAAGATTCACCTTGGGCAGCACAGGAGCCTGGATGCAGCTCCACCCAAGATGGATGACCAGTCATTTTGGATCCAGTCATGAGTTTTCCCATCTTTATAACTTTTGGTCCATTTACATATTGGGGTTAATTGTCTAATTATAGCTTCAGGTTATGGAGTCTCATCCTTGTGGTTTGCCCCCTTCAATTCACCGTTGTTTATTTTGGGCCTGAGGGTGTGCCAGGGTCCTTGATCCTCAAGCTGGAAAAGGATTGTTTTGTCTGACTACCCTGTGAAGAGAACTTGCTAACACTTTATATGAAGTTCAGAGTCCCACACCAAGGCAGAACAGAATCTGAGAAATATGAAAGCCAAAACTTAAGGCATCATCTATACTGAACTACTCTCAGCTCCCATGAAGATCAAGGCATGGAGCACCATGGTATGCTGTGCTGTTAAAATCCAGTAACCTCCCATGTCATTGGCACTGCCAAGACTGATGGAGAAGATAAATCTATGTGGAAAAGTACAGCCAAAATGAACAGGCATGGTGGTCAGCAAAACTTAGGCTGATTTTGGTTGATGGATCAGCTACAGTGAGGATTAAGTCAGCCACCCAGTCTATAGTCTATGATCTTAAACTATGAAAAAAACAGAATTAGTAAAAGTTAAATTAGGCTTATAATAAATTTTAATAGGGCATTTTGAGTAGTTCTACATGAAGCCAGTGTAGGTATTCCTCAGCACAGCTGATAATAAAAAGTGTCTCTTGCAGTGGTTTCCTAGGTTATATTTTAATTATTAAAAGCTTTCAAAGAAGAAAAAAAAGGAAAATTTCTTAAAAATTTTCAGACTTGTAATGCACCAGGGCATTTGCTAAAAGTAACGGAAACAGAAATTCTAGAAAAAAAGAGGAGTGGGTGCACATTGCATTGTGTTGTCTGGCTACCTGTGATTTCCATTCACCCACAGAGTCTGCAGGTGAATTACCTGGTCCCTGCAGCTCACCCCTGCAGTCTGGTTTTCTCTGAGTTTACACTTGCAGCCATTCATCACCCTCCAGGTCATACAGAAGGACTGCCCCAAGGCAGGGGAAAGAGCAGGTGCTAATGGGATCTGCCTGCAGGCTTGTCTAAACAGGCTATTCCAGAATACACCCAAGAAGTCTACAATGATTTAAATCAGATCTGAGCCTGATAAACTTAAATGGCAGCAAGAGTGGAAAACTCTTTTACAATAATTCTTGAATGGCTCTCCAAAATTTTTCCTCTGTTGCTTTCTTCCCACCTCCTGCGACTCTTTGGCTTAACCTCCTTTCAAACTCCTCACACCCAGACAGGCTCTGTGGGGGCCACCTGATTTTGAGACTGTTTGCATACCCGGGTGGTTGGTCCCTCCCCATGCAGGAAGGGCTGGCAGGATCAGATTTGTAGGGCAGCAGATTTCACACAGCAAATAATTGAGGTCACTGATTATTTCTTGAGTCCTCTGTAATTTTCATGTCTACCTTCCACAGCCTCTCTCGCTGTGGCTGAGCGATGGGCAGAGCTGAGGTCGCCATCCAGCAGAGAGCTGCTGGACCCAGGATCTGCAGCCTCTCCTGCCTGCCAGTTCTGCAAAGTGGGGTGAGGCTGGCAGTGTCTGGGGGTGTCTAGTACAAAATAAAAGCACTGTTACTACTGCAGTGGTTACACACAAAATTATTACCCCTTAATAATGTGTATGTTGCAAAGTCTGACATCAACGTCTACACATTTATTTATGCTGAATCATCCCCATGGCCTCACAAAATATAAATTTTATTGAGCAATATTTCTCTTACACTGCCTATATATATAAAACAATTATATATATAATGAATGATTGAAATTAAAAACTAAATCTGGCTGTGCTGCCTCCAGTCAGAACATTTTCTGCTCCACAGGCTAAGATGAAACCATACCAGATCAGTGAGGCAATTTTTAATCATAACAATGGTTCTTATCTTCCTGTTTTTTCCTCAGCTCCCTTCCAAGATTGATATTTTCCATAAGAGAACACAAGCAACTTATTTTCTCCTAAAGTGACTGAGCAATGTAGATTGCCCTGTGAAGAACTGAACAGACAAAAGCCCTGCTGCCTGAAAACAAAGTGTGATAAAAAGTGAAGTGACATCTCTCAACAACAGCTGCTCCCACAGGATACAGGGTGTCCTGTTATCTTTCCATGCTCTTGGTGAGCAGGAACAGCCTGGAACCAAGCAGAGGACACCAGAGCAAAAGGGTTTCCAACACACAGTAGCAGAGGGCTCCCCTTGGGATCAGCAAGAACATAACACAGGATCCAGCAAAAGAAAGAGTAAAAACCATTTATTTGATGAGGTATTTTTCCGACAAACTTGTTAATCACTCTTCACCACTACTTTCACTAACAAACAAACTACATCTTTTTACTTCTTTCATGATTATTTTGCTCTACAGCTGCTGAATCAAAACTGTAACCCCATAAGAAGTTTGGACTTCATCAGAACAAAATTCTCACTTAGGAGACAGATGGAAAAAAGTTTAATTAGTTGCACAAATACTTCACAACTCATGGGCTGATGAGGTGATGAGCTTCAGTTTAATGCTTTCTCCTGTGGTTATGTTATAGCACCAGCCACTTGCATTTCTTCTCATTGATAGAAGAAAGGTGGTAAGAGTTCACAGAAAATTCAGCATTGATAAAAAAGATTGCTGGTAAGTGGGATACAAGGCAGAACACCCTGAAAAGTGCCTGACTGACAGCACAGGGAGGTGCTTATGAGCTGATGTGCACCAGCCACGGGGTGGGAGGAGGGATGACTGGAAGGCACAGGAAACCAAACACAACTTTCTCTCCAGGCATTGTGTGTGCAACCACAACAGAAAATTAGTTTCTGTTCTAAGTGGTTTAGAAAACTCTTTGTGTTTATCAAATAAATACAAATCACGTAATTTAGATGACTGGCAGCTGTAATGGGCTGTAGAATGATACTCTGCCAGTTTAAGTGGGATTGGGAATGCAATCAGATTTCAGAGCTGAAGAAAGAGCTCACAACTGAGGTTAAAGGCACAGAGACAAAACAACCTCCCATTGAGTATCCACAGACTAACAGTGACCGGAGGTTAATGGGTCTTTCCAAAAGAAACCACTATTGATACATCCCCAGTTCTGCTCCTAAAAGCAGGACTGAAATTGTAGGCATTTAGGGACTTATATCAATTCACAATTCTCTTCACAACAAATTTGTCTTCAGTGGTGGAAAAGGCTACTCCCTTCTACTGCACCAGCAGCTGTGGTCTGAAGGGTCCTGCCTGGAAGCCAATTGAGAGGGTTTGCCAAGATACTGCTATTGCATTTCCATCCAGAGCTTCGATGCTGGGCTGGAGCTGCAGTCAGGCTACACAAAGGCAGCAGAGAGAGTCTCTGATGAAATTCCCCAGAGGAGAAGTTTTCCTTGCAGCTGTTCTTGCTCTTACGCACTCTCCTCTTTGATCCATCTCTGGGCAAAGGCACACAGGCTGGTTTTATCTGCCAGGGACAATCAAGGTCATTGTTTGACATTGATGTGCAATGGTACTCCTGTGCCTCATCAGTCCCCTGAGCATGTGAATCACACTGTGGGTGGCTTAAGCTCCTACCAGACACTGAAGGATGACCAGCTCCCACATCTCTCCACCTTCCTGCCCAGGCACATTGAGGCCTGGGACTAATGAACTTTGGGAAGCACTGCACCTCCCAGGAGACTGCAACCCCCCCTGGGGTTTAACACAGAGAGGGGTGGAAGTGAAGGGAAATGTTCAAGGCATTGGCTCAGGTGTGAAGAGAGGGGAAGAGGGAAAGAAGGACACTGAGTGCAGTATCAGCTCAGAAGAGATGAAAAAAGCTGTATGCCATGAGCAATCCTTTTGACCCTGCAGAGGAGACTCCTGCTGTGTTCTGTGTTAGGTAACTTCTGGGGATGAAAAGCTGTAGGAATAGAGCATTTTATGCCAGAGAGGAATCACAACTTTAGCCCCTGTCCCCTCCATGTGCCATATAGCACAGAGATGAGATCTGTTCCCTGTGTCCTTCAGGACAGTGACCATCATTCCCTGAAGACTTAATTCAAATATTTTTGGTTCAAGGACCATTGACATGACACTTCCCAAATTCTAACATCTGAATATGAAGTTCAACTGAAGCATCACACATTTATTTTATAGACCCCATAGTGAGTAGAAGGACACCACTGTCCCCCAGCTCACCCTCACAGCACAGTTTCCTTGGGGTTTTGTAATAAGAAAAACACTTTAAAGACAACATATTATATTGAGATATCTTCCACCAAAACAATTTAGCATTTTAATGTTTAATTAGTTATTTCCAGGATTTTTTTCACAACAGTCTGCAAGGTTGGAAAAGGGCCTTTTACAACAATGCACATACAAGTAAGAAATTGTGCAACAGAGGTTATAAGTACTTAATGAAGAATTAATATTATAAGTGAAGAGGAAGACACTCTGCTTAGCTTTTAATTACGTTTATTCCAAACAGACACCAGAATAAAAATGTACTTATCTTATAAGTAAATAGCATCTGCAATATATTTCTATACCACAGCATGCTGAAAAGCCTCTCTGCAGCTTTCTATGCTTCTGCATTTTCTTCTTTATGAAGAAACAGGAGAAGGCCTATTGATAGAGAAGATCCACCCCAGAGATGGTTGGTTGCAGCATGGCTCTAACAGAAGTATGTCCCCAGCCTGCTGCAGGTGTGTTTCAGGCTGGAGGTGCTCTTGGCCCGATGGAAGGAATGCACAGCAAATGTGTCCCTGAACTCCTGTCTGTGTCACTTGGCACTGGGGGACAAGCAGGGACTGGCATACCGTGAGGCACAGGGGAAACCACAGAATCACTTGCTCAACCACACACATCCAGTTTTATCATTACTTGAGTGAAGTGAAACCAGTAAACACTACAGGAAGCAGTTAAAACCACTTATTGTCTCTTTACAGCCAAAGTCTCAGAACACTGCCCAATGAGAGAGGCTCTACCCTTTGTAAAAATGTTAAGTCCAAGTGAATAACCCCTGATAGTGGCTAATTTATTTTCCCATTCCCATTTTGTGTTTCCAAAGCATAAAAGACATCAATGTAAGTGCCTGAAGAATCAGGGCACGTTTGTCACTGTTTATTGATGTGCAGTTTGCATGTACAAGTTTACCTCCAGCAGCAGGACTGAGAAGCACGTGAACAGGCTTAGTTCCGTGTCAGATTGTGGTGAGTCACTTGTGCCCTGGGACGAGCAGGTGTCAGGAGGGGGGTGAGCAGGTCCCAAGCTCTCCTGGCACCAGGGTTTCCCAACGGAAACCTTTAAGCTCAGCCCAAGAGCAGATAAGCAAGATACCCCGAGTGTGTGGCAGGCAGTTCTGTCCAAGAGGATGAGACCTTGCCCCTTTTGTGACAGCAGTTCAGGCATCTCAGAAATATCTAATCCAGTTCATGCTGCTGCAGTGCTACCCCCAGCACTCCACAGGCTGAGCTCTGGCAGGATTTAAATCTCCCTTGCCCTCACCAGTGAGTCAGGCAGGCACTGATCCCTCCCTCTCTTTCACCTGAGCTGTATTTATCATAAGGTAAACTGCTGCAAAGGAGCTCTCTCAACTCCCCCTCCCGGCCTTTGCAGTGCAATAGGAAACCAAAATAAAATAATTAATCTCCCCCTGCTTTTTTTTTTTTTTATTGGGAATTTTACATCTAAAGCTCCATATCCATTATTCCTTCTGACATGGTAATGATTTTGAAATGGACCCAAAGCCATATCTAAAGCCTGGTGACGGATCAAAGTGCTCTGTGCTCCTGCATGTCTGACACTATGGGGAAGGGAGACATGTGGCTGTCATCTGCTTTCATTGCAGCTCCAGTATCAGTTCATCTCTAAATCAAGCAGAACCAAAACTTGGAAATACATTACTTTAAACTGTTATTTCATCTTTCCTCCTTCGCTTTTGATCTTGGGGAAGAAGAGGGAGGAATGAGAGGAAATTATGAACTAAAGGGCTTGTGGTGCTCTCTCTCAGGGTAAATAATTTCAATTTTTTGTTAATGAGCTGCCTCTGAAATCATGGAGGTTTTGGCAGTGCTTGGGAGTATTGAGCTTCCATTCAGTGTGGCTGAGGCACACATGGAACATCCCTCCTCCCCTGCTTCCCTACCTCCAAGCCACAGAGAGCTGTGTGCCAAGCCCAAGCAGCCCAGCCAGCCCCAGCACTGCTGCAAATTCCCAAGTGTGGAGCCGATTCTCTGCCTGCAAACACCAGCCTGGGCACCATGGGCCCCTGCCTTCAGTGCCATTCACCCATCATCAGCTTCTCCTGAAGGTCAGTCCTTCTGAATTCCCACACAGCTACTTGCAGACAAAATAATTAGCTCACAGATGTTCTCTTTTTCTTTTTAAGAAATCTCGTAGTATTGCAGATAGCTCTACTTTTCTCATTTTATTAATTTTGCTCTGGTTAAATGAAAGCTGGTAAATTAGAGATTGCTGTAAGACCCACAGAAAATTAGGTTACATAACATCTTTTTTATTTATTTAGCTTGATAACAAAATAGTTTCTTATCATTCTTCAGGTACATTATGCTCAGGAAAAAATTCAATTTTCTATTCAACAAGGAGGAGCTGATTTTTCTACTGCTGATTTTCTGTCTTTTTCTCAGTACTCACTCTATTACTGGGGGAAAAATAACAAGCTTAGCTGGAGCTGGAAGAGCCCTTCCAGCTTTGCACATCACACCATGTCATTCCTCACACGATCCAAGTGGTCCACCTATTGGGCTCTGCTCGACAGAGCAAGCACCAAAGCCAGAAGCCCAATCATGTTTTTCTTTACATAGTTACTTGCTGATGTTGACAAATGGAGTGACAGCTATGCCCTTTTTAGGGTGAGATTTGTGCAGAAAACAAAGTCAAATAAATAATTTCCTTGGGTGTTTTTCCCCCCTCTCCTGCTCCTCCAGTCCCAGCTGTGCTGAGCTCCCAGAAGCAGCCAGGCTGGCTGGAGCTGCAGATGGGCCCCAGATTCCCAAGTGCCAAATCCTGCTCCTGATTGTTTCTATCATGTCTTGAATAGCTTCCACCACAAAATGGGCTTATTTTACATAAAGTCTAGTGGGAAGAGTGAGCAGAGACCTCTATACTCCCAAAACTGAGAGACAGTAAGAAAGGAGAAATGGGAGGGTAGCTGGAGACAGAGATACCTCTTGGGAAACCCAGCAGGGCTGTAGGGTTTGGTAGGGTTTGGCCCCTTCTGGATTTAGAGCTGGCAGTGCCAGGCACAACAGGATGAGGATTATTTAGGGACCTCTGGCTTGACACTCACTGGAAAAGCTCAGGGCTCCTGCCATGCTGGGTTTCTGTTGGAAGAATCCAGCAAGGAAAACCAGGACCCAGCAGGGAGCAGGGTTTGGGGTGCAACTGAAATGTCTTCTCTCTTCTCTTTCCTGCGGCCACAGGCTGAGCAATCTCAGCCCTTTGCCTTGCTTCCCCCAGTCAGGCTGGAGCAGTGTGATGAGCACACGAGAACTCTGTCAGTACTCTGATTCACCTGCAAAGCACAGAAGTACCAAAAAACCTTAGGAAAATCCACCTCTGCCTCTTAGACTTCACAATCAGCAAAGTAGGTCTTCCAGAAGCCACACTATTTCTGGGGAAAGCAGAAGCACGGGCAAAGGTGATTTGCTCAAGGCTACCAGCCCAGTGGTTGGCTCCTGGTGGTGCAACCACTGCACATTTCATGTGATAGCTTTCATTTTATGGCCCCATTTTACGCAGGGAGCAGCGCAGGCAGCAGGATCAGTCACACACAAAGGCACGAGGAGAAACTGGGGGTCCTCACGGGCAGGCTGGTGTTTGCTGCCCACACAGGGATATGTGATGCTAGCTAACCACCAAGGCATATGGCAAAACAGGAAATCACTGGGGGCAGGGGCAGCTTGACCTATGGACACCTGTGTGCAGGTGCACCTGGGAGAGCCTCTCGCTGTGCACTGAAAGACATGAGCAGGTGGCAAAGCACTGCAAATATGGAACTGTTGCAATAACTCATCAGCACCTGACACAGCAAATAGATAAGCAATTGCTGGAAGGCCCCAAGGTTCAGCTCCTGAGCTAATGCTCTAACTGTGTGTGTTAATCTCAATTAGGCAGAAAAGTCTATACTTCCTGTAATTGCAATCTTGGTATTTGATGTGTGTAATGGAAAGGGACAAGTCAAGTAAATGTGTGGGTGACACCGCTGAGAGATAGCATGGAGTACACAGACACACAGGTCCTTTTGTCCTTTTATTTTTTAATAAAAAGAGAGGATGACACCAAAGCTCCTGCATCTCTCAAGGACCTGCCTTCATTGGGTGCCACAATGCTGTTCCAGAAGCACCCAAGTCAGCAGAAGGGGCCATGAAGGTCTCAGCAACCTGGAAACTTCATGATGTCAACTGTGAAACCAGGGAAAAGACAATGAACTAGGGGTAGGGAGAAGGACTGGGGCACAAGGTAGGTGGCAAAACAAACCTGAATTGCGAAAAAAGGAAGGAAGGAAGGAAGGAAGGAAGGAAGGAAGGAAGGAAGGAAAAAAAGGAAAAAAAGGAAAAAAAGGAAAAAAAGGAAGGAAGGAAAAGTGGACAAGGAGAAGCCAGTTGTTTCTCAGGCCAAGATACATGATACCAGGAAATTTTTCCCAGCACACAGAAATGAAACATTATAGACGAGCGATACTCTCTGTGTTTATATGTGCTTTGGGACATAAATGGAGCTAGAAATGGCACTAACATCACACTAATCAGTAGTGATTTTCAGTGACTTTCTTATCCTGTTTCTTCTTCACACCTACAAAATGGCAGTTCACCTGTTCAGATTTTATCATTAGCTTTGGAAACTATCAGGTTTGTGCATATATAAAGGTAATGAATGAATTCAGTTCTTCTGTTTAAACAAAAAGTAAAATAAATTCTTACATTTCCTTTCCTTTTTTTAAAATTACAACAAAACTGTGAACACAGGTAGGAAAATAATTGATGCATTCTAAGAAACTGTCAGGTATGAAAAATATTGAAGGCTCAACAACCGTTTTAATGCTATGAAAAGTGTTAGACAGCAGATTTATGTAGCAGCACCTGCACAGTATAAGATATACATGACAGGAATTAAGACAAGAAAGTCCTGTGCAAACACCTCGAATTTCTTCCTTCTAGAATTAGTGCTGATACCCAGCAGCTGGCAGAGGGGATACAGGGCAGGCCCAGGTCCCCCCAGACAGAGAGCCTCAGCAGCAGTAAGCACCCCCAGGCAGTCCCACAGGGCTCTGGGAGCATGGCTGTCAGTGGCAAAAAAGGGCAGAGTCTCTTCCCAAAGATAAGTGAGCTCCTATAGCCATGCTCCTCTGTGAATCTGAACATGAACACCCTCAAAAAGGTCAAGTTCTACTTGTTATCCAGTATCTGTAGCCAGGCTTCATGAGCTGGGGGTACTTCCCAAAGATGATCTATGCTCTGTGCTGACTGTGGTGCTCCCAGAGGAGCTGGTTTCAGTAAAGACCTCCTTCCCTCTCCCTACCTCTCAGGACTGCATCCTTTAACTTGAAGTGCCCTAGTCATGTTTAGAAAAAGGCACTTTGCCCATTCAGCTGTTGATAAGCCCAGTGAAGAGTATCTGCCATGTCAGTCTATAGATAAAGGACTGTGATAGAAAAACATACTTTTCTGTAATAGCCTGAGGTTTTTTCTTTTAATCAAAAGCAAAACAAAACCCCTGAAATGCATCAATTTCCCATTAGAACTGGACATGTACTGACATCCTACGATATTGCCTTTATATTTTAGTGTTCCACTGACATTTCAGGAGTTAAAAATGAAAAATTAGCTTTCAAAAAGCAGGATCTTCTGGATTAGAAAAACTTGTTGAAATTGTAATGGAAAGAACAGAACAATTTCATTAGTCTTCATTAAAGAAAATTAATATTATTTTTATTCCCTCAACACACAATCATCTATTACAATTATTAATATTGTAGATGTTTCTTTTGTCCCAGCATTTAATGTATAAAGCTGCAAACCTTCTTGCATGAAAAACAACTTATGATCACTAGAATGACATGCAGTTCATCTTTTTTAAGTTCATTAATTTTCTGTAAATAAAGCAGAGTCACTTTGCATTGTTTGCACTAATGGAGAGCTCAGAGCAGTTTACCCTCTTACTACTTATCATTTATTTGGGAGATCATTTTTAAAAGCTTTTAAATTAAAATGGTAAAGATAGTTAGGGGGAAAATACAGCCTTTCAGAATGTTTCAAGCATGATAGATTATCCCAGCAAAAAGATGTTTCTCATTTAAGTAATGTGCCAGAGCTGGCTGCACATCCAACAATTGCATTTCAAGGTATTTTTCAAGCCCCCACCTTGTGTTAGGCAGCTTGCCCGTATCCATTTTGGAGTATAATTGGGCCAGCCTGCTGCCTGTGTCCCCTCCAGCGGCTCAGCCTCACCCAGCTTGTCCCAGCACACCTGACAGCTCTGGGGTGGTGCCTTCACCTGGGGCCTGGGCTGTCACAGGTGACCCTCTGAAGCTTTCTACAGGCAAAATGCTCTGCTTTTTGGATCACCTTTGAAGTGGAGCGGCTTTAATTATTCAATAACTGAAGTAAAGATTAAAAAGTAATTGGATTTTAATTGCTCTAATAATGGTAGGAAGTTTCACTGTGACAAAAATACTTAAAGGTTAAGACTGTTCATTAAAATGCTTCTCATACAGCTTCTTTATATGTTATGCCTCTCGCCCCTTACTCCAAAAACAGTCACACCAGTGTATGCCAGGTTTATTCCTGAATGCCTGACATTGTTTGGGCTGTTAAACAGTGATATCTGCAAATTAGAGCTTTCTACCATAAGCAGTTTTAAGGTTGAGGGATTCTCTTGTCAGATACCAATAGCAGAGTTCTCAGCTTGAGACGTTTGCTTACACAAGCATGCACGGACTGGGCAATAACAGCCCTTTGCAGACAGGTGATGGCAGTGAGAGGCTGCAGGAGAGGGATTCTTACAGGGTGGGGAAATCCCACTGTCCAGCGCGCAGCTCCCTGACAGGCAGCCTGGCCCTGGTGGTCTCTGCCATGGAGAAGCCAGCACTGGGTTTCTTTATGATGTACAATTGGCACAATAAATCCCCAGGGTCTTGGAATGGCAGGGCAAGGCATTCAGATTTGTTTTTCCTCACTGTCCTTTATGTGCTCAGTTTGCTAAAGTATAGCTGGGGACAAATTCCATCAGCCAGACTCACCCATGGGAAGCAATCTCACCAGGCACCTTTGGTGAGGAAGCTTCCAGTTCTATCTAGGCTGACATTAATTGCACTTTGGAAATTAGTGTGAAAGTCACTGCCTGATACCTGTGTGTCACCCTTGAATATCTCAGTTAATTGTTTCTCCTTCTGCATGAGGAACTTCTCTGCTTTTGCTGCCATCCCTTTCACAACAGCAGCTTTAATTCCTCATACCATCTTCCTACCCCAAACCTGAGTGCCCTCCCCTGCATGTTGTTCCTTCTGGGACTGCAGCACCTAGCAGGATCAAGTCAGACAGAATAAGCTCAGGAAAGGAAATGTGAATGGACTACAGAGTGAGGCTATTAACTCGGTGTGCCAGCCACGAGCTGGAACTGACCCTAGGTGTGAGCTGAGCAATAAAGAAACCCTTACACTTTATCAACTTGTAAAGTATATGGAGGGATGTCAAAACAATTGCTTTCAGTGACTGATTTCAGGCAGTGACTAGCTTCATACAGAGAGAATGACACACATAAATACACAGGCAAGACTACAGTGAGCAGGAGAAAAGTTATCAAAAGGATTTTTAAGAAACAATGTAATGTATGGCTGAAAGTGAACATCACTCTCCCTCTTTCTAGTTTTCTTTTCAATGCTTGTGCTGCTCAAGATGGGTTCAGCGGTGAAGGAGTTTATTCAGCATTTTCATAAGCAGTCCAAAGAGAAGTCCTGATGTTATAAAATATTAATATTTGGGGAGTTTATTTATGCTGGAACAATTAATAACCCAAACTACAAATCAGAATGGAAGAAAATTTTCCCATTTCCTGAACTAAGATACAAGGCAGAAGAAGTTCAATTTGGGTGATAAGGAACCAAAAAGGAATTGTTTGTCTTCTGCCAGCAATGACTGTAGCCCCATGGAGGAGCTTTCCTTTTCCCATATCTCTGGAGAAATGCCCACGACTTGGAGGTGTCCCGTTCCCAGCACTGCAGGAGTCTTCGGTGGCATGTCCCTTCAGAGGCAGGCAGCACAAAACTAACTGGCAATTTAAACCAAAGTGAAAATAAAATGGCTGTTGGTTATGTGTCAGCAGACCCCTGCTCTGCTGCAGGCTGGACAGACCCAGTTGCCCCGGGAACAAAAATGTCAGGAACTGTAAATCACAAAGTGGACCCCTCAAGTGTCTGGGAGACTTTCAGCCCTGGTGGTTGAAACCTTGGTGAAACCTTGGTTGAAACCTTGGTGAAAATCAGAAAGTGGGTATATGAAGCTTATTGAGAAAAGCTTTTACAAAGTTAAAGGCAAGAGTAAACATTAGAGTCACTCTTCAGCCTCATGTAAAGGGAATATTGCCATAATTAGGGTTGAACTGCAATTGGCGTACAAAAGTAGGAAGATATTTCTGCAGTTCACATTTCCATGAATGAAAGTCATCTAATGAATTAGCATATATTGCTGTGAGACAATTTCCCATTTGGAGAAAGACAAATTTTGGAATGGCGTATCTATACAGATACAGTCCTGAAGTCTTGTTTATCTGACAGGGTAAATTTATTTTTTGTCAAATGGGCAGCCTATGTTTTTCCAGCCAGCTGTGCCCAGGTATGAACAGTCAGAGCTCCTGTGAGCTGTGTCAAACTGGGAGAAAACATTTAGAGCTCCAAGGCTCATCCTCTCCTATTGAGACTGTCTATTAATCTAGTCTGACAGGCATTTCTACGTCGGGCTCTCTGTATTTGGACATGTGCTTGTTTGCCCGTGTGCACACAGCTGTGGTTTCTTGTTATTGTTCAAAACAGTCATGTCTGTGTCTCCCACTTCCCTTCCATTTTGCTCCTTCTTTTGCAACAGAGTGAAGGAGTTGTTCACCACTTGCAGTGAAACCTGACCTTGGGCAGACCTGCTGATTCTGAGTTCCATCCCTTCCACACTGCCAGGACCAGTGCTGCATCTGCCAGTCAGAGCACAACTCCACTGTCTGTGCTCTGGTTACACGCTCCCAAAACACAGGCACTCGCTTCATTTAAAGCATGAGATGCATCTCACTGAACGTAAAGAGATGCACATGGGTTCGAAATTAATCCTTTGGACAAATGTTGGCAAGAGCAGGCTTATGACCCATAGTCAGCACAGTCTGAGGAGGCAGAATGACATCATCTAAGATGTCACATTCATCAACAGAGCTGAACTCCAAAAGAGAAGAGTTTAGCCCCAGAAATTAGCAGCTCACTACACTGAAACCTTTGTCACACTTCTCAGTGACTGAGGAATTGTGGTTCCTTTTAAGTGAGGCAATGGTGCCCTGGATCAGTATTTTAGTACAAGGCAGGCATCCCCTTCACTGAGAGATTTGAAATCCAATGTCTCATTTAGAATTGAAGAGATGAAAGAATCAGACCTGAATGCTTCCAGCAAAAGTTAATAGCAAACCTGGGCAGCACACGCAGAGGGCTCCATGGCATCCAGGCAGAGGATGTTTGTTTGAGCCAGAAAGCTGGACTCCAAGGCTGTTGAACCAGCTGGGAATATTGATGTGATTAACAACAATTTGATCTGGAAATCAATGTGAAGGAGGTTGTTTGCTTGCTTTGTCCAATTTAGTCCCTGAAATACTGGCTTCAATACAGGGAGAAATGCACCCAAAGCTGGAAGGGGATTTTAAGCAGGGGTGGAATGGAGTGTTTGTTATTTTATCAGACATCTGTCTGGATTCTAGCTGGGGAAAACCTGAGCATTCAGTCAAATATTTTATGTGTGTCTATAATAATGTGAACAAAGGAACAGCTGACAGCCCATGATCATTTAAAGATAGAGCAATTTCTGTTTAGCAATCTCATAACTGCATTTTCTCTATCTACATGCAAGACTTCCTAATAGTTATGTGGGGTTTGTTGCAGTTTAGCTGTTAATGAAACACTACAAATTTAAAGGAAAGCCAACACAAACACTAAGTCTTTAAGAGAAATATTAAGAAGCCATTCTCCTGGGTCACAGAGCAAACAGGCTGCATACACACAGGTATTAAATACTGCCAGGTGTAAGACGCTGGGAGGAGCGATAATTCATCGCATATAGTTTGAGTTAGAAAGGAGAGAAGCATTTTTTAAACTTTATTCACATTCTCCACTTTAGCTCCAGGGAGCTGCTTCTGCCAATAACTCCTGGGAGCAGTGCAAGAACCCCTGGATAAAAGGGGGTTTTGTGGTGTGGTGTGGTCTGGGAAGCAAACTAGTAAGCAGTAGATAAACGATCTCTCCTGACATTATTATGTTTGTTTAAATGCATCATCATCATCATCATCATCATCATCATCATAATAACTCGTGATGACATCCCAGACCCATATAAATTTCTCATATTGACATATTACTTTTGCTAAGTAGCCACTTGCTCCATAGAAACCACTATAAAAATACCACATAGGGAAGAGCAGTAAGTGTCACACCAGAGGGAAAAGCTTGTCATCTTAGTATTGCCCTTGGGAGACAGAACCTCCTTAAAATCAGCAGCTTTGTCTGTTATGATGTAATTGTTTCATTATTCACTGTGGGAAAATGAGGTTTTTCCAGCTCTCTGCTATCCAACAGGTTACTCAGACTCTCATGAAACGCTTGGTCTCCGCATTTAATTATTTTGGAGCTGTAAGACTCTCCCTAGCTTGAAAAAGTTTTGATGGCTAATGCTCAAACTTCTGTAAGTGAGGGAAGTCCATGGAACGCAGGTGCAGGACAGCCCTGCCTGTGAGCAGATCCTTCCCACAGCCACAACCAGCCCCAGCTGACAGGGCTGCAGGGCGGGGACCAGGAGCCCTGCCCACAGCAGACACAGCTGCCTGCTGATTCCCACTCTCACAGCTTCTAAGGCTGTACATCTCTTTGTGCACAAATAGAGGTGCTGGGGACTGTGTGAGTTCTGCTGGGCAGAAAGCTGAGAACTGGCCTAACAGTGAGCAGTACTGCCCATGTCTGATTGGAGTCATGACAATCTTGGATACCCTCTGGTGAAACTGCTCACAAATATCCCTTTGCTGCCCTGATGACTGTCTTTCCATAGAAGTTGTTCTCCTTAAAACTAACATTTTCAGCTTCTCAGAAGTATGTCACCTTTCTAATCCAGTTCCTGACCTGATAGGAAGAAAGTATCTCCTTTTCAGAAAGGAAATCACATCTGCAAGATTTTCACCACAGGTTCAGTATGTCTGTGTAGGCCTGGACTCCTTTGACAGAAGAGTTTCATCAGCTGAAGGTACCTCAGTTCCTTTAAGCAGTGGGACCTCTGCAACTCTGCTTTCTGTGCCAAGATATGTTTCCCCTTCAAAGAGTTCAGGAAAATTGAAGTAGCCATGGACCAAAAGAAGCGTCAAAATATCAGCCTGTGGAAGACACTCTGCTGCTTCTCTGTATTTGGACACTAGGCAATACCAATATAATCAAAAAAAAAAAACCAAAAAAACAACAGGAGAAGATTCCTGAAGTGAAAAGCATCATTGGCATGCAGGCTCAACCCAAGACTGCATCTGCAGAAGTTACAAAGTTAAAATGATCACAGCAGTTTCGGCTGCAATCACCTTACACTTTGGAGGCTTTTCACTAACCTTTTTTCTGCAGCTAAATTTCTCACTCATTAGACAATTTAAATAGTGATTGAATTCACTGCAATTTCCTCTTGAATCATTACTGGAGCAACTTCTATAGAAAGGTAAAGCATTTTAAACAAATGGCTCTACCTTGCTCAAGACAGGTTGCAAACCCCAGCTGGTCAGAACTAGACATTCAGACAAAAGGGATTTCGATTCTCACAGGTGAGATCCATTTACATCCACTGATGCATCTTTATTTCAGCAATTCAGTGTCATCTTTCAGCCTCTTTGTGAAAGTATTAGGTGAGACTCTACCTGTTTATCATATATTTGTAATATTTACTCATTTACTCAGATTAAAAAGTCCTTGATGATTTGGACAGCAGACATAACTTTTTAGATGAAAGAAACAAATAGCTTTACCATTAAAATTATTAACTAATATGAGCAGTTCTTCAGTAATGGCAGAAGAGGAGATTACTCTCTCTCCCATGTGTGAAGAAGCAGTTTTGGTGCTTCTGTGCATTGTGGAAAGGCAGCTCTACTCACAGGAGGGCAGTGCTAGATCAACTGTTTCTATTTCTGTAATGTGCTCTCCTAGCACAGCACCTAAGAGCTGCCTTTTCTCTTTTATATTGTCATTGTGTATGGAGAGTGGCAGACACAGTACCAGCCCTCACAGCACTCCGTGGTGACAGGGTCTTTCACTCTGTGTCCAGCCTGAGCCAGATAAAAGCTTTCCTTAGCTGCAGTGCTGCCCCAAAGATCTGTACTCATAGGAATGCTCAGCACTGGGTCAGGGTTCAGCCCTGGAGACAATTGGCTCAGTATTTAGCCCAGAAGCCACTTAGACTTCTACCCTTAATTCCAACACCTTTATAGACTAATACCACCACTGCCTGTACAGCAGTAGCTGAGCCAAAACCAAACTTTTGTGTGTGTGTGAGATAGACACCACACAGACTCAGCTTGCACAATATTAACAGTTTTGCGCTGTTGTTCATACCAACATCAGCAGTGCTGACAAAAAGCAAGCAGTGCATTTTGATAAATCTGAAGAGTTGTGTTTGGCTTCCCAAGCATCTCTGCAGGCAGCTTCACAAAAGGGACAGACACGCTCCTGCAAACCGGGAGTCTTCAGGGAAGGTGGAGGAGATGAAGCAAATGTTCCTCAGGTTCAGCTCAGCAATCTTGTGTGCAAACAGACAATTCCTGAAGCAAAGGCAACCACGGAGCTATTTTGACTAAATAAGCCTGGGATCACTGAATCTTTCTTCCAGCCGAGTTCTAGAAAGGAATGGGAAAAATGCCCAGTGCCAGACAGTGAAAGTAACGGTTTTGAGAACACCCCCTTTTTGACTTGTTCCACTATACCTGTAAATTCTTTGCTAAATTTACTATTTTTAAAGTAAAATAATGAAAACATAAAATGGTTTGTGTTGGGAGGGACCTTAAAGATCATCCAGTTCTAACCCTCTCCCATGAGCAAGGACACCTTCCACTAGACCAGGTTGCTCAAGGCCCTACCCAGCCTGGCCTTGAACACTGCCAGGATGGGGCACCCACAGCTTCTGTGGGCAGCCTGTGCCAGGGCCTCACCACTCTCAGAGGAAGAAATTTCTTCCTAACATCTAATGTAAACCTACTCTCTTTCAGATTAAAGCCATTCTCCTTTTTCTATCACTCTATGCCCTTGTCCAAAGTCCCTCTCCAACTCTTTTGAAGCCCTTTTAGGCACTCAAGGGTGATCTAAGGTCTCCCTGGAGCCTTCTCTTCCCCAGGTTGAACATTCTCAGCTTTCCCAACCTGTCTCCATAGCAGAGGTTCTCCAGACCTCAGAACATCTTTGTGGCCTCCTCTGAACCCCATAAGTCCATGTCCTTCTTATGACGCGGACCCCAGAGCTGGATACGGCACACCAGGTGGGGTGTCACAAAAGTGGAGCAAAGGGGCAGAATTCCCCTTCATCTGCAGGCCACTGTGCTTATGATGCAGCCCAGGACACATTTGGCTTTCTGGGTTCTAAGTGAACATTGCTGGGTCATGTTCAGCTCATCAAACCACACTTCCAAGTCTTTCATCTCAGCTCTCAATCCATCTTTCACCCACCCTGTGATTACTCTGACCCACATGCAGGACCTTGCACTCGTCCCTGCTGGAGTCCATGAGGTTCTCATGGGGCCACCTCTCCAGCCTGTCAGGGCATCTCTGGATGGCATCCCTTCCCTCCAGCTTGTGCCCAGCTCCACACAGCTCAGGGACCCGCTGAGGGTGCCCTCAATCCCACTGTCCGTGTTCCTGACACAGTCATTAAACAGCACCAATGTCGATACAGGCTCCTGAGGATGCCACACCTCCTTCACACTTTCTAATGTTAGAATTACTGGCGAAGATTCCTTCTCTGTGTCCCACTCCCCAGAAAGCTCAGCAGACCCTTGGCAACCTGTCCCACTCGGTGCCCACTCTGCCCCGGCACCACTTTCCCTTCTCTGCTGAAAGCAGGAGCTGATCCTTTATTAAACTGGGATCCCATTCCGGCAGCACAGGGATCAGTCCCCGATCGCTTTGCCGAGGCGCTCCTGCCCTCTCCTGGGCAAAGGGAACTTCGCACCATCTCTGCTATTTCGGGGAATCGGGAAAATCCCCCAAAACCCCCAGCCTGGCTGGCTCTTCCCGCTCCCCCGCACGCCGGGACACGGCGGAGCCTCTGCGGCGGAGCCTCGGCAGATGGCAACACATAGATCTGCCGAGGCTCCTATAAATATTTGTTTTGCTCAAGTAAATATGCACGTTTTCAGACTCTCAGACAAATTTGGAGAGTATGCGTCAGAGAACTTGGCTTTATCATGAGATTTCTTAGACCTCAAACAGAGTTTCTATGAGCCAGTTTTATTTAGCAGTAGTTCAGTGAACTCATGGGGTTTTATTCCCTGTTCCCTGCGGACATGAGCTTCAATATTAAGGGAAAAGTCACTCAAGGAAAGTAAAACCAGACAGTCAAAAGACCAGAGTTTCTCATATGTCTGACTGAGAAGGAGTAGTGAAACAGTAAACACTCACTAAGAAAGGTACAGAGATTTTAAAGTTACCAGCGTACCAGATTTACCTCTCCTGGAGAGACCCTATGAAGTGATAGAGCTAGTGGGGCTTCAAGCTCTTAATCTATGGTATGTTGGAAACGTCACACTATATTTGTATAAGTCAGATGGGTAACAGACAGATTTTTAAATGCTCCTAGAAATATTTGCACATATTTTCAGTGTAGGATATCCTGCAAAAGCCAGTCCTGGCAGCTCCATCAGTGCAACAGGTAGAGCAACATGAGCAGCCACAAGCTGCTCTGGCAGCAACAGCAAAACCAAGGGAGTGCTGAGGACTTGTAACAATTCAATAGTTCCTTCAAACTTTGAAAACAGCTTTAGTAAATTGTAGCTCAAGTTAACCCCTTCCAGTTGTGAGCTATTGTTAGAATGTTTCTCCATGTTTTGAGTAGTGGGGGGAGTTCATTTTTTTCAGTGGGAAACTATAAACAAACCAAATACTGTTGGTTCTTTTCCAAACTGCATTTTTCCTTCCATTATAATTTTGTAGCTAAATACACTAACTTGCTGAAAAGAGTTAGATCTATCTATCTCTTCTTGTCTTAAAAAGTGACTGAGAAAATTCCAAGGAAAAATGCAACCCAAGACAAAGTCTATTGCTGTCTTCAAATTAATTTATATAGGGCACAAATCCTCCTGAAGCAAATTAACACAAAACCATTCCCCATCTTTGGCCAGCTAATTGGGTTCAATTTGTCCTACTACTGAAAGAAGCCAATTTTATTTTAAAACTGACAAGAAAAACAGAAAAGCCTAACTAGGTGTGCTAGAGCTTCTAACACAGCCTCTTGGCTGCCGGAGTGCAAATTGCAGATAATATTTCTTCTGAAGCTGTAAGCTTTGGCTCATGGTCCAACTGCCTCTGCACAATGTCCCAAAGTAGATGGTGCTAATGCTATTTCAGTCCACAGTTTGGCACTGATCCTGCCGTACTCACAACACATGGATAACAACACAGTGAAGCCCTGTGTGGTTGCACACTGCATGTGGCACTTCCCAAAAAAGGCAGAAGAGCTTTAATCTTGAGACTGACCAAGTAGTTCAATGCATAAAATCAGTGGAAGAGAGGCAGATATGACTGAATGATGTCTCTGCAGCCCTGTACCTCCAGCCTCTTTCATGTTGTGCTGGCTTATAAAGGACCTCACTAGCACTACGTGACCTCAGCTCTCACATTCCTAAACTTTCACTTCCATGCCAAAAGAATGCAGGGCTGCCCCTGCTACATATCCTTTGACATGTGATTGCACCATGACAAGGAAATTTTACAGTATAGAGCTGCTCAAACTTAGATCCAGCCCTGAACCCAAGCCCAGCATCTCCTTGATCTTCTTAATGCCTTTATTCACATTGCATGGGCCAGACTAGAGGATTCCTTAAGGTCTCACACAGTCTTATTTTCTTTGGTCCTACTAATTTCTTATTGTATCAGAAACTTCCCACTCCAGTACAGAATTCCAGCCCTTTCGGCAGCTTTTTCCAAGTCCCATTAGAGCTTCACAACCCTAAATAAAGTATAGTGGGTTTGGTGCAGTCAGTGGACTGCTAAGTTCCATAATTTGATTTACTTTTTTTTTGCAGCAGTGCAATTCCCCATCGAGAGCCCTGTCTAACAGGCAGATATTCTTCTCTGTCCTGCTACTGCCTCATCTGATTACAGCAATAGACAAGGCAGATGGATCCAACACTGGAAGTCCTTTGTACCCAGAGGAGAGAGGAGACAATGTCAGTCCTCCAAAACACAGAATGGGAGGGTGAGAGGGGGTTGAATGTTTCACATCCTTTGTCTGTTCCCTCTCAGATGTATTGAGAGATATGTGAACAATTCAAGTAGTTTTTAAAAATTTGAATAAATAAACACAAAAAGCTTAAAACACCTCCTCATTATAACCTACTGTGAGGCAGTCCCAAAAGTGAACATTTCACCTCCTGAGTGAGGAGCAGTCAGATAAAAGGTACCAATGCTCAGTTATACAAACCTATGGCACCTGAGGAAAGTGTCTGCCCACATCTTAGACATCTTCCACTGCAAACCAGTAGCTTCAAACCTGTCCAGAGAAAAGGGAAAACAAATAAAAACTCGAGAGTGATGAGGCAGTGAGTCATCTAGAGCAGACAAAAATCCTGTCAGTAGGAGCAAGCTTCCCTGCAGTAGCACTGGGAACTGCCTAGCAAAAATCCCTTGCTGTTATGGCAGTAATTACATAAATCCCTTTGATGCATTTGT
Organism: Bombycilla garrulus; assembly: GCA_013400315.1. Lineage (NCBI taxonomy): Eukaryota > Metazoa > Chordata > Aves > Passeriformes > Bombycillidae > Bombycilla > Bombycilla garrulus. The sequence continues at coordinate 3,966,475 of VXBU01007974.1, forward strand.
GTCAAAACCATTGATCAAGAAACAGTATTGATCAGACCTAATTCACACTTTGGAGGCACCAGGAGGTATCAGCATGGCTCAAGGGGTTTAGAGCAGCAGACTGTATGTTTTGGCAAGGCTCTCTTAATTTTATCCTCATGATTTTTGAAGGTATAAAAGCAGAGAGGAAAGGAAGAGGGAAGAAAACAAAAGAAAAATACCAGATTTGCAAATTTAACTTTTCCAAGGTGAGTTGTGTGGGAGGTTAAATACTACTGAGGCTGTGCCTAGGCTGTTCCCTGTGAATGTTTGTGCCTTTGAGAAAGAACAGAGAAATACGATGGAGGTATGAAATAACCCAAATAGAAGCACATATATTTGTTTCTCTCAGAGCAGACAAACACCAGGCAGTTAATGGGCAAAAGGCTAAATGAACCCCCTGAGTTATTTACTGCAGGAAGGCAAAGTCTGAGATCCCCAGCACTGCTCCAGCCTTGTGCCAGCACAACTGGTTGCCCTCTCCCTGCAGTAAAAAAACAAGGTCTGCAAGATAGAGTGGGAGGCAGGCACAGACAGGAGGGAGGAGCTGGTACTTGGAAAGTGCTCCAGGTCTTAGACTCTGAAGAGTTAAAGCAAGAAGAGGAATCTTAAACAAAAACAAAACAAAAACCAAAACAAACAGAAAAAAAAGCTAAGTAGCAGCCCTTACAACAAAAATGCATTTTTCAAAATTAATGAGATTTTGATAACCCCCCTTTAAAAATGGAATATGTTGATTTTAAAATGTACAATAAAAAAATCTTCATAAATATCCTATTAAGAAACTTCTGATGCTGTTTTAGATTTTCCCTTGAAATACAGTGCATGGAGGTTGCCATAGCTACAAGCAAATTTTTAAATAACTGTTTCTCATCAGAGCAGCTGCAGTATCCTACAGACATGAAGATGAAATGGGGAAGCTGGAAGGAATCTGACCGAATTCAAACTCCTAATCAAATGACTCCAAGATTTTCATAAACGCAGCTTAGAAACTTTTAATATGGGTTCTGGTTTTTAGAGAAAATACTGCTCCTTGTTATTTGACAGGACCCCAGGAAATGCTGTCAGCAGTGACAGAGGTCTCAGTCAAGAGAAGAACTTTGTTTTCATGCTGGAAAATATTAAAATTTTCACTGCTAAGCCCCAGCCTGATACAAGTCCCCAGACACCAAGGGATGTGCTGCAGCCTCAGCTTGCTCTAAAGGGCTTTCTGAATGAACTGCTTGACTGGCAGCAGTGGGCCTAAAAATGCCCAAAGAGCCACAGATTTCTGTACCCAGGAAAAGCTCTTCCTTGCCTGAGCTTGTACAGGAAAATACAGAAAGGAGGAAATGTGAGAAACAAGTGAAGCTGTAAAGCACTGGCAGGAGGCTTTTGAGGAGAGGCCGTGATTCTGTGATTCAGGGGGCCCTGCCTCCAACGGTGTTCAGTGTTAGCTGGACATCAGGAGGCTGTTTCTTTTTCTGTAGGATGTCTCCTGGCTTGAACAAGCAGAGCAGCATTCTGTGCCATAGTGTGAGCACAAAACAGACATTTCTGCTCTGGGCACCTGTTCAGGGGAAGCCCAATCTAAGGACAACACCAAGAGCCTCTTTTCAATCTATAGAATTAACTATGGCAAAAGTCCTACAGAAATTCAAATAAAATAATTTTGTGCCCTCGGGCAAATTTGTCCCTGTGTCCCAGTCCATAAAACAAATTAAGAATAAATTTTCTCGGAGGAATACCAAGAGATTTACCTCCACCAAAACAGTAATTGAATTGCTATCTATGGAAGGTAAAAATGCTTGGCTGGGTATGGATGTTTTTCTACACAACAAATTAATGATTACACTATTATGAATCTGAAAAAAAAAAAAAATCTCAGTGATTACTGGTTTTATGCACATTGCTTCATTTATCTTCAGCCTCCTCCTAGACCTCCATGGCACACTGGAAGTGCTTCCCATGCCTGGCTGGCAATGCTTGAAGGCTCGTGTTGCTCTGCCATCACCTGCACAGCAAAGGAGTTTACAGGCAAGCAACTGATATTAATCCATATAGACAAATATTCTGGACAAGATAATTTTATTTTAAATGTGATTTAAAATTCCCTTCACATCTTGAAATGAAAGAGCTTCCTTTTCCAATGACTGTATGCTTGCTTGCTCTAAAATTCTTCTGGGGTAAAAGACAAAGAAAAACAAAGGGGAACAAAGTCAGAAAAAAACACTTTAAATAAAAGTTAGAAAAAATAAAGTTAGAAAAGCTATCACAGCAGATTCTTCTAACAAATTACTTTCTTTTTTTTTTCACTAATTCCAACTACTGAAAGAAGTGTTCAAGGCCAGGTTGGATGGATTCTGGAACATCCTGGTCTAGTGAAAGGTGGTCCTGCCCATGGCAGGTGGTTGGAAATGGATGATTTTTCAGATTCCTTCCAAACCAACCATTCTATGACTCATAGGTACTGAGGCAATTTAAGTACTATCTTTAGCACAGAATATAATTTTTTTTAGAAAGGTGGAAAAGTCCCTCATTTTAGAAATTAAATACTTCACGGCAGGCAGAAACATCTCAGTCACTCAGTGAGATCCTGGCACTAGACTGTTCAGCTAGCTTTGCCCAACATCTCTCTTCACGCTGGCAGTAAGTGATCAGAAAGTGGCAATAAAGAGCAGCTAACAGAAAGGCAACCTAGTAAATATCTTTTATAATATAAATTATAAAAATTTCTCTCTTTTTCAGTGTGAAAATAGGCCAGCACAGCAGAGTGAGGAAGGAATGCCAATGAACAGAGAATTCTGTGCTGGCATGCATGTATCCTGTAAAAGGGTCAGACCTTGCTGTATATCTTTAGGCATTTTCTGATGTAATTGTTTGGGGTTTTTTTTCAAGGAAAGAAACAGAAGATAATAAAAACACAACCTGGTGTATGGTTGGGCTGCCAGAAAAACAGATTGTGAGTCATTGCAAACTACTGACCTTAGTCAGCATTTTGCGACTCCATAGCTTTTCAGCCCTGCTGTTCTTTCCCAAGGCAGATGAGAGGCTTGTCAAAGCTGTGCAGACACGCTCACAGGGAAGTGCTATTTCTCTCCACTGTGCAGACATCAGGATTACTGAACCCAATATAAACCCATCATTTTCCTGGAAGGAAAAAGAGATGCTAGCCAAAAAGATGAGCCACAGTCTGCAAGAGCCACCTTGCCCTGGAGTACCAAATAGCAAGCAGTGCAGAGCCATGTCCAGAGGAGTGGGCAATGCACAGCCACTGCTTGGAGATGCCTGCAGTGATCTCCTGAGAACAGCTCCCTGCAGCCTGCACTGAGCCTCTCCTCAGCATCCACAGCACGGCACACACAGGGTAGGGAAGAAATGCAGAGGCTCAAGGACAGGAGGATGGGTGGGAGGCAGCAAAAGAGAACAGTGGTCAATGCCACAAGGCACCTTCTCCCCTTACCTGCGAAGTGAAACACAGCAGCACCTACAGAGCAGGCACTGCTGCAGCTCCTCTCTCTGAGCTGCTTTGCTGTTTGTTCCCAGCTTGCTTTTGAAGCAATTCATCAGGCCATCGAGCACAGGAGGCTTGCTTTTTTCACCAGATTCTTCTCCTATCTTGAAGCAAGGAGAAGAGAATCTTGGAGGATCAGCTTAAAAATGAAATAATATTAAAAAAAAAAAAAAAAGAGAGAGATAATACACAACATACAGGAGAGAAAAGCAAAAAAAATAAGCTCAAGAGCTATGCCCTGAGAGGCAGGGAGGGATCAAGGACCAAGAAGTGCAGACAGAATATCAGTCAAGGAAGGGGAAGGCAGCAAACCACACAAGCAGTGCAGTGACACTGGGGCATGCTCCTGCAAGAAGAAGTATGTAGGTGTTTGTCCTCATTTGTTTGTTGTGAATAGTAAGCTGAAAACCACAAGTCAAAAGGAAAAACATGCAAGAGAATTCAGGGCTCCTCCATTTTAAGTGTTTAGTCTCTCTGTTCATCTGCAAAATTAGACCCTGCTGATCTGCCAGAGCTGTGCCAGGGGGATTCAGCTCATTGATTTATTCAGAACAAAATAAAGAGAGTGAGATCTGTGAATAAGCACCAGAAGATGCCATAGATCAGTTTAAAAGAGACATAGAGAGAGTATATCTTTTTAGGAAAAGTTTTACTTGTGCCAAAAGGTAGCTTTTAATCTATACCAGCACTAAAAATTTCTGGTGAAGTCACCTGAATGCATCTGTACTGAAAAATAAAGTGAAAAATCAGAATTTCACTTTAGAATGAACCATTTGTAGCCACAGATAAATCCTCCAGGATAGATGCAGTTATCAGAGTTGTGATGCTTCAACTTCTGGTGGTTGTGCATGGAGTTGGTAGATTCAGTAAAGATTTAGATCCATTAATACACCCTGATGTGTTGTACATCTGACAGAGCCCTAGGAAAGGAGCCACTGAGTCATTTTACCTTCAACACTGTGACCCTGCATTGCCTCTTTGTGCAGGCTGGGCCATCCTGAGGCTGCCCCAGTTAGAGGGAAGCAGAATAAACAGGTATATTGTGAGGCAGCAAAATGAGTCAGACAGAAGGTTACATTGGTTTGAAACCGCACACTAAAAATACTTTCTATTCTGCTGGAGAGGCACAGCACTGTCAGTAGGACAGCCTGGGACTTGAAAACTTATATGGTATAAATATATCAAGAACATCCCAAAAGAAGATGCCTTGTCGTGAGGGGCAAGCAAGCCTCAAAGGCAGCTACAGCAGCCTGGGCCTAAGGAAGACCACACTGAATGGTTGGTCACTGCAGGGCTGAAAGGCTTTCAAAATAGCTCTGTACCTGCTCTTTTTTAATCTGTTCTCTCACTGAGCAGCAACTGTAGAGCACAGAAACAGCCAGGCAGCTGTGAGAAAAAGGCTTGAGAATAACGAACTCTGGGAATAGCTTTTTCCTTTACCATTTTCCACATGAATGCTATGATCAGAACATATACTTGCTCAGGACACAAATACCATCTAATTTTTCATTACACACAGGCTGTGAGACAGTTTCCCTACATGAAAAGCTCTCTCTCATGGAGAGCTGGAGCCCAAAGCTAGACAGAAGTTTCCTGACTTTCCCCTGGACACAACCAGTTCCATGCACTTAGGAGGACTCAGCACCATGCAGATGTGGCCACCAGATTTTTGGTAGTAGCATCCAATTTGCAGTTTGCCAAAGGCGTGGTGTGTGAGTTTGTAGGAGGTGAAGAACCACACTCTGGGGGTACACACACAGCTCAGGCCCACCCAGGGAGTACAATCACAAGCACCAGCCATCACCAGAGTAACAGAGCTGTGTGTGGCAGTGACCCGTTCACCCCTCTGTGTTTTAACTACTTAAGCCTGAGATAAAATCAGCAGTGCTATTATTAGTTCATGACTTACTGTAGGCTTTTGAGAAAAAAAAGCATTACTTACACCACATTTTTGTTTTGTCACATAGATGGGACTGCAAAGGCTTCTGTACTACTTGATTTCATCCATGGCCTCGTTACCCCCATGCACACATCACCTTCTCTGCTGCATCACTGCCCAGAGGCTGGACTTCACCGTGGAGGAAGAGGATGAGGTTTTGCAGCTCCAGGCATCTAATATCCACCACACTGCCTGCATTGGACATACTGTAATTTATTCCATCGAGCTCTCTTCTTTTGAAGATTTTGCCAACTTTGACCTCAAATTTCATTTCCTCTTTCTGACAGGGATGATAGAGGAAAATAAAAAGAAAAATTTCAGTCTCATCCTTTGCTCTGTTTCTCCATCTCGTTTAATAGATATTCCCACAGCAGGAGCTGGTGGGACCAGTGAGCTCTTTCAAGAACTATAATTTCTAAACTGGTGAGCACAATATATCTCGGACCACAACTGAAACTCTTCAACCCCTAGGATAAAAATTTATATGAAAAGTATATCAGTATGAAGGTACAGCTGTATCCACAGGCAACAGTGATTAATATCTGGTGGTTTTTTTTGTGTAAATACATATTCAGAAAGAAAGACACATGGCAATTTTAAGCTACTTAGCTGAACATGTTATCCCTGCACCTGTGGGATTTTAGCATTTCTATGTTTTTAAGAGCTTTGTAACACAGGGATAAAATCAGTGTATGATCTACTTTCCTGAGTTGGAAAAATGTAATTTAGAAGGTGTTATTATTGCAGGAAAGGGGTGGAAAGCTCATTGGTAATCATAACTCTTTACATTCTTAAAGATGCCAATTACTTTCCCTGATCCCTGAAAGAAAAATTTTAACATAGGTCCTCCAAGAAAAAACATCAACCTGTGACTTGAATGAATTTCCCTATAAGGGATGTTTGTGCTGCCAAGCCTTCCAAACAGCACTTACATTGCATTACACTGGAAACTCCATAAACCATCACTAACCTTAGGAAATGAAATCTGTGTTTAAATAAGTGGGCTGGTTGGCTGGTGCAAATAAATAATCTTTATGGTCACAGCTTCTGTCAAAAATGGGTATTTGGCATAAGACAGAGCAAATGGATCAATAAGTGCCCAGCAGTGGTACCAAGAGAGCAGGGATTATCAGTTGGCAAATTTAGTGCTCAGCCCAAGGGAGGTCCAGGTTTTCCATGGTCTAGAGGAGCTCAGCACAGCTGTCCACAGGAGGACTGCGCTGCTCAGCAGTGTTTGGGACCATCATGCAATCAACAATATCTCAGGGATTTATATGTAACCTCGATAACGATGGGAGGAAAGAATCCAGCTAATCAAACAGTGAGTAGCAACACAGAGCCTGTGAGTTCAGAAGAGATTCAATCACTGCACAGCTATCTATCATGAGAGAACCAGGCCTTTGCAATGACCCCTCCCTGCTGAAATGATTCACATCAGTTATGCTTCCTCTCCTGCTTGCTGCTATCACCATCCAGAAGAGGTAGTGAATGATTAAGTGCTTCTTTGATCTCCTGTGTGCGTGAAGACAGAAATATCCAAGCTGAAGAACTGAGCCCCATGGGTCTGACAGCAGATTCAATTACAACCCATGGAATTCAGTTCTCAAAGCTGAGAATAAATGACATTCATTTTCAGGCTGTCCCAACACATGGCAGTATCTCATACTCCTGCTGGCTCTCTCCAGTGCCTGGCCTTCTTCCAGAGGCTGTAAAACAAGAGCGAAAACTTCACTGCAGCCAAATCAGCTGTACCCAGCCTGTAGGTCAGAAGCAGAATAATGGCTCCAGGACATAGATTTTGAAAAGTGAGCTATTTTATATATTTCTTTGACACCAGAAGTGTCCACACACACACACAACGTGCCCTAACATGTTGCAGAATTCCTAGTAACAGAAAAAAAAAAAAAAAAGTACAGCCAAGGAATATAACAGTAAAACATTTTGAGATGAGTTATAAATTTCCTTCTTTTTTTCCTTTGTTTTTTTTTTAATACACACAGACACAGAGGTAAAAAGTCACTCAGCAATCTTGTTAACAAAATAATCCAACCAGAAGTTCAAGACAAGGAAATCTGGCACTGGTGCAGCCCTGCAGAGTCATGAGAGTCTGTGTGGCAAAAATGCAAGTAGAAGCCTTCAGCATTACAGCTGCATGGTTGTGTACTTACACAACTTTGCCAAATGGGACATCCTCATCTCAGGGTGACAATCTCATCCCAGGGTGACAATCTCACCCAAGGCAGGAATTCTGGACCACAAAAACACTGCTCAGACACACTGTAGGTCAAAGCTGACATCTCCTACAAGGAAACACCTCGTCACTTCCGACAAACCTAAGAGAGTCACAAGTTTCATTAAACTACACACCCCACATGGGGAATTTTTGAGGAAAAATAGGTTGGATACGATGTTGGATGATCTGTAAATTAGATGTTAGATGCATATAGAACTATATATAAACAGTATTGGGTAAGTGATTAAAAAAAAAATCAGATTTATTCATCACATTTTAAAAATACTTCTTGTTCCAGTGAGATAAAGTCTCAGCAAAAAAAAAAATCTCTTTGGTTTCAATGAAAATAATATCTGGTCTGAAATAAAATATTTGGATGTCAAGGGGATTTCAGATTAAATCTTTTAGCTTTAAAAACTAAATTTAAAGAAATTTACTTAACAGAACGGTTCAAATAGAATTATTTTGGTTTACCATTGACTTTATTAGATTATAAGTATTTTTTTCAGTGAGCAATCCTTGCTAACACCCCATGCCATTTTTTCAGCCTCACATGCAGCTGCAGCAACGTTGGCAGAAAAGGCAGCAGTGTGCCCATATCTTTACAGCTCTAATTTTCTTCTCAGGCTGCTGAACCAGTCAACCAAAAAACAGAAATCAAAAATATACTTCTTTAACTGTTATTTTTGCTCAGAACAATCATATTTGCTTAGTAACTGCTGTGTGGTACCCACAGCCCAGCTAAGTCCTACCCATCTGGCACTTGACTCTGTGAGACAGGAAGGAAAAAATCAAATTAACAAAAGTAACACCTTGCTATGGCCCTCAAATAAGACAAAACTTCATCTGCAAATTTAAAATAAGGTACTGTAGCAATAAATTGTGCTTGTCTGATATTTCTAATCTGTCATTTCTTGCTCGGATCACTGCTGACTTAATTAAGCAAGACCTTCACTAGCAGTGTAGCCCTTCTGTGGCAATCCCTCTTCCAGTCCCAAGCAAGAAAAACACCTAACGATCATCAATAAAATATCATATCTTAAAGCAGAGACAAGGTCAGGAAGAAGAAAAGGTGGAAGTGTCTATCCCTTAGGACAGCCTCCCCATCCTAAAAAGCACATGGCATTTCTCTAGAGGAGGAGCTGGCACTCCCTGGGCACTGGTGTGGTCAGCAGACAGCTTTGGCACTCACCATTGCACAGTCAGGCACATAATGACAAGGGAAAACACGAAATGCCTCTCCATGAAACACAGTAAAAGAGCGAAACTACCCAGGCCAGAGGAGCAGCTGAGCATTGGGGCGCTCCCCAACCTGTTCTCACAGGAACCTGAACTCCCCCATCCCCCTGCCTGGGTGAGGTCTGGCAGAGCTGCCCTCCCAGGGAGATGGGCACGGAGAGCACACAGCCCCAGGGCAGGGAGCAGGTGAACATGCTCTGGGACTGCTCTACTCCCTCCCTGGGATGGATCTGCTCCACAGGTGTCCCTGCTGAGGACAGGACAGCACATCTCTCTAGCAGCACATCTGATGCTTTAGTGAAATCCCTAAGGAAAAGTAGGGAAGGGCACATCCTCATCATTCCACAGCCATTTTTCAGGTAAGTTGGCTTTACAGATTTTTCAACTAAGTAGGACAAAAGGTCACATTCTCTGTTTTAATTTGCCTGCAGAGTTTAATATCATTGCAGTGTATTAGTTATCTCCCATCTTAAAAAAACATGATGCCAGTTTCAGCCACGCTCTGCTTTGACCCTTTATGAACTTCATATGTGACATTCTCTATCCCTTCACTCTCCTTCTGGGAATAATTCCCTCCCTCTGAGAACCCATTTACTCAAGGATTAAATTCATGCATTTGCAAACAAGAAGACAGCCCATAAAATTATATTGTTCTGCCTTTGTAAGAGCAGTGAGGAGGCAAGTCTTTTCAACAGGCCATAAATCTACCTCTTGGAAAAACACTGTTTTGCTTATTCCAGCAGGGTCCCTTAGTACCTCATAGCTCAGAGATCTTATTACACCAGATTTAACAATTCCTATGGGACAGATACTTAATAGACAATCGTCTTATAAAGTTTTACTGCTATGTTAACTGCCTGAAGACTATTCTTCCATAAGTTTTATTTTTAATTAAATATGTTTTAACAGAAAAAGAACATAAAGATCCTAAAGCCATCAAGTTACTGCAATGTGTCAATTCTCTGCATTTTCCTTACCATTCCCTACTTTTATTCTCTATGCTGCCATTACAACCTTTCTTTTTATTAAAACAGCTACGTTTGTCCAAACATATAACAAAATAGGGAGATTTTAATGCTTTTTAACCAGTTTATTATCTAATGCAGCTTCACATGAAATCTAGATACTACCCAAATGAGCTCATCATAGGTGGTAATTAATTAACACAGATAGGGAACTTAAAATAAAATATGAATATGGTCACATTTCATTTGGAGCATAATGCATCTTTTTCACCCTTATTTCATTAAATACATTTTCTCCACAGCTAGTAGAAAAGTACATGTCTCACAGCTACACTGACAGCTGGGTAGTTGAAACAAGAGGGCAAAATGGAAAATGAAGTTATTCTAGAGATTTTGACTTTTTAAAAAAAAAGATGAAAACTCGCAGCCAGAAAGGAGCACAGCAGCACCAGAGCAGGCAAACACTCAAGCCCAGCAGAAGCTCTCAGGTTCAGCTGTGCTGGCTGTGCTGCAGGGCAGAGCTGAAATTTCAGTGCAGGCCATGGGCCATGTGCTCTGCAAAGCCAGAGGGGGCTGCAGGGGAGTTCTGCTCGCTGGGCAGACCTTGAGCATCCCTGCAGCAGCCCCAGGTCAGCCTCACACTGTGAAAACCTCTGCCCAGTGCCATGAGCCCACAGTCCAACCTTTAAAACCCAAATGTTTGGTCTTCTCCATTTAAAAGTTACCCATCATTTCTTTGATTTCACCCTGGCCCACCTTTTCCCACTCAGGGCAGGATAAGCAGCCTCATTTGCTCTCCACAATAATTCCAGTTCCTGTAGGACCTGCCCGGTGTGCTGGGCTGTGGGGAGCCTGCCCTCACACAGGGTTACCTCACACCAAAAACAATCACACCCTTTCTGCACTGACCAGGTCTCCTTCCATCATTCCCATCCTCAGCAGAGCAGCTCTGCCACAGATCAGGGATTCGTGAGAAAGTTTTTACTCTGCTGCTTATAGGTACAAGGCAAACACTGTCCATATCCTAACTTTAAGTATTGTTAATCCTCTCAGTACAGCTCACATGCAAGTTTACAGGCAGAGTGCTCACACACAGATCTTTCTGTGCTCTATAAAAATCATGTTCACACACAAAAGACCCAAGGCCAAAGTTTCACCTCAGGCTTAAAGAAAACTCATACCTAAGCTTTGCTCTTGAGCTCTGCCAGTATCAAACAGCTGACATCAGACACAGAGACACTGGTGTCAAGCATGCCCTGCTCCCAGGTTCTCCCCATATCAGTGAAGACCACAGGCAGTGCCAGATAAGGAACTGTAGATATTCTTTCCCCTGAACCCTTCAGGACAGGTCCATAATGTCTTTGGCCCTGCAGCTACACAGACACTTTCATTGTTCCCACACCACAGAGAAAATATATTTGGGGTTTTTTTTGGTTTTTTTTTTTAATTATTTGGACTGGTTAATTCTTATATGAAAAAAATTCCCATCTCATGGTGAATCAGATTAGCCCAAAAACATATTTTGGGTTTTCCAGAAACGAGTGCATTTATTCCCAAAAAGCTTTCTGGAACTTCCAGTTATTTTCTGGCTGCATTTTTAATTTTAAGAGATAGTTACATTTCTATTGCCAATGTCTATTCCATGAATAACAAACATTCAATTTCTTCTGCTGTACAATTATTCCACTGTGCTTATCTTGAGGTTCAATTCTCTTGTCTCCATTTTAATCACATTTTCCAACACAGTACTTTGTGCAACAAATCATTTTCCTTCATGGAAGATAAAAATAATTGCATATTCCATTTCATTCTTTGACCTAGAATGTACAGTTTTTTCTGCATTTTTTTCACTAAATTGGAGAAAGAATACATGGCAAAATACACAATAGGCATAAATCACTAAGAAAAACAACATTTACACCATCAGCCATCCATACACATTACAGCTAGTAAAAACACTACTATCAAAAGTGCATAATGGAAAGTTATTTCCTATTATTAAAAAGTTCTGGCTAGTAGTAATAATATAAAGACTTCTAATACTAAGTATTATTTTTAGTAATCACTATACCATTTACTTACAGAGTAGTTACAATAGAATAGTTTCATTTATACTCAGCTGTGATAAGTCACAGCCCTGGAGACAATTTCAGAAATACGTACTGAAAAATACAAACTTTTGTGGGCTCCACATTCTGGCTTTTTCATATATACTTTCAGATGACAGGATGAAACTTAGTGTAGAAGAATGTAGCAGCCTAAAACAAATATTCTGCATACTGACAGAACTGCAATAAGAGCTGTACTAACAGTGCCCAGATGGAAAGAAATTGGAAAGCCAATATTCAGTGTGCTAACAAGGGCAATGAGAACTGAGATGTTAAAAGTCCTTGCAACAGCGTGGAATTTAACATCTATCTATTTTTTCTAATTTCAGCAATCAAATTTTATTGTAAGCAAGAAGTTTCACACCAGCTGACTGAGGACAAAGGAAAAGTCCTCACTCTTCGAGTACAGAGCTGTCCCAAAGCCAGTGACACTTCCTTCCTTGGTCAGGATATCCGATAACCGTGCCCAGGGCAGATGCTGGAGGTGACATTTGTGCTGTCTCCAGCAGGGTGGTAACTGTTCAGCTGAACTAATTCCTGATAAATATAGTGGAACAGACTGGTCAATCAGTATGTTTCAGAAATAATCTAAGCACCCAAAATAGGAAGATATAAAAAGCAATAGAGAGTAGATGACCATTTCTTATTCCTTCCCAATTTACACATTTTTAATAATTCAAGAGGCAAAGTTTCTTCTGTTGAAAGTCCACAGGTGTTTGTAGTATTTGTCACAACATAACTACTGGACTATATTACCAATAGAAAAATGGTTACACTCTGTATAAGCAGTTAAAAAACAAACATCAATTAATCACCTTTTTGTAACCCTCCCATTATTTTAAAAAAGGAACATGATCATCACCAAGCAAGGAATTTACTTGGAGAAGCACACTGTAATAAACAACTGTAAAGTTTGTAATCCATTAGAAGCCAGAGATTTCTTCAAACAAATTTTTTATATAAACACTTAAAATACAAAAGGTTGCTGTATTTATATTGTAACTGTACTGTAGTTATTGAAAATAAAATATTCTATGAAGAGCAAACAAACTTTCAATAAGTATAGTTTGTTTCAGTACTAATGCACTGAAACAAACTTGTGTCATATTAGAATAATGAAACAGCTCGAGCAGGGTGGAAGTCGCCACCGTTAGTTCAGAGGTGCCTGACAGTGTGAGAGCAATGAACTGGGACCTCGTTAAGGCACATCAGCCCTGCACGCTGCTCCCATGGATTGGCTCAGCCCACGGGCTGTGAACGCTGCTGCCAGACCCCAGAAACCAGTTAATGTGTTTAGAAAATGAAAAACTGGGAGTCGCTTTCTGGAAGCTTCCAGGGGCTGCCTGCAGGTGCATATGGCTCCTTTTTGGGTATGTGAAATGGTCCAAGATTTTTGTTTTGAAGGGCATCCACTAGCAAAGGCTGAGGCATGCTCCCCTACAGCCAGCCTGTGGGCACCTGGTGTTTTCCTCTGGCATATACTCACCTCGTAGTCAAAATTTTAAATCTTGTGCTCCTTGAACTGATCAGGTCTCATTTTAAAGAAAATAATTTAGGTATTATTTAGATTCAACATGATCACATCCAGAATATTTAGGCAAGTATGTTGTCTGCAACTAATGATTCCGTGAATAACTTAAGATCACTGGAGTTGCCAATAAGGACTTGGATACCCAGTGTATATAAAATAGAGCTCTGAAACAATTTTTTCAGGCTTCTCCTTGATGAATCCCCCAAGACCATCCCAAGCATTTGAAACCTCTGTCTTGCAAAGGAGTCCCCACTGGAACCCTGGGCCATGTCCTGCTATGCTGGCAATCCCCAGGCTCTCCCTCCAGGAATTCCAGGCCCTGCTTATCCAACAACTGTTATAAGAACTGTGAAGCCCTGTCCCCAAAGCAAATTTACATGGAGTCCAGGTATTTGAAAAGCTGCAGAAGAGAGAGCAGCTGGATTTGCTCATGAAATTAGGAAACTGGTTCAACAATTATAAACAAAATCTATTTCAATCATAAAAGCTGATGTTTGTCCTCATTTCTGGGAAAAGACAGATAATGTGTTCATTTTGACTGATAAAAAGACATTTTTAAAGGACCAGAAATTCTACCATCAAAATAATTCACATTTTCATCACCATTTCCCACAGAAAAACATTCATTTCAACCTTCTCCCAGAAGAAGATGAAATGCAATGAAAGATATGGCAATTAGTATTTTTTTAATCCACTAGCCAAAAGGAAGAAAAAGAAATCATAAGAAAAAATGTCATTTGGCTAAATCTGGAATAGTTTTTTTAAAAATATTTTCTGAAAAAACCCCATACATTTGAGATTACATAATATACTTTGGCCTAAAACAAAAACGTGATATGTCTTTTACCATTATTATTATTGCATGTGAGCAAATAAGAAAATGCAAACTGATTTTTTTAAAGAAAAAAAACTTTAATTTTAATTCTCAAAATGTTAAAATAAATTTACTCTTTGATTATTTACCCAAGTCTATTTGCTGCACTCAGATGAGCTTTGTAAATAATTTCAGTTCAGTCAAAAGTGCATTTTTCCGTAAGCAAAGTAATCAGAAAAATGAAAGAGGAACTGCCTGTGTCTAAGCATGCCATTGAAGGGAGGGGAGCTGCCTTATCCTGCAAACTCCAGAAACCCTTCCCTGCACCAACCCAACAGGGAATTTGTTGGAAATTCCATCACAGAAGAGTGGCAATTTCTCCATCCCTTTTCTCCATGCTGCAAAGCAAAATTTGGATGCTTAGATAAGCTAGAAGCACATACAAGAAAAAAAATAAATATTTCAAAAAAGTGAAGAATTGATGTGAAAGAAAACCAGGGATAGCCAAACTCTTCTGTTTCAATCAAATATTGTAGTTTCTAAATCAGCAGCAAAAGAAAAGAATACATACATCAATTAACTCACATCTTCTCCCTGTTTAAATAGTTGTTATTTAAGTGGGTTAAGATACAGATTTAAAAGAAGAAAAAATATATATATATGAATAAATATATATCATAATTCAAGGAAAATATTAATTCATATAATATTACCACCTCTTATTTCTGAATTCCATTGGATTGGAATAAAGTGACAATAGCATTAGAAGGACAAGAGAAAAAATTCTTGCGTGATTAAGAGAAGCACTAGAAAACGCACAGATTCCCTCACACAACAGCATTTAAAAGTCATTCTAAATTTCTCATCGCTTTAGCATAAATATAACTCAAAATTACTTCAAAGACTTGAATTCATTATGTTGCATTTACAGAATGTAAATCCATCAAAGCTGATAGAACTATCCTGGTTCAAAACCAGAGGAATTGAAGAAGTTGACAATTTGATTCAATTTTTCATGTGCAAATTACCTTTCACGTATACAAAGTGTACTGGCGCTCAGGCAGAAGACAAACATGTAATAAATCAGCTTACTTTTTTTTTGGCTCTTACTCACAGTGGAATCTCCAAAATTCATTTTATTTTTTCTTTTTTCCCCACTCTTCAGCTTTTTCTCTTCCATTTTCCTTCCTCCTCTTCAATCACCACAGGTTTGCATTTCTCATTTTCTGTTTTACATCACTCCACTTTGTTCTCTACAATGGAAAGGCAGACAGATGGACAGACAGCAGGGACAGAGATACTGCCGGCCCAAGGTAACCTCCTCGGACTCCCACACGCTGGAGGATCTGCTTCTCTCTCAAAAGCATTTTAACTTTATAAAGGGTAGGGAATCAAAACGCATTTGCATATGGGTTCATTCCATCTCTTCAGCTCACATGTTTGTAGCTCTGGAAAGTCCCTTCTGATTCCCTGGCTGATAAAGAGCCAGAAAGGACGCGCAGCACAGGGAGAGGTGAGCCCAGCTTCGCTGACCTTGCAAGCAGGGCTGCGCTAGAGCACTCCATGCACCTTGCTCTGAGGGCTCAGCTGGGAGATTTGGGGGCTGTTTATCCTTCAGATTTCAAGGCTCAGACCATGCATACAGAGTTACAGACTCAAGTCAGAGAAACCCCCCACTCTTGTGCAGGAGGAAGCTCTGGTCAGGCGCTCGATACTTCAGCTTCCTGTCTGTACACTACGCGGTCTCATCTGGGGAAATCCTGGAAACATTATCAGATGTCTGATAAGCTCTTTAGCTTTCAAATACATAGTGATTCAGTTTCGGTCAAAACCTCATTTGAATACAGTTTTAAAGTCTAAATAAAAAGTGAGACCCTAAAGGTAAAGACATTAGACTTGCAGCCTAACATCTGTGGCATCCAAAACAATGCGGCTGATGTTTGATACCAGCATAAACAAATCTTCTTCTCCATATCTGCCCCAAGATGGTCAGAGTGTGTGTTCAGCTTATTAAAAAGGAGTGGAATTAGATGTCAGGTTAATTAATGCTTTTATTTATCCACAAACACAGCAGAAGCAGCAGCACAGATTGCTTACTCCATTCCAACATTGTTCACCATTGACATGAGGCAGATTGTTCCTGAGAGAGAAGGTTGCTTAAAACTCTGGTGTTCACTCCTCCCATAGGCTTTTCTGGCAAAGCTGGCAAGTGACAGGACTTTCTTTGTTCCATGTAGACTGCATTAGACAGATTTTTCCAAACCCCATTCACAGACTCAAAACAGATCAACGGCATTTAAGCCTGTGAATTTAGCCCTGGAAGAGTAAACCTCCACCACCTCCAACATTTCCCAGTTCAAATGGGTACTTTGTGAGGATTCACCCACAGGAAATCACACCCTCTCCACTGGTTGTCTCCACCCAGTTAGGCCAGGGGACTTCTCTAGGATACGTTCCAGGAGGTTCTCCTTCACACAACTTCTGAAGACAAAGCAACACACTCCATCTATGAGTATGGAAGCAACTAGGAACATTTCCCCATGTATTGCATGTCTGCAAGCAGAGAAGGCACACTCCCAGGTAAAAAAAAAAAACAGTATCAAACACTTTCTATGATAGCTCTGATGCTTTCTGCTGCACTCGCCTGAGGGTTACCACAACAGGATGTACATGTATTTATCAGCTGCCTTAGAGAAGAGGAAAATTTGAAAGATACTTATTGTTAATAACCACATTCCTCTGAGTGAGTACAGAAGATAAGGCTGTCCATACTCAGGGCAGAAACATGGACCATCTTTTGTTTCATCCCAAGATCTGTTTTACAGATCTTCACTAGGCTAATACAGAAATTACAATTCACTAGAGCAGAGGTTTCAGACACAAAACCACTCACCATTTTAGTACCCACATCAAAATATATAACAGCAAAAATCCCAAAAGCACGTGAAACTGGGATTTTGCTTTTCAGCACCATGAGAGATCTGACAGGCTACAAAAATACCATTGTCTGAGCTCTCAGATGCTGCCGTAGGTCACATTTGCACGCAGAGAAGCCAAGGCTCTAGTAGGACTTATCAATAAGGATGCATAAATGAATTTGAATGAGTCATTGCACAGGAAGAGAGGAACAGTGAAATCTCAGGCTGGGATTCAGCTGTGTTTGCAGTGCTCACTTGTACGACTTCCAAAATGCCTCCTCACTCTAGTCTCAGATTTAAAAACTTCTCTGTAAAAGACACTGAACTAAATTAATATATTCCCTGCTGAGCAGTGTATCGTTGCTGGTTCTTTAAGTAAAGATAATTCAAGTTTCCTGCGACCCAAGAGGTAGGTGTCATTGTGTGCATGTGTCACAGCTGGATAACCTCAAGCAGAGAGCAGCTGAACAGAGCCCAGGTCCCTTGGTGAGAGCAGCACTTTCCTCAGTCCTCAGCACATCTTCCAAGCAAAAGCAGAAAAATGTACAGTAAAATCAAAACATTTACACAGGCCTTTAGAGAGCAAGGATGACAGGAGAGGTTCTTCACTTTGCTCGTGAAACAAATGCAGGGACCAAAGAGGGCGTGAGGAAAAAAAGTTAGCACAGAGTGGAAGACTGGCAGTATGTTGTGCACTGCTTGACAGCTGACATCAGTCAGTACATTTATTATCATCTTAGCATCTCATCTGGAAAGTTTTGACTAACTGAATTTCTTTTTTTGGCAGGAAGTCTAGATCTCAGCCTAATTGAGTGGCTGGAATCTCTTGAGGCAATATTATGTTAAGCCAGGCAAGATAACACTACAGTCCTGAGTGCAGCACTCTCAGGAACACAAGTGGGGTGAGGCAGTGTGGTTTAAGAGCACTAAATCACAGCCCAGGTGCCAGACCACCTGAAAGTTCCAGCTTCTCTGCTCTGTTTACTGCTGTTCACTGGATTCCTTATCAACAGAAGAAGCTGACTTCTTTCACCAAGGGAGAAGGTCCTCCCAGAAGGGAAAATCTCTCCCAAGGTAGTTAAAATCTTTACAGCAGTATAAAACACACAGGGATCAGAGATAAATCACATCCTCTATATAAAATACCTTCCACAAAAATACAGCCTTCAGAAAACAGAGTAGACATACAGTCATTTCATGCATGATTTCATAAATCTTTCATCCCTGCTTAGAGTATTCCTTTGTGACAGGCAGTGAGATATGAGTTATGAATTCCAACAGGAGCTGGAGCTTAGTCCCATTGAAAACTGCGGCAAAATCCTTATTACTTTTGAAGAAACTGGAATTTCTTCTTAAGTACTCTTAAAAGCAAACTTTCACTTGGGTTCCCATAAGAGGTTAGTTCTGTGAGTCTTTTGCTATTATATAGAGCCTTATACACATACATCTATTATTCTTTACTTTTGTGCATCTAGTTGCCTAGTTTCTTTAAGCTGAACTGACTTACAAATTTGATGAGCTCTCCCTCTGATTTCTGTCTCATTGCTTTAATACCCAATACATTGAAGACAGCTTGGGCTGACAGAGAAACTGAGGAAATACTTTATAAATCATGCACCTTTACAAAGGCTGTGGTCATATCACAAGCCAGGTAGGATTTGATTAGCCATTTCACCACCCACTGTGACGGGCATATAAATTAGAACACCATGCTCCCATCTCTTATGCAAGCATTGAAGAGCTGTCAGGCATGCCTGGGTATCAGAGAGAAGTGGGGATGGTAGAAATAGCTCTTTTGTGTACTCCTGCTGACCTGTGCAGCCTCCAGAAGCCAGAGCTCTGCTCATGGACAGGGCTTACAAAAGAGGGAGGAACATGCCAAGACAGGAGAGCTGCAGCACACTCCCAGACATGTTTTTCTAAACTGGGAAATGTTCCCAGTAGGAAACGCCTGCAGAGATCCATACAGAAGCATTAACCTTCCCCCTAGAGCCTGTTTGTGTACACAAGTGCATGTACATGCACATATTTCTTATCCTAAAAGAAGATTTTTTTTACTCCACAGTTGCACAGAGGGCTGGGATGTTGCCAGAACAGCCCACAGCACCTGCAGCTTTGCTCTGTGTCCCTCATGACAGCCAGATTGCTTGTCCCAGTGCCTTAAAACCCTACCAGAGTTGTTCCACTTAGGTTTGTCATTCTCTTAATTATTTTCTTCGATTATTTTTCCTAGGCTCTAACATCTGTGAGAACAAGAGTCTGAGAGTCAGCGCAACAGAGTCAGACCCACACAAAGCACAGTGCACCCTGAGATTTGCTCCCACACCTGCACCCTAGCCCCCATCTCCTCTCATGCTTCCCTCCTTGGGATAAGTCCCCAGCTTGCATACCCTGCCCTTAAGACAAAGAGTGCAGCTTTTCAGCAGGTAAAAATACTTCACTGCTGCCCTGACAGCCAGCTCAAGTGAAAAGAAAGTGATGCAAAGTAGCACCAGGCAGCACAGTCAAATTTCTTTCACAAATGGCTTCACTTTGCAGTCAGAAGTTAGAAAACAGGAAGGTTTCAAATGAGTTACAAAGGCAGGAAGTGAGTCAGGTCTGAGCAGGAGGGACAGCAAAAACACAACCCCTTGTAGGGAACACAGCCAGCCACAGCCACAGAGCCAGGAGGAACCACAGTGAACCCAAGAGCAGCAGGGCAGCAACACAGGGGAAGGGAGACTCCTCCTTAGGAGGCTTAGGCTCAGGCTTCAGATTCAGTATCAGGGTGAAGCTTCAGGTTATGGTTAGGGTCAGGGCTTAGGCTTAAAGCTATAGTTAAGACTTAGGGTTAGGATTTAGGTAAGGGTTTGGGTTAACATTAAGTTTAGGGTTACAGTTAAGGTAAAGGTTAGGGTGAGAGTTACAGTTTAGGGGTAGGGTTAAGGTAAGGGTTAGGGGTTATATAGGGTTAAGGTGAGGGTTAGGGTCAGGGTTTTGAGTTTAGTTTAAGGTCAGTATTTGGGTTCAGGTTAAGATTAGGGTTAGGATTCAGGCTTAGGGTTAAGGATTAGTTTTAAGGTTACTATTAGACTATGGGTTTTGGTTAGGGTGAGAGTTAGGTTTAGGGTCAGGTTAAGTGTTAGGGTTAGGATTTAGGGTTATGGTTAGGGTTACATATTTTGGAATGAAATAGTGAAAGAAAGGCCTGAGCCACTGAAGAACATCTGAAGTCCTCCAAAGGCTCCACTTTCTATATGGTTAATGGAAATAATCTGGCTAGTACAAAAATCCAAACCCAGTTTCCCAGAGCTCCAGGAACCTCCCTCTAACCTCTTTAACTGGGAGATATTACCTCCCCTCTTAAAGGTAACAAAACACCCACCCCAATAAATTGTGTACACATTTCTTTGTCATCGTGGCATTCTTCCTAATCTGACAGCACACAGTATGGCCATTTTATAAGTTTTTTTCCTCTAACATTTTAGATCATTTGAGCACAATAGGCCACTGTGCTTTAACCTTTTCCCAGCCTGCAGTTAGAAGTTCATAAAAAACACTTTTCTCACATGCTTTGCAAGGTTATACACAAAAATAACTGGCATCAGACACGCATTTAGATCCCAACTGGTTACTAAATATATACTCTGTACATAACCTGTATATAAACCTCATTACAGAGATGTTGAGAGGGTCAGCTCTGAGTCTCTCAGAGCACAGTAAGTATCACTCTGGGGATACTTAGGAGGGCATTATTGTACTTCTACTACAGTATTTTGCTAGCACCAGTAAAACTGCAGTGAAACTCCAAGTTACAAGATTCATGGCTTTGCTAACCCTAGAGAGACCAATTGCCTCCAGGCTTCTCATTTCTGTTCTTTCTAAACAGAAGATTAGAAGTGCTTGGCTGATGGACTGTTCCCTGTTGTCACAGGGTGAAGACACTCTGAATTCCTTAGTGCCCACTCTTATCCTCCATTTCCTGCTAATGAGGCGATGAAGCCGTCACAGCCACCTACTCTGTGTGCGCGGTACCGGAGGCACGCACCACCACGGGCACCCATTTCAGGCTGCAGCAGGAGAAGCTCTGACAAGGCTGTTACCATGGTGCCACCCACTGCCGGAACGCTGCACACGGCATGGATTAGCTGATGTGCACTGAAGTAACTTTACTCAGCCTGCTAAGAGATTGTTTTCATGTGCATCTCCAAATTCTTCTTACAGAAGTTCAGGTGAGGGCTTAAAGTGACTCTCACAGACAGCACAGTTCCTCTGCAGAGTGCTAATCAACTGAAACGGTCCCTACCAGAGTAGCATTTTGTTACAATCCTGAGCTCCCAGTCATGTACCTATGAGGTCTGTTAAAGGCTGCCACCACACAAGTATTCATTTTCATCACAGCCATGCATTTAGAATCCCAAATATCTCAGGTCCTTGCAAGAAGCATAAAGTGATCAAACAAGCAAACCCAAACATTAGAAGCAGTTTTTAGTAAGACTGCTGTTCTGGAGGAAAGTGTTCAAACAGCATTTTGAACTCAAGTTGCATCTATTCCAATAGAAAATAAAACTCTTAAGAGTCAAGAGTGTGTAAAGAGCTGTGTATGTTACAGCAACATTGAAGCAGTTAAGGAAGTTGAATTTTTTTAGTCACCAGTGGAAGTCAGTGTTAACCTGAAGCAATACAGAATTTCCAGTGCTCCTGTGTCAGCACCCTGACACTGAGCAGGGTTGCAGCTCTGAAGCCATGAATTTACATTTCTCAAAGAGAAGACAGGGCCTTGTGACTGGGAACTCTTGGAGTCACCAAGAGCAGGAAACTCCATCCTCAGGTGGAGTCTCACCACAGCTTTGTCCCAGAAAGTCTCAGGAATATGCATGTCCCTTTAACCTCAGAGAAGCTGAAAAGTAAATGAGATGAGGAAAATAAAAGCCAGCTGAAACAAGTGGCACTTTCTAATGAATGTTTAGAAAATTAAGCTCCATGAAAGCAAGAGCTTCAACCTGCATTAGCCAGAAATCATAACAAGAACAAAAAGCCTGAGATTAAGTCCACTGTAGCAAACAAAAATAACTTCATCCTACCACTACCATCTTATTTTCTACACCACAGCAGCACTCATCCCTAAGCAGACAGACCACCAATATTCCAAAGCCTGAATCACTCCATCTTCCTGCACACCCATCCCACCAGCCCCACAAATAAGTATTTAAACTCCAAGATTAAAGCCAATCTGTACCAAGAAGCCTGTGAAACTGAAATTTCATTATCACCTTTGTAAACATTATGCAAATACTTGTTCAGTTTGCTACAAAATTCTACAAGCATGTTTTGAAGTGTATGCATACACACACCTGGACATGGCAGAAAAGGCTTAGATTGTACAAAGATATCTAGGATCTTGATCATATTGAATATTTCAAAGTAACAAAAAAGACTGCATTTTGCCCTGATAAGCTTCTATAACACGTATGAACTACTAGCATCTCTCTCAGAGAGGTGTCTGCTTGTACATACAAAAAGTTACTACCTAAATTTATGTGTCATATCCATGCTGCATCTAACATCACTGTTCTCTGGGGCCTCACATACCAATGTGTTTTTACCTGTATGGCTGCCTACAAGAAGCCACATGATAGTACTGTGTAACCAGTTTCAGTGCCTTAATTACAGGCATTTTCTGTAAAATTAGTCTACAGCTGCATCAGAACCCAACATACACCACCCTAGCCACTGTGAAGGGCAAACAAGTTCAGAGGGAAAACACCAGGAGAGGACCAGCTCTGGTGCTTACTTTACACTAGATATACAAATTGGTTCAAACCCTTGCAGGTTTAATGAATCAAGCTAGGCAGTGAGGTCAGAAGGATTTCCGACTATCACACACACTCCAACCAGCAGGTACCAGCTCCTAGATATGAGTGACAACTGCATTATTGCCTTGCTTAGAAGCTTGTCCAGGCTCTGCTTTACCTGCACCTCAAGTAAGCTCCTCAAAGCTCTATTTTACTACCTACATCTTGGGCTCACTGAAAAAGGACAAGTACAATAGTATACAAGTTAAACTAGCCTTTATTGAAATATAGAACTATATGAAATTTGACCTCAAAAGAAACCTCAGAGCACACATTAAACATCATAATTTGGAGGTGGCATGTCAATGATCTCATCCAGGGTAGCGAGGAAGTCAGCGGTTGATTGTAGCAAGTCTGGAAGAAATAAATCAAATCAGTTTTTCAAACCCAGAATGCACAGTAACATAAGCTAGCTCCCAGCAGCTCAGCATAAACCTCTTGAATAAGCAAGGGAAATATTGCTTCATTGTACAAGCCAATGCCACCTAACTGATCAGTTTGCAATGCACCACAGAAGACTACTCAGTGTCCTGCTCTTCACTGGGTAGAGTTAATTTTGTTCACAGGTGCTGGTATAGGCTGTGTTTTGGATTTGTGCTGAAAGCATTGTTGATAATCCAGGGATGGTTTAGTTGTGTGGGCACTGCTCAACAGAGTCAAGGCCTTTTCTGCTCCTCACCCCACCAGTGAGGGGGAGGCTGGGAGTGCTGAAGCATCTAGAAGGGAGCACAGCCAGAACAGCTGACCCCAAGGGGCCTAGGGGATATCCCAGCACATATGGTGTAACTCCCAGCACAAAAAGCTGGGAGGAGAAGAAGAAAGGAGGGACATTTGGAGTGATGACACCCATCTTCCCAAGCCACCATTGCATGTGATGGAGCCCTGCAATTGTGAGGATGCTGAACACCTGCCTGCTGATGGGAGGACTAAATCAATTCTTTGTCTTGCTTTTCTAAACACATGGCTTTTGTTTTAGTTATCAAAACTGCTTGTATCTCAAATCATGTTTTTTTCATATTTTCTCTTCTGATTTCTTCCCCATCCCACAGCAGGGGAACAAGTAAGCAGTTGTGTGGTGCTTGGCTGCAGCTGGGTTAAGCCTTAAGTCAGCAACACCACTCAGACCACTGCATGAAGTGCCAGTGTTGGCCAGGTACAAAGCAGCAGCTGTTTGATACTGGTGCCCTGCTCTGGTACTTGAGACAGCAACAGCAATTCACTGCTGTAGCCAAGTGGCTTTTTACCCTAACCACTGATGAGCATTGTGCACACTGAAAATCATGCCAAGTTTCCACTTACTAGACTCCCATGAAATCTCTTCAGTCTTCACAGGTGAAGGAACCATGCTCACACATCTGTCATATGTCCTTTCAAACACCATGAGGGGAACACCACACAGGTTGATATTGCTTAGTTTGTATTCCTCAGGAAGATCAAAACTCTCAAAGTCTGTTAAAGAAAGATTGTAAGCATGCAGTAGCCTGGGAAGCTGCAAACTCTTCCAGACTAAGTGAATAAAACACAACAGTCTCCTCTCATGAGGTATTTACTTGCAGTTACCCTGATGAAAACCCTAGACTGCCTAATAGAACTGACAATGTACAGCAGTTAGTAACTTTAGCAAGCAAAGCAGAAGTGTTTCATCAACACTGCAGTCTTTGGCACAGTAGTTTTCACACACATCCACATTAAGAGGAAAGTTTTAATGACACAATTTGAAGGACTTAGAATACCTAAAATGAGCTGGCCTAAGAACAGCTTCAGAAGCTTCATCTTCAACTATTGTATCCAAAGCAGTAGCAATCTCTTCAGTTACACATCTTCTTGGTACACACTCTCCTGTATTCCTTTGAATACTTGTCTACTGGTCACTATTTAATGAACTAAGAAGCTAATACATGGTTCTTTGGAACTTGTTTCCTGTCACCACAATAAGAGACTCTGAATAACACATCTGAGGCACAGCCATTACTGCTAGAATTACCATCTCATTTCTTTTTAAGTATTTCCAAAGCAGAAAGCACCCTGATGTTTCAGAAAGGACTGAGGAGAAATGCAATGCTTGCTTGCGTGCCACAATAAATTGGACCAATTCTGAGAACAATGCCACCACTCATTAAAGTCTAGTTAACTTTAATAATGACATCAATAGTTCTTACCTTGAGGATCCAAGGGAAACATATTTTCTATTTCTGGCCAATCTTCTTCAGCCACTGTACGGCAGCTTTCTAATCCAGTCTTTTTGTTAGCCATAAAAAGAGAAAGTAACACTGTTTGAGCTACTGTAGAGTATTTGTAGTGGCTTTGTTGTGCTGTTGAGGTCTACAGACAAGCATGCCTGTTATAACTTGCAGTTAGACCTAAATTCTAATGCCTTCAAACCAAGAAAGATGAAGATGGGCAAACATTTCAGCTTCTCACAACCCCACCAGCAAGGAGGCTGGGGGTGCACAGCCAGGACAGCTGAGCCCAGCTGCCCAGAGGGATATCCCACATTGCATGGCATCTCAGCAAGGAAAATTAGTGGGCAAGCAGGGCTACCACTGCTCTGGAACTGGCAAGGCATTAGTCAACTGGTGGCAAGGAATTGGTTTTGTTTTTCTTTGAGATTTTAATAATTAAGTTGCCTTAATCTCAGCCTATTATTCTTCTCACATTCACCTTTCCAATACTCTCCCCCATCTCATTAAGGAGGGAGTGAGGGAGCATCTGTGTGGTGCTTAATTACATCAGAGTTAAGCCACAAAGGCAGGTAAACTATGGATTTCCCCTCCTCCCCAGTATACCAGTATAAGTGTGTTGTACTCACTTTGCTCAGAGTGCAAGGCTGGTTTTTCTGTTTTATCTTATCCATCCTGCTCGTGACTCCTTCAGTTTTATTCACATTTCCAAGAGCCTTTCTGACAGAGCGACATGTGACTGGAGAAGTACTGATTGCTTTTTTAGGAAGTGGAGTGTTAACTTGTGATCTTTCAGCTAAGACTTTTGCTGGAATGGGGGAGAAGAAAAAAAGCAAACTTCAGCAACCCTAAAGCTTGCCTAAATAAGTGCACATGCTGGGAAACTGTCACAGAAATCACTGTTCACCATCTATAACTCATAAGCATAAAGCACACTTATGACAAAAGCACAGAGTTACCTTCAATTTTATATTAACTGATGAGCTTGGAAGAATTGCTTGGGTAAGTGGATTTATGGATGGAAAACTATTACAATTAAAAGTAGTGAATAACAAAATGTGATTTATGCCCTTCACTTGATGCCTTACTGTCCCAGGGCAGCAAATACGCACAAGATCCAGAAGGGAGCTTCAGCTGACTCTTGGGAGCATGAAGTTCACCATTCTCCTGATCAACAAAGATCAGAGTTGCCATCTTCAGGTTGATGAGGCTACTTGTTGAGTCCATGGAGGAAAAAGGGAAAACATTTTTTCATCATTTGTCTCATCACAACACACTTTTTAAGCAAGCCCCATTAAAAACAGCAGGGCTACCACATAGTGGTCTCTTGACAAGAGGAACAAACTCCTTCCTCCCACCATTATACAGTAGTCCATCTAAAGACCCTCGAGTTTGAGGGCACTTTTAGTGCTCCTGCATTGTGCTCATCACTGCCATTACACAAGTGAGCAAGCAATTCCTCATTTAAGAGGTCTGCAGGAAAACTCAGAATCACAGTTCGTGAGGACGGACAAGACCTCTAAATAATGGAGCCCCACCCAAACACTACCACGCCAACCAGACCATGGCACCGAGTGCCACATCCAGCCTTTTCTTCAGCACCGCCAGGGATAGCGACTCCAGCACCCCACCCCGAGCAGCCCTTTCTAATACCTAACCACCCTTCCTGCCAGGAATTCTTTCTAATGGCCAACTTAAATACCCCCAGCAGCTTGAAGCCATTTCTTTGTATGCTGTGGCTGGCTGCCTGACAGGAAACACCGATCTCCACCTGGCTGCAAGCTCCTTTCAAGTGACTGTAGCGAGCGCTGAGGCCCCTCCTGAGCCCTCACTTCTCCAGGCTGAGCACGGTCCCTCCAGCAACTCCTCATCAGACTGGCACTCCAAACCCTTCCCCAGCTTCAATGCTTTTCTCTGAGCGAAACCCCCTTTCTATGGAGCACAAAGCAAGACCGGCAGTCCAAGGCTGGCCCTATCCCCACACGCTCAGCTCACCTCAGAAAGCGCCAGCGCAGCCCAAAGCCGCGCAGCCCGAGCAACCACCAAACCCGGCACAGCACCGCCGACCTAACGACGCCACCTTTTAAACCGGCCCGGAGCCGCCCATTGGCCGCTTCGACCCACGCGCGGCAGCAGATTGGCTGAGCGAGCCGCTCGCGCGCCGCTGCACACG
>VXBU01007974.1:3994723-4042727 GCA_013400315.1 Bombycilla garrulus
GGCACACGGGCGGGGCGGGGCGACGCGACGAGCCACCTTCCCGGAAGTGAGTGAGCCGCGGGGCATTGTGGGGCGGCGGCGCGGCCTGGCAGGTAAACAGGGCTGAGGGACCGGGACCCGGGAGGGCGGCTGCGGCAGGTACGGGGGCTGAGGGAACAGGCAGGGACCGGGACCCGGGACCCGAAACGGCGGCTGCGGTGGGTAACAGCGGTGAAGGAACGGGCAGGGTTCAGGACCGGGACCCGAGATCCGAGGGGGCGGCTGCCGTGAGTAAACAAGGCTGAGGGAACGGGCGGGGTTCGGGACCGGGACCCGAGAGGGCGGCTGCTGTAGGCTCCAGCAGTGCCGGCGTCCCCCTCCCGGGCCCGGCGCTGCTTCCCTGCCGTCGTTCTCTCGCCGCTCTACCGGGGTTCGCGCAGTCCCAGGTCTTACGCTGACAATAAGGTAATTTTTTTTTTTTTTCCGGCCGTGGGGCTTATTTTTCAGTTCAGAGGTATGTCGGGAATGCGTAATACGGAGTGGGCTCATTTCACCGAGTGACACAAAATCACGCTGAACAGCTGTGGTGGCACAGGGTATTGATCTGTATTTTTTTTCCCTGCTAAGGAAAAAAGCCAGAATGGCTTCAGGTGCGGTAGCGAACGTCCCTCCTGCAGGAGGGGCAAATGAAGTGAGCCTGGAGGAACCAAAGAAGATGACGAGGGAAGACTGGAGGAAAAAGAAAGAATTAGAAGAACAGAGAAAATTAGGAAATGCACCTGCTGAGGTGGATGAAGAAGGAAAGTACGTTTTACTAAAGCTTGGGTTATTCTAAAGCTGCTTAGGAAAAAAGTCTTTTCCTGTTGTGGTTGCAGAACAATTGTGAGGGTCACATGTGATTTCAGTGGAAGTTACTGTAGAAGTAAATAGCTGAACTTTGTATTTTAATATTCTAGTCATCAGGTATTTTCTAGAAAAATGTAGGTTCAATGTTTATCTTCTGTCAGCTGCTGACAGCTCTTCTAGTCCATGAAGCTGATAACACATGGTATTTTAAAAGTGGGCAAAACATAGTACAGGAATCTTTACTGTGTGCCTTGTCTGTTGCCTCTCTCTTGCTTTTACAGGGCTTGTTGCTTCTGAGAAGAGGAATGTTGCTATTTTTTTACTCGGTTACATTACACAGAATAAGCCATTTGATTTGGAGTCAGGAATTTAGGTGAATTAGGTAGCAACAAAATCTCAAAGTCTGTGTTTATCAAACTGAGAATTTATTTTCCAGTGCATTGTACCAACTTCATCATTTATTATCACTTCTAGAGCACTTGAACTCTCACGTGAAGACTGTTAGATTGAGTTGGTTTGGGTTTTTTCCCCATGCCATGTATTCATTGCACAACATCTTTTACAGAGATATCAACCCTCACATTCCTCAGTACATCTCCTCAGTACCATGGTACATAGATCCTTCTAAAAGACCCACACTAAAGCATCAGAGACCTCAGCCAGAGAAGCAAAAGCAGTACAACTCCTCTGGAGATTGGTACAAACGAGGAGTTCAGGAGGTATGCAGAATGTTTTCCTCATGGAATCGCGATTCAGGTGGTTACATCAGGAGTTTTTTGATTATGTGGTTTTGAGGGAGGCAGGAATTTTTACTCAGCAGGCAAATCACATGTTTGGGCTTTGGGGAGGGCACACAGCCTTGAATGGTGTTGCAGATATGACCGTGTTGGGGACAGTGGTGTGAGTGTGCCCCAGCGTCCCCAGCGCTGCCCACTGTGTTTGCTCGCAGCACGCCGTGGCCACCAGGTACCGCAAGGGAGCCTGTGAGAACTGCGGGGCCCTGACCCATAAAAAGAAGGACTGCATGGAGGTAAGCTGCACTTCTGTCCCTGTCCTAATGGCTCTGCATGCCATGGGGATTTTACTCTTCGGGAGAAATAGCAGGCTATAGGTGAAATACTGGGTTTGGAATGGCTGTTTTGAAAAATGTTACAAGTAGTGAGATGGCCTAGAAATTTCTAAAGAAATGATCATGTAGGAAAAGTGAAGGGGGATAGTGATGCAATTCAGTGTGTCATCCGTCAGTTCTGTTTGTAATGAGATTTGAAGTAACAGGTGAAATTAGAGGAAGTATTTTGTTGTTAATCGCATTAACTCAAGTGCTGTTGTGTCTGTCTGCTTCATCTCACGTAGAAACTGCCCCCAGAAACTGTTTAAGTTGCTTTCTTAATTGTAGAAAATATAAACAAGAACTTACGGAGTTTGAAGTCAGTTGAGCTACATGAAAGTGCAGAACTACTTGCATTTATGTACAATCCACAGGTTTACAGTGCTGCATGTAACCTGTTTTAGAGGAGCTTGACTGATAGTATTTTTTAAAAAATATGTGAGTGAGTGACCTAATGGACTGATCTAACCATCTTTTTTGCTCTCTCAGAGACCCAGGAAAGTTGGAGCAAAATACACAGGCATGAATATTGCTCCAGATGAACACGTGCAGCCTCAGCTGATGTTTGATTACGATGGGAAGCGAGACCGCTGGAATGGTTACAACCCAGAGGAGCACATGAAAATTGTCGAGGAGTACTCCAAGGTTGATTTGGTACGTAGGTGCTGTGATGTACAAGGCAGAGAGTTAGTGTTTGGTGTGGCTGGGCTGGGAGGAGGGATGCTTGTAATGTGGTCTGTTGATATTAGAGCTGGTGCTAAAAAGAAATATTTAAACAAATGCATTTTCATGCTGCACAGGCCAAACGTACACTGAAAGCCCAGAAGCTTCAGGAGGAGCTGGCATCTGGGAAGCTGGAACAAGTGGTAAGTAAACTTACCTAATCTGCTTTTGCTTAGGCTGAATAAATATAAAACAGATTATTTCTGCCTTCAGACTCTTTTACTCTGTATTCGGGGTCTGCTATTGGGTTTTATGCCCTTCAGTAATTCAGAGGTTTTCCTAGCACCAGCATCTTCTTTGTCACACTTAAGAGCTTGAAGTGTATTCTTTCAAATGAGAATTGCTTTGTATTCCCCTTGTGAGCAGAAATTATTTGTGATTATTATTGTTGCTGAAATTAATGACATAGAATTTCGGGTCAGAAGGGCTTGTTTTCCATGTAGTAATTTTTTTAATATACTGAAATGCTTTTTTCATATTTAAAGATGTGTACAGTCTGACTGGTGCTGAGGTGATGACTGTGCAGTGGTTTAGTAATGTTTAATATAAATTGGAATAGGACGGTGTTTCCATAAGAAGAAGCAGATTAGTTTAAGATAAAGTGTCTTACAAAATGGGGAAAAAAAGAGACTGTTACTGGTCAGACTGCTCCTTTTTTTAAAGCCTCCTTGCCGAGGCTGTGCTGTCCCCTCATGGGTTGTCACTAGATGGCACCGTGAGCTCGGCCAGCCCAAACCATCGTGCTTTGGCCTCCCCAACAGAAGAGATGCTTCCTCTTTTCATGCCCGTTTTATAAAGCAAACACTGTTGGCTTCTGTATGCTTACTGCTTATAAAATGGAACTGTAAGAAGAAGAGTGTGTCTGAAACTTAAGAACTGTCTCTGAGGAAGA
This sequence comes from Bombycilla garrulus, assembly GCA_013400315.1. Taxonomy (NCBI): domain Eukaryota; kingdom Metazoa; phylum Chordata; class Aves; order Passeriformes; family Bombycillidae; genus Bombycilla; species Bombycilla garrulus. The sequence continues at coordinate 3,998,272 of VXBU01007974.1, forward strand.
GGACTGAGCCTGCTTGGCATAGTCAGGGCTGGCCAGTTGCTGCTCTGTGTTCTAGGACTCACAGCTGTTCCCATCTTTACTGCTGCAAGTATTTTTCAGTTAAAGACTAAGCAAGTTAAAAAAAATAAAATCTGGCTGTGTTTGTTGAACTTAAATTTGCCTTCTGTTTTGTGCTTAGTATTCCTGTAAATCCTGACTAAATTTTTGAATACGTATCTCCTTAATTTTTTTTTAGGCTTTCAGAGTTGATACTTGGTTATATTTACATGAAATGAAATGTTATAGTCTAAATCCTCAGTGTTCAAAGGCATAAGAAGCTCTAAATAACAACAGCAGTTTTAGAATTTGCTGTTCTTGCAAAGAATTGGAAATTTTATTCGGGATACAGTGAAAAGTTCTCCAGTATGTGTCTGTCACAGAGGCAGCTAAGAACATTTTCCTAGAATGTTATGTAGCAGTGTTTCTGCATTTGGGGCCACTGGTAAATAATATTTTGTATCCAGCATGAAACTCTGCTTTGACTGCCCTTTGTATTCCTGCCATCTTGCCTTTTTCTACTGTCTTGTCTTCTCTGCTGATGTGCTTTTTGTTTGCTGCAGAACTCCCCAAGACACCAGTGGGGAGAAGAGGAATCAAATTCACAGACAGTAAGATGATTACCCACTGCATCACACCATGGGCAAAGAAAGACCCTATAGTTAGTGGAACAGTAAAACAAGGGTGGCACAAGGGTTTGAAGGTTGTGTCCATGCCACTGCCTACCTCTGCTTCTGGGCAGAGGTTGTTGGAGCTCATAAAGAGGCTTTTTGTTTTAATTCCTGTGTGTTGTCAAACCGTAGAGATGCAAGCACATAACTGGATTTTAACGTGTGGTATATTTTGACCAAAATAACTATTTTCTTAATATCATCATAGTTACGTTTTGCTAACTATTTCCATATAAGGAAGAGAAAATTCTTTAACAAGAGTGTTTCTGAAGTGTTGAATGTTAGCTTAGCCTGAGAGCACACTTAAGCCTAGGTGAACTGTGCCACCTTGTAACTACAGGGATTGCAGAATTTTAAGGAAACCACTAAAATCAGATTTCTGTGTATGTCTCCAGAGTGAGGGAACCCTTTTAGTTAGAAATTTTCCATTTCTCCTCAGGAAAGAGATCATAACAGTGAAGATGAAGATGAAGACAAATACGCAGATGACATTGATATGCCTGGGCAGAACTTTGACTCCAAACGACGCATCACAGTCCGAAATTTACGTATCCGGGAGGATATTGCTAAAGTGAGTAAAGAATTCTGTACAGATGTTCTATGTTCTTGAGAGTTCATTTCAACAAATTATATGTTCAGTTATTAATGACTTTGTTTATGGGTCTAGGGGTTTGGAAGTTAAGGTCTGTTCTCAGTTCTGTTCCTGCTCATGTTATGACTTCATCAAGGTCATCCTTTAGTATAGATAGAACTTTTTAAAACATCTAAACTGCAGGAGTAACCTCAGTTCTTTTAAAATCATAAATATTAAGTATCTTTTATGTTGTTTTTTTTCCCTAGTACTTGCGGAATCTAGATCCAAACTCTGCTTATTATGATCCCAAAACAAGAGCAATGAGGGAGAACCCTTATGCCAACACAGGCAAGAATCCAGATGAGTAAGTTCAAATGAGGTCATGCTTGTATATCCAAACAAACTCTTAAAAATGAAATTAATAGTTTTATATTTTCTTTTACCTCTGTGTCCTTTAGCTAATGAATCTCTAGTCAGTTACATAGACACATATGAGTAAACATGGAAAAAACCTGTTTTATTTAGGAACACATTTTGGTTTAGTATATAAAAGTGGTATTTTTGTAATACTGACTGATCCTTAATCTACAGGGACATGTGGACCATGGTTTAGTGTAATTATCTGTACAAGGACTAGGACACTGCTGCATCTAGAGATGATGCCTGTAAACAATAATTATATTTATGTGAAGTACTTCAGTAACCAAATCTTTAATTTTATCCCTTGTTTCTTGATTCTGGAGATTAGGAGTAAGATCTCCTATATTAATGGATTATGCATAGAAAAGGTGTGAAAACTTTTGGCATTGCCTAAATAGTTTAATTAAAGCTGTCATAGCTGACTTTTGGCTTGCACACTTTGCTGTCTCCCTTAAACCCCGAGTCACACACTTGACCTGTGCTGGGAGCATACAGAGCCGACAGGCTGTGAGTAAAACGTGTTCAGAGAGCAGTAATTGGATTAGCTCACTGCCTAAAATAGAATGGCAGTACCTAAATGATAGCAAATAATGCTCTTTGCACCTCTTCTTGCCCCCAGCTAGAGTAATGCCAGTCAATTCCTTTTTTTAGATGCAGATGCTTTTGCTTCTCTCTGAAGTCATAATTTGACCTTTGTTGAACCTTAAGTTTTCGCTGCAGCTTTGCAGACTGTAAATTTTTCAGAGTTGCTTTGGGAAAATGGAAGAGTGGGGGATTTGATTGCTAGCATTATTTGATCCTCAGTGTGTGTTTCATGCACTGACTGTGCATCTCTTCAAGGGTTGTGCACAAGTGTCTCAGCTTTACTGAGAGCCATAAAGCTGTCCCAGACTTTCTTTAACTCATCCAAATATGATGGATTGAAGAGTCAGAAATCCAGAAGTGAGCATCACTGTGCTGGAATATCACAGACTGTTTATGAATATTTATTGTGTAACTAGGTCCAAGTTTAACTTTTAGTGCTTGGAATCTCAGGCAGAACTTCAGGTCTGTGTCAGACGTCATGGTTTTGAGTGGCTGCCTAATGCTGTCATGGCTTTGCAGGGAGCGTAGGTTTTAGTTTCTGTATCAAGTTGAATGGACCTTCTTCTCCTTCTGTTCTTAACTCTTAGTGCACAAGAGAATTTTTACCTCCCTGTTGCCACTTCTGTGTTTGTATTTAGGAGGAAATCACTTTACAAATGCTAAGAAGTGTGTTCTTTTCTGCAGGGTTGGTTATGCAGGTGACAACTTCGTTCGCTACACAGGCGATACCATTTCAATGGCACAAACTCAGTGTAAGTGGGCTTTGGGTTTGGGGTTTTTTGAAGGAAATTGACTTAAAATACTTAACATTCTGCTTTCTTGCAAAAGAGAAATAAATCTTTATAGACTGAGGCCTTCTTTCAAATTGCTTTGGAATTAAAGAATGCAATTTGAATGTGTATGTCAGTTTTAGAGTAAGTATTGAGTGGAACTTTTTGTGTGCACAGTGTTTGCCTGGGAGGCTTATGACAAAGGCTCTGAAGTTCATCTTCAAGCAGACCCTACAAAATTGGAGCTCCTTTATAAATCTTTCAAAGTGAAGAAAGAAGATTTCAAGGCACAGCAGAAAGAAAGCATCCTAGAGAAGGTAATGGGCATCTGGTTTTATTTAATAGGAATTGTGTTGAGTTTAAAGTGTGGGTCTTGGCAAACAAGTAAGATCTCACTAATCCTATGTGAGAGGGCAGCAGCTGTTCTCAGTAGCTTAGACTTAAAATATTTTTATACTTATAGACACTATCTTAACAATTGATTAATTTTATTACTTAGTATAGGGACCTTTGAAGTTCTGCTGTTATTTATATTTTTGGGAGCTCTTCCCTTAACTGTCAGAATTTCTCCACTGAAGAAATATGAATTTCTTTCCAACTCAAATTTTGGGTACAGTCTTTTAGATAAATACTTTATATTTTGCAACTGGTTTCTTGGACAACTAAAAAATAACTAAATAATTCATTTAGATTCTAACTATGTCAACATTCAAGTCTGGAGGGGGACAGAAAGTATTGCTCTGATTGTACCCAAGCTGTTTGGCTTGGTCTCTAAAGTTTTTCTGCTTTGAGTGAGGAGTATCACTGTTGTCATTCTCCAAGCATACCGCAACAAAAAACACACACACCCCAAAATTGCCACAAAACTTAACACCAAAAGACACCATAGTGGCCACAGGAGATGATGTGTTTCTGTCTTAGCTCTTCACTGAAGATTAAATTGTCTCTGTCTACTTTTGTGCCTTCTTGACAAGGTGCCAAAGGTGCTGTTTTGGAAATGTTTGCTTAACTATATAAAAGCTGGGTTTTTTCAAAACTATTATATGTCATTTCTGTTTGCATTTTAGTATGGAGGACAAGAACATTTAGATGCCCCCCCAGCTGAACTGCTATTAGCTCAAACAGAAGATTATGTGGAGTATTCTAGGCATGGAACAGTCATCAAAGGACAGGAGAAAGCTGTTGCTTGTTCTAAGTATGAGGAGGATGTGAAGATAAACAACCATACAGTAAGTCCTAGGTTGAGTTAAAATTTTTAAAAATTAAATACCATCCCACTGGAGGTATATTAGGATGCAGTACAATATACTTGATACACCAAATACATTTTTCCTGTGTCAGTGTGAGACTCTCCCTTTTCTGCTAAGGAGAAACTTTAAATTGTCATAGTTGTGATATGCATTTGAAGAGTTGCCATGGCAATCTTAAATTAAAGGGGGAGTTACTCTATTAGCCTTACACTTTGAATATAAGTTGACCACGTCCTGTTGTTCTGTTTTTTGACAGTGTACCTGTAAGGCTCATGTGAAATAGCAAAAGTATTTCTCTTAGCTTCCTTTTGGACTGTTTGAGTAATGTACTTACCAGGATATCAGCTCAGGAGTAAATTTTAGCCTGCCTCTTACAGGAGTGACTGTATGGTGTGTTCCCTTGCAGTGCATTTGGGGTTCCTACTGGAAAGAAGGCAAGTGGGGTTACAAATGCTGTCACTCCTTTGTCAAGTACTCCTACTGTACAGGAGAAGCTGGGAAAGAAATTGCTGTAAGTATTCTCTTGTTAATTCATGTGGAAAGAGCTAAAAAGCATTCATATTCCTTACTTAAGGATGAGACTGTTTTACTTTTTGGGGGAGGTTGGGTTTTTTTAGAGAGTTGTGGGATTTTTTTTTTTCCTTGTTCTTCCCCTTTCAGGTGTGGTCAGTAACAGGGTATCCTTGTTCTTGTCTGTTGTTTAGAATTCAGAGGCAAGTTTAATGGAAGAGCTGCCTGAGGGTGAAGAACACATGACAAAACCCAAAACACTGATGGAGGTAGGATGTTGCCTTTTCTCAGAAAGACAGATACTTGTCAACATTTTAACTACAAAATTCTGTAGAGTTATAATAATCCTGATAATTACTAGACTGCATTATTAGAGCATTAACATCTCCATTGAAAACTAAGCTCTCAAATAGCATTAATAGAAGTTTGGATTTATTGGTTTGGGCATTATTAATGGCAGGTTGAATCTTAATAGTAACTTGTTTCCCACCTTACAGATCCACCAAGAGAAACAGAAAGAGAAGAAAAAGAAGAAGCACAAGAAGAGCTCAAATTCTGACAGTGAGGGTGAAGAGAAAAAGAAGCAAGAAAAACTAAAAAAGGTGCACTATAATCTTCAGGGGCTTTATGGCAAAAGGAACATGACATTTTACAGCATCAGTGTTATGAAGCCTATAATGTAGTTCTTGGTGATATACCATGGGGTTGTTTGATGTTAATTTTGAGCTAAATTAAATTTAAAATGCTGTTAGATGTTCTAAAGTCCATCTCCTAATCCTCAGGCAAACCTTCAATAAATATTTAGTTTTTAAAGACTTAATTTAGATTACTTATAACATTTCATGTCTAGGCACCTGTTACACCTGTTAGTCTGTAAAATACATTGCAGAACATTGATTTTGTATTGAAGAAAGATGGAGAAATCAAAGGCAGTGTCAAATCTTAACTTAGCACTTTGTATGCCAGCCTTGGCCCAGTCTCAGGGATGAAGTGACAAATCCATGCCCCAAGCCATGCACTGCTGAGCAGCAGTGTGCTCCCATGGCACAGCAGCCTTCCTCAGGCTGCTCTGAGAGAAAACCTAGTAAAACCATGATTAATTAAAGCAGGGAGAAATGCAACTGCTTTTCCAGTAGCAACAGTAGTAGTTGGAGGAATGAGATAGCACAAAGCATTTAAAGATTAAAATTCCAAACATATAACAAAAGATAATGAACAATTATTCTGTATTTGCTAAATCATTATTATATTTTAGGTAAATCCTGTGAGTTTCATACTTGATTCTGACATTTGGAAAGAGATTAAAGTGTCTTGTTTACTAAATAGTATTTTACCATCATTTTATGTTAAACACTAAAAAATGAGCATTGGGTGTGGGTGGGCCAGACAGATGTGCATTGCTTACCCCACCCTTGTGCTTGCTCTTTGTCCATCACACAAGAATCTAAGACAAACTTTTTCTGTTTAACTTTCATTGTAGAATTTTTTATTCCCTTTGCTCTCATTTCAGGCTCTAAATGCTGAAGAGGCTCGACTTCTCCACATCAAGGAAATTATGCAGTTAGATGAGAGGAAGAGACCCTACAACAGCCAGTATGAAACCAGGGAGCCGACAGAAGAGGAGATGGAAGCCTACAGAATGAAACGGCAGAGACCTGATGACCCCATGGCCTCTTTCCTTGGGCATTAGCCACAGGGGGCATCATTCCAGCACACGAGGCTTTTCCCACAGTTGTTACAACTTCTGGACACTTGATTCCCTTGCACACGTCTAAAATGGCAGAAATTTTTGAAAGCTTCTTTCAGCAGACATGAGCAGTCTAGTACTTGCTGGAGTTTTGTTAATGTGTGTGTATACAAATACAGGCACATGTATACACACACATATATAACATATGTATAGATAAAATACATACACCTACTCTGTAAATTCTTGAAGGAGAAGAGATCTGACTGAAAACCTAGGTTTATTTGGCCAGCTAATATATGTATATGTATATTTGGCCATCTAATGCATAAAGTTGTGATACAGTAGAACTGACTAGTCAGAAGAAATGGTCAGCAGATGTCAATATAGAACAAAAATTGTTGACCAAAAATTGACACAACTACTACTAGAGCTTCTTATTTGTAAAGCCTGTCTCATGACTTTAGAAGATTACATATTTTCTTGATAACTTTGCAGTAAGTGCTTTGGAAATGTAAAAATTAATTGCTTTGTTCTGGTTAAATAAGTGTAAAAATCCTAAGTGCTGTCTGGCCTTCTAAATTGAAGGGTTTGGAGAAGCTGACTGTAGTGTTTTTAAATTCCAGTTGTTTCTTCAGATGTATTTCCACAGCGATTTCAATTGCAGAGATCTGAGTTTTTGAGTTTCCTTTTGATAACAGTACCCTGTTACGTGGTGTGACACCAAGTGTCAGGCTCTAATCCCATGTGAGAACGTGAAGCAGCATCTGCTTTGGTTTGGCAATATTAGTCCTTAAACTGGGAGTTTTCCCCTTTTAACTAATTAAAAGTCGAAGAACCGGGTAAAAAACTGTGCAGCATGACTTTGGAGTTGGAAGGCTTGGGAATTACTTCTATTGTGGCTTAAATTGTCTTTCCAAGGAAAAACTGCTCTTTTCCACAAATAAGTACATACAGAAAACATAGCTGCAAGTGACCTGTGTGATTTCACAGACACTTTGAGGACTGAATGTTTTGATTTGGCACAATGATGGCAATTCTGCACTGGTCTGCAATGTAGTTCTGTGTTAATACAATATGTGATGTTCTCATTGGTGATCAAAATTTTGAGTATTGAGTAAAAGCAAACTGGATCTGAATTAGCTGATTTGAACTGTCAGGTGCTCTTCTTCTCAGGGCTGTAGCAGCTGAGGTTGTGCAAGCATGGCCTGCAACTGCTGTTGGCTTGGTTAGTGCCAAGTTCAGTTTGAGGGAAGAGGAGCTGTCAGAAGGGTTCCTTGAGCTATTTACATACCTTTCTCAAAGCTGCAGTTTAGTCTAAAATAAAATTAAGTCTGAAAGACTTACTTAATTCTCTGTAAAGGAGGTAATTCAGATATAACACAAAGGAAATTTCAAGACTAACTTTGTAAGCTGTGGGTTGACTGCATGGAAACTTTAATACATTGAGTCTCTACTGAATTTAAGTGAAGTGATTGTTCGGGGATTAAAATTCAGTCCTAAATTTAGAATACTTAGATTTCACCAGTGAGTCAAACCCAAGCAGTTGGGGCAGTAGTTGATCCTTGCCAGATCTTTAGTCTGAACTGTAAAGGTAGAGAGCTCCTTTAAAGAGTTGTCAGGTTATTTATTTTAACCTTGAGAAGACAGTATATTATCCTGAGACTTGTTCTTAAAGAGCTGCAACACTGATCTGATGATTTTTAAAAGAACTCATGCATACATTTCCAGTTAGAATACTCCAGTCAGATGGATAAACATTTGTCAGAATAAAGGGCAGGAAATGTGAAGCAATGCTGATACACTCAGAATCTTTCAGGAATAAACAGACCTGTCTGGTTTTCATCACGAATGTGAAATGGCATTTCTCCTCTTTGGGAGTTTATTCTTGGTGCAGCATTCATACATACAACTATGTAAGATTATTTCTTGGATCATGAACTTTTTTGCACTTGCTCTAGTTACTATGCAGGCTTTTCCAAGAACAGGAAAGGAATATGGTCAGAATTAAAAAATACTGTTTGGCTCTTCACCTGCCCAGAAGTAATTATGGATTGGGCTGTCCACTGAACCTCATAAAATCCCAGTCCTGCTTTGAAGCAAATGTTTCATGCTAATAATTTTTATGATAATCAATATAAATCAGCAAGGAGTTTTTGCATGGAAAAAAGTTATTAATATAAAATGATAAATACTTACTTTTAGATTGTCAACAACCTTTCCATTTGTTGTGAAACAAATGGTTTAGATAGTAAAATACTTTTGAGGGGAGGTTTGTGACAATCTGAGGGCCTGTAAAACATAAAGGTTTGACCCAAGGGTTTGTCAGACTTCTGTGACTGATCACCACAAAGTTAATTGCTGGGGTCTGCTCTTCTGCCTTTGTAATGGTACACCAGGCTCCATATTTATTGCCACAGTAGAATTTTCTGGTATCTAAAATACCACAAGCCATTTTTACAGGCCCGTTGTTATACAAGACTCAAGAATTACTTACCTTTTCATGTTGCAGAAACACAAGCATTTGCAATTTTAAGTTACTGACACTGTCAAAATTGTCCAAAATTGAGAAATGAGCAGTGTTTCAGTTCTCCAGGCTGCCCTGTTGAGCTCTCCAGCCCAGAACAGTCTGGCTTGTGCCATGAATGCTTGTTGATCCGTGCTGGGCTAATTCCCCACAATGGCACACAGCCCCCATTGCTGGGGGATTCATACATTCAAGGGTCCTTCCACCTTGAGATCAGACACACAATTCCTATTTCTGTAAATCCAGTGTGGTTGTTCTTGTGGCAGGTGTGCAGTTTGCTCCTCTCTCTGCCTCCGTCTTCCTGCTCCTTCACCTGTCCCTGCTGCTGGAGACCATTTGTAGATGCCCTAAGACAATTTAATTGTAAGATCAGAGGGCTAAGAGTTCTGTCCTCATGGTGTTTGCTGCTCTAGCTCCCTGCAGTGCTGCCAGGAGGGCTCAGCAGGAGTTAACCACCTAAAAAAAAGTGTCCCACTTTCAGGAGTGTTTTGCAGCCCTTGCCAAGTTACTGGCTCTTGGTTAAACTGCCTCCCATGTACTGCCCAGTCATTCTTTGATGGTATTGAATACCTTGGTGGGGGAAAATGGGTTATTTTGGGGGGAAATTGGCACAAAACCAAAATCCAGTGCTTTGAAGTTTTTGTAGATAAGCTGAAAAAGTGATTTCTGATATGATTTGATGCAATTCTTGCTTAACTGATTCATTTGTCAAACTGAAGATGTGTGTGATGGGACAATGCCAAAAAGCAGTTCCAGGCAGATCTTGGCTAGCAAGGTTCACGTCTCTCATGCTTCTGCTGGTGCAAAAATTTTGAGTTCCCAGTTCCAATCTTACGAGAATTCCCTGCAAACCCTTGACTGAAAGAAGCTGATTAACTGGAGACTCTGACTTTCTCCACAAGCAGCATCTGTTCCTTGGGAAGCTGAATTCATATTTCAGCCATGTGGCGTTTCCCAGCAAGGGCTGAGCAGCCTCACGGATCCAACAGATGCAGAACCAGAGCCAAGCTGAGAAGGACGTGGATGTGAGCGACTCTGGGATGCCTCAGTCCCTTCCTTTGGCACCAGCTGCTCTCCTTTCCCCCACACACATCCCAAGCAGCAGCACGGAGGAGACATCTCAATCCCATGCGTGCCCCAGGTAAGCAGCACGGTCTGTGGGATTGCTCTGATGGTGTTTCAGAGGTGTCTCAGGGGGGTTGGGAGGCTCCTCTTCTAACATATCAATGGAATTGCAGTTTATTTCTGCTACACTCAGCTCTCTTGGTCTTAAGAATCTGTGACCGAGGCCTGAAGTGACCCTGCCGTGCCCACAGGGCTCTCCTGGGGCACAGTTCCCTAACATGGGAAATCTGCTCTGGTCAGCAGAGCAGGGAACTGGAAATAAAAAACCTGCTCCCTTTTGCCCTTAACTTACTGCATGAAAGTGGGTAAACAGCTGAGTAGCCCCAAATATGTCCACTGAGGTTTTCCTCAGCTCTGAGAAGCATTGAGTTCAAAGCACCTTTACATATAAAAATATATATATATTGCAAGTAATTTTGTAAATTACATAAAACAGAATAGTAAAAAGGAATTTGCACATATTAAATAAAAAAAAACTTTTTTCAGGTTTGTAAGTCAATTGTCATCATTAGATGAGACTGATAGGATTTCACATAGTGTATCTAGGAAAATTGCTTCTTTTAATGCTCTTTTAATGCATATAAAATCAAGTTTGAAAAGCAGAGATCAGTTGTAGCATCTTGTATATCCTCTCACAGGACTTTCAGAACTGACACCTTGTGAGCTTCCTTTTTTCTGTTAATAACTTCTTGTAACTTTACCACTTAAAAAGCATATTGAAATTTGTTCCTGAGTTTTTCCCCTGCAGTGAAAACTCTTGCAAAAATTGTTTGGAAATTTCCATTGTGCATGGCTTGCAGGATAAGGTTCCTATTAGCAGGAATGTTTCATAAAAAAGAAAATATTAGCTTCCTAAAATATTATGTGTAAAATGGCTTTGATATCATTCTGTCATCCCAATGCCTTCTGAAGTTCAAGGGAACTCCAGAATTTAAATGATTAACTGGCATTTCCAGACTCCTGGCCAAACTAACACCACATCTGAATGTTTTGTTATTAATGAGCCAGTTTTGCTTGAAGCCCTCTGAGACCCTTTTTGGTGTTTGATTAGTAGAATAATATTGCTTTTACTTGTGAAAATATGTGCTCAAGTTGCACTGGGAGACAGCCTGATTTTTTTTTTTTTCCCAAAAACTACACTGATGCAATCACAGGATGGTTTGGGTTAGAAGGGATCTTAGAAATATCTAGCTTCACCCTGCCTGCCCTGAGCAGGGACACCTTCCACTAGACCTGGTTGTTCCATTGTCCAGCCTTGGCCTTGAACACTTCCAGGAAGGAGGAGTCCATAACCAGAGTCCACATTGCAGAGACATTTACCAGATCCTGCTGGGTCTAGACATTTAAAAGCTCCACTGCAGAACACAGAAGCACATGAGAAAGAAATACTTGTTGTCAGTCATTATTCTAAATGAGTCTGTCCTCAAAACCCAGACCTTCATGTTCTGTATCTCTGGTGTCCCCCGGTAATTTTTACTTTAAGCCCTCCCCCACTGCTGGGTTGTGGCTTCATTGCTGTACTGTGGTTTATGTGGGACCATGGCAGAGCTGCCCTGCTCTGTATCTGGAACTTGATCGTGTAATGCTCCTTCTTCTGTGACATCTAATGATCACATGATTTATTTAGCCTCGTGTAACAAAGCCCCCATTGTGCTGGAGTGTTATGAGGGAAAGCAAAGACTCGGCTGCTACCTTGCCCTGTGACCAGAGTGACAGCCTGCCAGGAGCCCCCTTGGAATTTATTTTTCTAAGTGCAGAGGAGAGGAGCACAAATGTGATGACAAAAGCAGGCAGCAGCTGGCATTGCTGCTCTTCAGCTGGACCCTTGCCCCAGGGGATCCGAGATGTTCCTCTCTTCTTACTTCTCTGGCATTTTATAGTGTTTAAATAAACAAACAGATCACCCTTCCTATGGGAGCTGTTTATTTGCACTTTGTACTACTCTTTTAATACCTGTCTGCATGTGTGGCTCCTGAACACATGTTTTTTTTAATGTAGTGACAAGTTGTGTTTAAAGTCTGGTTTTATAAATATCTGGGAAAATGAGAGTGTCCAGCTTCTGATGAATGACATATTCCCTAAGCAAAATGCCCTGATTCTTTTTTGAAAATAGTTTTGCCATTAATTTGTGTGGAATCATGAACAGACACAATGCAGATTTCTGGTAAATCTCTGTGTTCCAGGTACCCACCTCTGCAGTGAGCTCAGGGGATCCCAGGCTGAAGGAACAGGCCCTAATGCTTTTTATGTTTCATGCCCACACTCCTTTTCATATTGAAGGAAGCTCAGCAGCATTCTCCTCTCTCTTCTCTCTCCTTTCTTCTGACATTGACTCAAAATTCACCCAATTCCTCTGTTAACTCTTTCAGCTCAAAAAACCATCTGGAAACTAAATAAAAGCCCTGATCAGCTTCTGCCAGATCAGCAAACTGACCCAGCTCAGCAGAGTTCAAGGATTAGAGCTGCAGCAAGGACAGGGGAGAGCCAGGGTGAAGGCATTCTGTCCCCTTCCAGCAGCAACTCAGACCCATTTCCATTTAAATGGCTTGAGCAGATCCTGCTCTGATACCCAGGGATCACTGGTGATCTATGAGCCATATGAAATGAAGTTCAGCTACTTTGAGAAAAAATATTAAACGGTGAAATTAATTAAAACCACTTATCCAGGCTGGTACAGTCCCCTGAATCAAAAAGTGAAAATGTCCCACTGCTGTGTGATAGGATATTCTCTGAAGATTTTCCTATGGGTCCAAAGAGCCTAGACACTGCTGGTGTAGTACTTAAATGTGCTCACTTGAGTTTGGATGGAAAAACAAGATTTGGTTGGCTAAATATTTGTTTACTTTCTAATGAGTCTTCCAGATATGATTTGATTGTTCCCGCCTAAAGATCTACCCTTATATATTTTACCAGGGACAAATCATGTAACCTTACACAGTTAAAACTCCTAGTGAAGTTTTACTAAAAGAAGCCATAGCAATTTAAGGTAGTTTTTTTGCAAGTGTGCTTCCCTCAGCACATAGCTGCTTCCTTCTTCTCCATGCTGCAGCCAAAAACCCTGGCCCTTGCAACTGCTTGTAGTGCTGAGAACTGGGAAACCAGCCTTGGAAGAAGCATGAGGAGAACCTCCCCTAAGTTGCTCTGGCTGCAGGACATTTTGTATTAAACCAGGGACTGAAGGAACATGGGGACCTGTCTTTGATCCATGCAACATCAGGATGACTTAGAGCAATAACAGTGACTTTGTTAACCTTTCTTCTAGAAACTATTACAAATTAACTAGATAATAGGCAGTGAAAAAAAAAAAAAACTTGGTTATGTATTGACATAAGGTCATGCAGAAGGATTAACTCCTGTAGGAATTATTGGATTCTAGTGAAAAAATAATGAATATGTGTCGGTAATGACACTGCCTTAGTCCTCTGTCCTGGTGTGGTCACTAGGTAGGGCAGCCCATGTGAAGAGTGGGGGTGATGAGATCTCTCAGGGATATTATTCTGTCTGTTAGGCTGCTGCTACTTGGATGGTTTTGGTGGCTAAACCCTAGGATTTTCATTTTTCCTTGGTATCAGTGCTGCCACTGACCTAGTTCTGCAGCGAGTAACTGCACAGCCATCTGTATCCCAGCTGATGCCAAGGAATGAAAATAACCCCGAAAGGTAACGGCCCTCTGGCTGAGGGCAGTGATTATGGGCAGCATCTGCTATATGTCTTGCTTCCCCTTTGGACTGGACTTTCCAAGCCCTGGTAACAAAGGCTGAGAAGGCAGCCCTGCAGGGCTCAGGGTGTTTGGCCAGCCCTGCCCACAGCTTCTCACTGGGGTTCACTTTACCCTGCCTTACAGAGTTCAACCAGTAATGCTTTGGTGTATTTGGGGCTCTTTGAGAGAAGAATCAATCACAGCCATGAGAAATTATTTTAATGTTGAGTTTCTCTGCTGTCCCTGCTGCCTGTACATATTTCTGTGCTATTGGCACAGTCCATTGGCAGTAAAGAGGCAGTGGTAGAATGTGGGTTGTCAGTGAATAGGAAGCAGACCTCACCCCTGCTTGTGTTATCATTGATGTCTGCAGGTTTTATCCAGAATTGTAAGTTCCTGCTTTCAGGAGCTGCACATGAGTGCAGGACACATCCCAGCACAGTGCAGATTAGGCAGCAAACCTGTAAAGTAGCATTAAGATGCAAACTTTGGCCTATAATCCTAATTATTGCTTTGCTACTCTCAAGCAGTTCTGTGCTGTGACCATGGCAGTGCTTGGAAATTAAAATCTTGCTGACATTATTATCAGGGGTGACGTGAGATTTTATGCATCTCTGAAAGCACCAGCTGTAAAAAGGCTTTCCTGAAAGTCATACATTTCAGTTAAGAAATCCACCATGTATATCAATATTTCAGGGTGTGAAGAAAAGTTTGAGTACATGTCAATGTACTCTAAAAGTTTAGGTACCAAAGGACAAGTAAAATGAACATCAGCTTTGTTGCTTTTATAAAATCCCTTGTTTAGTTTTACTCTTGGCCCTGTTTATTATGTAAGTTTGTCAGTTGCAAACCTAAGCAAACTTTGTGATTTGTAAATATCCTGAGATTATTTTGGTTATTTCCTAGTGGTGATGAATGGATGGTGGAACACTCTGGCTGGTACAGGGGTGAGGTTTTTGCCTTGGTGCCATCATGTTCTCTGCCACTAATGTGTTCTGGTGTTTTTAATTGCCACGAGCAGCTGTAAATTCTCTCTTTGGGGGTGTCCCCATCACATCTCATTCAATCATTATTAGCCATTAAACATCTTACCCTGTGATTGCATCCAAGGATAGAGCAAAGGACAATTATTCAGCCCAAATCTGCAGTACTCCATGAGAAGGCAGTGGGAAGGTTTAATTGTTAAAACAAGTGACACATGGATTTACTGTGACAGGTGGGGCCCTGAAGGAGCTCCCACCTGCTCCCTGTTAGCTCTGCTCACTGTTCCGTGTGTGAGTGTGACTGCAGAGCCCTCCTGGAATCCAGCCTTGGAACAATTTGCCACTGTGAGATACACACCACTAGAGCTGCAGACCATATGAAACATTTAATAGCTTCTTTACAAGGCAGCTGGTTTATAAATGAGGAGGAGCATTTGGAACACGTGATTTACAGCTGGGAATATTTTATAATTGGTAAATGCTATTATCACACTCCCAGTGCTGTGTATCAGTGCAAGTTACTAGTGAAATTTCTACTGGTTCAGAGCTCAGGTTTGGTGACAGTGTAGTGACAGGGCTGTTTGCCCAAGGCTTTGCAGTTTTAGAGAGTTTCAGGTGATCTGCTGACACTCTGCACCTTGCAGAGGCTTTCAGCACCTTGAGGTTATGCAGGGATTGTGTTTGTTTTCAAGATTCCCACAGTTTTTAATGGGTTTATCCTGACAACAGTGTGGTAAGAAGAGTGCTGTTCATCCCCAGTTAACATACAAGAGACACTTCATTTAAGGACCCTTGAACTTGATTGTCTGCATAGTTGTCTCACAGAGACAGAAGTTAGGCACTGTGCTGTGTCTGGAAAGGTCTGGACACTCAGTTCTGATGTGTTGAAATGTCTTTAAAAATCTCCTCATATATATAGGGGCCAAACTTTGCAAAGATCTGTGACGAATCCCAGAGCCAAACCAAACTCACCACAGTGAATAGCTCTGCTGCAGGGTTCAGCTGTTCGAGTCCTGGGACAGGCAGGAGCTGCTGAATGAGCTCTCTGAGGTGCAGGGTGGGAATGATGGCTTTGACTTCCTTTATTTTCTCTCGTGGCTTGCTGGAAACTTTCTTGTTCCTGTAGGACTGAGGCCAGGCTTGTCTGCAGCACTGTCCCAAACCGGTCATTCTCTGAAAGACTGCACAAACGTGTCTCTGGCAAAAGGAATGTATTAAAATTCCTGTGCAGAGGAGGCACTGCTGGAGTTGCCAGCTCTGCCCCCAAACCAGGGCTCTGCTCATCACCTGGCAGGAGAATTGCCCACATTTGCCTTTTTCCCGCAGTGCAGGATTTCTTTCCTTCTCATTTCCCAGAAATCTCCCCTTTCCTCGCATTGCAGAACACTTGTTCAGATACCAAGTCACTGCTGTGTAAAAATAGGATTAAATGCAATGACTACACACTGAGTTAGTTACTGAGTAACTTCTCAGAGCCCTTCTCCTTACTTGGGGAGTTATTGAACACATATACTGGTGAAAAAAATTGAGCTGTGGGATGGCCTATTTGTGTAGAGAACTTTGAAGAAGAGCCTGGGGGGTTGCTCACAGAAAAACCTCAAATATGGATTAAATGACTAATCAGTGAATAGTATTCCAGAGGCTCTTCATGCTCAGGAGAAGTGAATTGAGACTACCAAAAATGATTCCTGTTCTCTCCAGCTGCTCTGAGTAAACACAGTTCCAAGCTCTCTGTGATGGCATTGGCACAGCCTTGCTGGAGAGCAGGGTGAGGCCAGGAGCAACCCAGATTGTCTGTCTGTGTCCCACTGGAGACCACTTTTGTCCTTCCCAACATGTAAAAACCTCATAGCCATAGGTGAGCAGATTATTTTTGTAGGAAACATGGAAGGAATGCCCAGTGTTCCCTTGAGAGACAATACATAATAATTCATAGGGCTGTGGCCTGCATGGCATTATCCAGCTTAGTTTGAGGGAAAAAATAGTGGCACAAAATCAGCTTATTTTTTAAACCCATCTGGAAACTCGTAGAAATTCATCTCACCGAATAAGGCCATTATAAATTATATCGGGCTTCATCACATATATTTGGAGGCAGAAAGAACTTACTGAAGAGGTTTGAGTGGATTCAGAGTCACATAGCATAGATGAAAGCCTCAATCTGTGTGCCTTCTATGCACTTTTATGAACAAAATATTTAGAAATAATTAAAACGCCCCACAAAACAAAACTGTAGCATATAAAACACAGCTTCAGAGTTGCCTTGAGCTGCATTAACTTTTACTGTACAACCCTTTTTCTCTCCCCCTAAGAAAACAGTACATAATCTTTTAAGAAAATCAAATCTAATTCCTTTGTTGAATTAAATCTAACTACTTTCAGTCGGACTGAATTAGTTTTTGTCTGGCAGTGCTTCTCAACTGCCCCAGAGCAAACTGGCCCGTGCACAGTGACCCCAGGCTGGAGACAGCACGGAGTGGGAACCTCCTGGTGGGCTGCACAGGATTGCTTTGGGTTGCAGGGCGGAGAGGCCTCACCTGGTCTCTCCTCTGTGGCCTTGGCAGCATATTCATGGAATTTTTCAGTCATGCCCACGTGGGAGCTGTGGCCGCCAGCCAAGAGCTCAGGCAGAAACAGCCTTGTTGTTAATGATTGACTGGTGAGATAATGAAATAGCCCAGCCCACTGTTTGCTTGCTTTCCTTCTCCCCTGCCACTGTACCACTGCTGTGCACCAGAGTGCCATAAACCCAGGGCAGTGTCCAGCCTGTGACTGTCACCCTGCAGCCACAATGCCCCTGGAGCCACCCGCTGGCCCTGGAACATCCCGGTGCTGTGGTGAGCAGGTGAGGGATGAGAATGGCCTCTGACACCTGGGAGTGCACTGAGAGCTCTTCAGGCTGTGATCTGCAGAGTTCTGCTTCACTGACTGGGACATCTTTTCTGCGGGCACAGCTGGAATGTGGAATCAGAGCACCGGCTTCTGTTTTATAAAGAGAATATTGGAGGTAGAAAATTTGCACTGCCTATACTCATTGTGAACATGCCTTCAGATTGCTCGAGCTAACAGGTAACCTGGGCGTGCAACCATGGCAGGGAGGGTGGGACTGGATGAGCTTTAAGGTACCTTCTAACCCAAACCATTTTGTAGTTCTGAGATTCTAACAAAACCAAACAACATCTCAGAGTATGTGTGTGTGTGTATTTTAGGTGCCGTATCTGGTACATATTTTTTTCACCAGTTCCTGTGCTATTTGTATATTTGCTTTATGCAAGAAAAAGAATGAAAAGAACATTCCGGTTACTCTGTTGTTTATATTGTGTTTGCTGTAAGTCTGGAGAAGATGATTCTGCTGATCCATGGTCTAAGTAACTGCTCCTTAGCCTGTGGATAAGTGCATGTGTTTGGGGAGGGATTCAGTGAGATCCCAGGTGCAGACCTTCAAGAGCCACAGTGCGTGGTGGATGATCTCACTGGTCTCTCCTGACAAGCAGATTTTCCTTTATCTCAGCAGTGTCCCTTGAGCAGCTGGGGGACACCACACATGTCCCAGGGTTTGATGCAGTTTGTGAGATACGTGGGTTTGAATGTTTGAGACGCCCCTGGCCATGCCAGGCACTTGTAGCACTGTGGCCCACGTGCCAGCGTGTGGGGCCATGGCACGTGGCAGCCGTTTTTGGGTGGTTTGGGAGGCCTCAGCAGAAGGGGAGGTGCAGAATGATGCCATCCCAGCTTTGCAGAACGGGGCAGGCAGAGCCTATGGGCCCACTGGGGAGGGAAGACTTAAACATGTAGCAAGAGCCCATCCAGGGCCAGGCATCAGCTGGTGGATGGTGGGGAGAGAAGAAAGCACATTGTTGGACAAACAGGTGTCCAGGTGCTGTGTTTGCTGTCAATCCTTTCTCCCTACCGAGGGCTGACTCGGCTCCCAGGTGCCTTGCAGAGCATCTGCTGCCAAAGTCCATGTGCTCCCCTCTGAGGCACCCTCGTGTAACAGCCAGCCTGGAAACAGAGGGAGGGGCAGGATGGATGGTGGAAAATATTAAAACCACATTTTGAAATGTTTAACTTGGGGCTGGAAGCTGTCTTAGACACACATGCTTGTGCCAGGCCGCCTGAACTTCAGGGCTTGTCCTCGGGATCTCTGACTGTGAAAGACGGCATTTTCATAGGGAAATGTGTGAATGTAACCAAATCACTGAGGACAGAATTGAATTTGTAACACAAAAATTATCTTTAAAATGCTAAAATTTTCAGTGTGTTGTAGTGTGTAAGGCACCAGTTGCACCCCTGCTCTGGACATGGACAGTCTGGAGTGTCACCGAGTCTAACACAGTCACAGGAGCTCTGCTCTATCCTTGAGTGTAAAGATTACGTGGGTTTTTTAAGAATAAATAAAATCTAGGTCTGTGTTAAATGGGTCAGGTGAAGGGTCTGGCAGGTAGGCATTTTTACACAGAAAATAGCTACCTTGGTACAAAATGTACCTAATGATTCTCCAGCATGTTTGAGGCTAATGGTGAAATGCAGGTTATAGAGGACTGATTTGGGAGCTCAGAGGGGAATTTCTGTAGAATGGGTTAAATATAGGAGGGTGGATCAGGGTGGTGAGGCCCCTTTCTGTTTGGATGGGGACTACTGGTATGAAGTGCTGCAGACAGGAAATCTCTTGGTCCCTTGTTTTTATGCACCCAGCAGACCCTCTCACTGAAACTGCCGCTGCTCCCTGAATTACTCACCTGTTATCAGAGGTGAATACCTGTCCTGGAACCACCTGCTTAGGGAAAGTCTCTCACAAAAGCTCTAAGTGCTGCCTTTTCCTGAATTGAATTAATTTATGCTTTCCCCAGCATCTTTCCTCTGACATCTCCTAGCAGTCTTGCAGCGTGTCTGGCGGGAGGCTGAAGGAGGGTGGGTTTAGTTTAGATTTTTGAGAAGAAATTCTTCCCTGTGAGGGTGGTGAGGCCCTGGCACAGGTTGCCCAGAGAAGCTGTGGCTGCCCCATCCCTGGCAGTGTCCAAGGGCAGGTTGGGCAGGGCTTGGAGCAGCCTGGGACAGTGGAAGGTGTCCCTGCTCATGGCAGGGGGTGGAACAAGGTGACATTTAAGGACCCTTCCAACCCAACCATTCCGTGACTCTGTCATGCTCTTTGCCAGCCGAGGGTTTGATTTCTGCCCCTATTTCCAAGCAACCCCCACCACTAAATCTGCTCTAATGTAACTATTAGATATTTCCAGATTATTATTAACTACTAATCCAGGTTTTCTTTTTTTGTTGTGGAAACCAGAGATATGTTCAGTGAGATTAAGCACAAACGCTTATGAATTCTGCCCAAACAAAAGCTGTGGGAAAATACTGGAATGCAATATCTGCCAAAGGAGCACAGCAGTCTAATATATTATTTCTTGTGCATATTTGGTGGTTTCCTCTTGTTCCAGTGGAATATTCTGTAGTAACTGGATATTGCATTACTGTCTGCCCCAAGGCAGACACAATTATGTTTAACATCTGGATGAATTAGACTGAAAACAGACATTCTCTGTAAATAAATAGTTTCTGTCTCCTGTGTTAAAATAAGAAAGAGCTAATGACTTTTTAAAATACCAAATTAATTGATATGACCTCATAATCCCAATTTATATAGAGAAAATGGAAGTGCTAATATTGTTTGCCAATTATATTTTAGACTGCTGCTATGAAAGACTGGAAAAGTTACATGATATTAAAAAATTAATTTGTAGTTAGGAGGAGTGCTGAGAAGGTGAGAGGCCTGGATTTTGCTCCTGCTGTGGGAATCAAATGATTTCATGGTAGGGCCTCTGGATCCATCCCGTCCCAAAACTGGAGCTGCAGCAGGAATGTTTGCTCTCATTGCAGGTTTGTCTGCGGAAAACATAATTACAGCATGTAGAAGTTGGAACCTGCAGTGTTGTTCTGGCAAGGACTCTTGGACTGCAATTACAGGGTTTTCCATATAAAAATTCTGAGAATAGTTTTATATTAGAATAAAGCATTTGTAGGTGCCAGAAAACCACAGTTCTTCAAAGATAAGATGACTTCATGACATTTTCCAGGCAGACAACCCTCACTAGTAAGTTTGAGTGAGTGTCTGCTCTCCCAAAGCCCTGATAAAGCTGGAAAAGGCAAATTCTGATCCAGGCAGGGCTAGGAATACATTGGGTTTGGGATGTGTGGTAGATGGTGAAGCTGCCTGTTAGAAGCACTTGGGTTTTTCTAATTAGAGGCAATTAGTAATGAACATGTTTTTAAAACTGTGCTTGCACAGATTGCTTACCAACTCATAGGATTCTGGACTAAAACCATGTCAGTGAAAGGAGATGTTGAACTGGATTACCCCTATTTAAAGGCCACTTTCTTCTCTTGTGAGCCTGACTTGCTGCCTAAGCTGTGGGAAGCTCAGTGCAGCCAGGAGTAGGTCAGGAGGACTGTGAGAATTTTATTTTTCCCTGGTGTTTCTTGCTGGGAAGCAGTCAACATGGTAAAAATGAGAAAGCATCTTTATTATATATGTTAATTAAATTCTATTCTATTAATTAGTTAATTTAATAACACATATATTAATTCTAAAGATAAATGTTTAAAAATCAACAGTGTCATTAGATTTTTTTTTTATTTTTAGTACTTCAGAGTGTAACTTTTTAATGCTCTTGTGGTTTTATAGCCTGTAAAAGCAGTATGGGGATAAGTTTATGGTATCAAATGAACTTGATCAAATTTTAAAAAGAAATAAGGAAAATATGATGACATTAAAAGGGATTAAATGGAAATGGTTGGGAATAAATGCATACATTTGGGATGAAATTGTGATTTCTGGCAAACTCATTTTCTGAGAATCACTTACAGAGGCAGAGGAAACAAGAAGTGTTTGGTGCTTAATAGAATAGAGACTATGCTGATGGAAACCAAGAGAAATTTTTGAGGCTGAATAAGGAAAGTCAGGGAATTCAAGGACAATGGAGAGGTATGTAGGGGGTGACTGCTCTAATTAAAAGGTCAGACTCTGCTGGGTGCTCAGAAAAGGTCTCTCACAGGGAATTGCCAAACCTGATCTTCCTCATTAAATCCTTGGCTAGAGACTGAGCCATAGCTCTCACCTCCAGGAGTGGTTTATTTGGGCCACAGCTTTTCCTCTCCCAGAAGGCATGTTAGGCAAATGCCAAACATTCCTGTCCATCAGTGAGGGGTCATCCCTATGGAAAGGGACACCAGGAAGGTGTAGGATGGACCCATTCTGGTATTGTGGCTCCAGCAAAGCTCCCATGCTGGTCACTAGGGGCCTCCTCCTTCTGGAGAGAGAGTTTAGGAAGGTTTGTCTATGCCCCTACACAAAAAAAAGGGAGACACTGAGATGCATTTTATTATTATTACTTTCATCCTTCCCTGAATTTCTCATGACACTTTGATAGCTCCAGAAAGCCTCAAGTGTATATCTGTGGGTTTTCCTGGAAATGTTTATATTCGTCAAACTATGGTGAAATTTATTTCTGTACACACAAGGTATAAACCTCCTCTAAATCCCACTTAGGCTCTGTTTTGTGACACTTTGACTTCCCAGCAGGGTGAGCCTTCCACTGGACCTGGAAGCCAAATGTGAGATTTTGTCCTTGGGTGCTGTTGTACAGTATCCTTGGTGTCCATTACCTGCTTGCACAATAGTTCTGGAAATTGCACTAAATGACAAAAATAAGGATTAGAGTCTTCAGAAATCTTAGCAAAAAAAAAAAAAAATATTAGCAGAAAGTCTGTTTTTTCAGTCAACCAAAGGCAATATCATCTGCTATGTTTGCCTTCCTGTTTGAAATCAAAAGCTGAAAGGCCAAGGGGATAAAATTGTTGATTATAGGCTAGAAACAAATAATAACACAGGGAGAGTATCTATTAAAAAGAAAAGACAGAGAAAGAGAGAAATTGTGACTTTCAGAGATGCTGGGCACAAAGGCAATGTCAGCCACACTTTCCTGAATGTGGTATCCTTCCATTTCTCTCACCCTTTCAACAGTCATGTCAAAGTGATGGAATTTGAGGACTTCAGTCATTTGTCTGGAATTCTGGATATTTCAGAGTCTGGCCAGAGGAGCAGCTCTTATTTCCAGACATCTTATATCTCAGAGGTAGGGTCACTGAGACTGCATCCATGTTGTGCAGGGGCATGGGTTTCTGTCCTGGAAGACCTGGATGGAGAATTGGGAATCTGTGCTAGATCACCAACAAGTGGCCTGCTGAAGGATGCCAGAGACTGCACCTGACAGCCCCAGGATTGTGGCCTCTCTAGGCTGCCCTGGGAAGGCCAGGAGGATCACCTGCTGAAGCAAGAGTCTCTCAGGTGATTTTTTTGGTAGCAATGAGACCTCATGGTCTGGGGAGCAGATGGGTCAGGTGCTGCAGACTGTGCAACAGATTGGAATCTGAAGAATTTCAGCTAATATTTACATCCAGTGTTTACCCTTTGATAAGGAACAGGTCATTCACAAATGAGGACATGACATAACACTGGTAGGTTGGTCAAGGTGTTTACTTTGTGTTTTGCACACTTGTTCTCTTCTGGAGAATGCTTGTGTACTGTAGTTTGATCCAGATTAACAGCTGTGGGTTTCCCCTTTATTTTCATGGAGCCGTTTGTATAAAAAGGGCAATTACACAAAAAGAGAGTTAGGAAAGTTCAAACTCTGCTTGTGTTTATTAAGGAAAATTCTCATTCTTGCTTCTGTGATGGAAAGATTGTGTTGGTCACTTTGAAGGAACTCCACAAGTACACAAATTATTGCAGACTGTATTATATGCCATTTTTCCTGGGTTGTTGAGGGCAAAGCAGAGACTTGATAGAGAGAATACCTGTGTTTCTGATGGTGTTGATTTGTTTGGGCAGGCATTGTATATAAGTGCAGTGAGTTACTGGTCAATTATGTCACCTAACAAACTCTAGATGAGGTCAAACAAGACCAAACTGTAATTATAATAAATCTTGCCCTTATAAGACAGGTAAGTTGTTCACTGACTGTGGTCTGGAGTCACTAGGTATTCTCTCTACAGAGTTAATTTTCCAGACATGAGGCTTTGACATACTGAGTTGGTTGCAAATAATTCAAGATTGTGCAATGCAAATCGCCTTTCCCTAGAACAGAACAGGTTGATGTGGATGGAAGTTACGTTAGCCTCTGTTTTTAACAACAAAAACCAAAAAGCAAACAACTTTGGAACTTAATAGGTTGCTAGTGGCTTTATTTCTTCCTTGAGTGGATGCACTTTCCTACACTCCTACACTGTTAATACACTTCCCTTCATCTTTCAGTGGTTTTGGTTCTGATATACTTTAATTGAACATTTTTTTTCTTGCTTTCAGTGGTTTACAATGCAAGCATTGCAAGCTGGTCTGAACTGGCACGGTGTGTTCCAGCCTTGCCAGAATATATCTGAGACCCAGAGACAGCACAGTCCTGAGGGAGCTCTGCCACCTCCCTGCTGAGGGCAATAATGTCATTGTTCATGCCAGTTGAGTTTTAAGAACATTAATGATTTTCCCTGACATGGGGAAGAGGGGGCAGGTCCCATGTAGTTCTTTGAGCAAATAGAGATAAACAATTCTGCTGACAGAGTTTAGGAAATATCCTCTTCAAAATAAATAAGACAAGTTTTCCCTAAGATGTGCTTCAGTATCAGTCAGAGATTCTTACCTCAGTCTTCTAAGATACTGAAATTATATTTCACATTACTTCTGGTATAATCATAAAAAACTGAGTCAAAAATTCTTCTCTGTATTGCCAACTTCACTGTAAATCCCAATGAGGAGCTTGAAACAATGGGGGAAAAAAGATCTTGGGAATGACTGGTATAGGAAATCAGGAGAGGACTTCCATTGATAGACATGAACTAAATCACAACAGTTACTTGGATTCTACACATTGCTGTGAAAAGTTAGAGCCAAATTCTCATGGTAAGTCAGGGTGGCTGCATTAACTTCCGTGGAACTGTGCCAGCACATCCCAGACAAAGACTTGGCTCGGTCCATTTACAGCACCATCAGTAAAGCTGCTTGGAGACGGTCCACTGGGAGGAAAAATTAATTAAAACAAGGGAGATAAGAATGACAGAGCAATCTGCCTTCTGAATCTCTTGTGGAATGTGGCTCCTGTGGGATTTGACCCTGTGTACCCAGAGCACCTCCAGGCACTGCTGAGCTCTCCCAGCTCAGGAAGAGCCAGCGTTTCCTGCCATGGGCCAGACTCACAGGCACTCTGTTTGCCTAAAAATGTAACTGAAGGGTGACACACCGTGGTACCTCCCAGTCTGCAGTTAGTGTCATTGCAATCATTCAGCTGTTTTTTTTTCTTCAGTGGTTTCCCAAAATCCAGGATTTTCCTTTCACCAATATCTAAGGTCTTTATTCTTTAAATTCCTCAGTACACCATGGTGAAAAGGATGGGGAACGGCATCACCAGACACTGACTTCCTATTTCTTTGTTATTCATGGACAGACAATTCAATCTCACTATCTCAACTGTGTTTTAAATCATCTGTAAAGACGGAGAGAACTACAGACATCCTTGAATTGGTTTCTTACTAAAGTGTTAAAAAACCAGACAAACAACCAGAAAAACCAAAAAAAGCAGCAGGTAAATTACCACTTTGTGGTGGTAGACTGTTTTCGTTTCCCAGAAACTAGTTAATTTATTTCATGTGCCCCACCAGTCCAAGTTTCATTTATAGATTAACTTGTGTATTTTGGCTCCTATCTATCTCTTCCTTTGGCTCAAAATGAAAATGAGTGATACCAGGGCTGTCTTTGAAACAAGGCAGGAATGTGATTTTTTTTTTTTTTTTATTAAAGAGAAACATCACCCTGAAACCTCTCTTTCTGACAGCTTTTTGAGATCCCACCACAGAAATATGATATTGGGAATGGCAGATTAGTGTCTGGTGAGTTCAGTCTTTATGAATAAATCAAACATGTAATATTCTGTAGGGATCTGGACACAGTTTTTGTTTCCTCAGAAGGCCTTTCACTGGAGCAGATTGTTGATGAAGCCTTTCTTTTTAATAACTAATCAGTTTCTAAACCTGGTTTAAATGAGAATTACTGAACAAGGTTGCTGGTTAGCACCACTCTGGTGCCAGGTCCAGTCTTTTATTTGGGGTTCCTACTGCCTGGCAGCACATCAGGGGGTTTGAAGCTGGCAGAGGTGGCTGAAAGGGGCACGCTGTTGGTGTGAGAACTCCTGCTTCTCTTGGCCATTTAGGTTGCTGCTTGTGGAGATCCATCTGTTAAACTGAACCTATGGGCATCATGCACAGCAATCACAGAGAAACTGTCAAGTGCTGCTGATAAACAGGCTGTTGTCCAGACTCTGCAAAAACTGTGTATTTGTAGTACATTAACTCTATGCTGGTGCTTTTTCCTACTCCATTTTGGGGGTTTGCAGGGCAGTTCTGAGCTGCAACCATAAATATTTGGCCATCTTTTAAAAATCTGTGATTTGGGACTGACAGCAGAATGCCTCATCAAGAAGCTCTGTCTGTCTCAAGCCACTTTTTATAGGACTCTGGGAAAGGTTTTCTGAGATGTGCCATGAGAATCCTCCCACTGAGTCTTTTTCATGCATTTCTCTTTCTTTTTGGGATCCTCCAGATATTATTGGAATGTAACTGTAGAGAAAAATGTTCATTTCTAACAACTCGGTTGTGGACTTTTAATCAGACTTGGATTTCTGGAAATACTACAGCATGACTTCAGCTGGGAATGAAATAGAGAGATGGACTCACAGGCAAGGTGGCAGAAATGGGAAGCTGGTAGAGCCCGTGGCCTCTTCTGAAAATAGTCATCTTTTGTCAGTGAAGTCAATCAGCAGCACAGACCATCTCCTGCACCTCCCTGGAAGGGGAGACTCTGCGTATAGCTCCTTCTCAGGAGGATCAAATGTTCCAGAGTACCCCACTCCATCGTGCCATGGTGAATACCTCCGTGTGCCTCCAGAGCAGGTCCCGTACATGGACTCGGAGTATGTAACAGGAATTTATCATCTCAGTGCTGCCCACTCTGACCTCAGATCCCCCCAGGCATGCAAGGCACCAGACCTGAGCAGCCACTACAGCTCTCACAGCAGCTGTGGAATTACTTCTACCCAAAGGACTTCAAATCAGGGACCTGCAGCCCTGGCAGCACCTCCACTGTCCCCTCCCAGGCGACTTGGCAGCTATAACACCACTGACAGGCACCTGGAAAGGTCAGGAGAGACACGAGGCTCTGCAGGGCACACTGAGGGTTGTGTGCAGCCAGCTCCTGGTGTGCAGGACAGCCAGCTAGCAGATAGGGATGGACCATGGATTCAACACTGGGATGCAGTCACACAGCAAGATGTAGGGCCCAACAGGGAAAAGACTCTGGAAAACAAGGACCTTTCTTCTGATTTTACAAATGAGGTATCAAAAATTCAGGCATTAAAGACAGAAGAAAATGGAGAGTGGAGCCCATCACAACAACCTACAAAGAGAAGCAATCCACACATTTTCAGCAGACCTTCTTCATTGATTTTTCAAGAATATTTAAAGACAGACTTTGTGGCGAATGTCCCCAAAATACTTTCTGCTTATAATTCAGGTCATGCTAATAAAATTCCCAAAGAGATGAACTCCAAATCCTATCACCAAGCACATTCCAACCCCAGTGCTGTTAATGATACACAGGAAGTCAAACGGTGTCCCAGGGATGGGCGTAAACCAAGTGCCAGGGAAGCAGCTCTGCCAAGCATCATGCCTGGGCCCAGCCAGAGGAAAGAGTCCTTGCCCTGTGCTCAGGGCGCACTCCATGCTGAGTGGCACTCAGACATGGATCAGGATGTGTTTGAGGACAGTTCCGAATTAAAATATATAGAGAATGCTCTTCTAAATAAAAATGCTCCTAGGAAGCCAAACAGTTATGCAGAGAAAAATCAGTGCGATGATTCTGAAGGAAAAATTATGAGCAATGTTAGGGAACCAGTCCCAAACCAGCAAAACAAAGTGCAGAGATCAGCACTGTCCTGCAGCTGCAATGCCATGGAAGTGGAGCACCCTCAGTGCGAGGAGCTGGATCAGGGAAGGAAGCAGTGCTGTGATGGCACAAGCCAAATCGTTTTTATCAGACCAAAGGAAGATTCCACATCTCAGTCACTACATGAAGGCCAGAAAAAA
Organism: Bombycilla garrulus; assembly: GCA_013400315.1. Classification (NCBI taxonomy): domain Eukaryota; kingdom Metazoa; phylum Chordata; class Aves; order Passeriformes; family Bombycillidae; genus Bombycilla; species Bombycilla garrulus. The sequence goes on from VXBU01007974.1 coordinate 4,026,295, forward strand.
ACCCAAGATAACAACAGCAGTCGTGACCTCAGCGCGTGTCTGGAACAAGAGGAGCCTCCTGTTCAGAAGCACCAGCCTGTATTTCAAACACAGCTCTTGAGACAGCTTCGGGAGGACTGTGCTGGTGAACAAATAACCAGGCAGGCAACCCCTATGCTTTATTACCTTTCTGCAGGGAAAACCACCAATGTCCTGCATCCCAACAAGGACTCAAGGAACTCACCAAAGAAAATTCCACCCAGCAGCTGTGCTGCTTCAGCACAGTGTCTAGAGAGACAAAGAGAAGGCCATCAGCTTCAGAGGAGCAGCCACCACCATCAGTGCAGTGCTGATGATCTTGTGCTCCAGAGCAAAGATCTCATTTTCAGGAGTCCTGCCTCATTCACAGAAGAGAGTTTCCAGAATGACTATATAGAGAAACTTAAAGTGGCACAGAAAAAAGTTCTCAAAGAAACTTCATTTAAAAGAAAAGACTTACAGATGAGCTTGCCTGTCAGACTGAGACAGAAATCCTCTAAAAGGCCATCAGTTGAACACCTTCGGTCTTTCTCGTTATCCAGTGCAAGTGAGGTTGCCAAACCTGTTCCTTGCTCCCCTTCTCATCTAGAATCCTTGGAAAGTTTCAATAGAAATGAAGAAACAAGGAGGCCACAAAAAGGTCAAGCAGGGGGAAGGAAAAAGGTAACCCAAGAGCAAAAGAAAATGTGCTACTCTGATACTGAGAAGTTCAATCACCCAATGGATAAGGAAGTATCATGGAGTCAAGTTAGGGATGAAATCACTGAGCAACAGGCAGTGGCATCCAGGAGAAGGGATCTGGAGAACAGAGGAAGGACACTGTCCAGTTCAGGTGTCTCCAGGACAGAGCTGAAACAAATCCAGCACAGTGCACTGATCAAATACATGGAAAGAAAGATCAGTCAAAGACCAGGCGGTTCACAGCACCTCCCACTGCATAAGCCACCCCTGCAGAAGAGACTGTCAAATCCCAAAGGGCCTCCTGGCCAGATTTCCAACCCAAACGGAAACAGGAAGATGCAAAATGATGAGGTTTTCTGCCAACTTCTCTCTGAACAAAAATCACCAGATGTTTTTCCTCCTTTTGCTCACCCACTGAATGTGACCAGCAGGTGTGATCCCAACGAAGGGGACAGGAGCTGTACCAGCAAGTGTCCACCAGCTGAAAGTCTCCCACAGGCGGGTTCTGCATCTGGGAGAGTTCCTGAGAAACCAAAGTCCACTCCTTCTTCCACACAGGTAAGAAACCAGTACCTAAAGGGGCCATAAAGAAGGTCAAGAGTGACTCTGGCACTTGGAAGATGCATTTGCAGAGAACACATGCTGTTTGCAGGATGAGGCTGTTTGTGCTCCAGCAGTCATTATTGTTAATGACAGCAACTTCATTAGAGCAATTAGAGCCCTATCCCAAAACAGGTCATTATAGGAAAGATTTCATAAATGACCAACCCTTTTTGGCTCCTGAATTTGAAAGACAGTAGCTGTCAATATTGTTGAGGAGAATTAAGAAGATAAAGGACCATAAAATAAATAGTTTAACATATCACTAAAATTACCCTACTGAAGAGACTGACAAACTTCCACCAATGCTGAATTTCTGAATTGTTATGAGAGTAGAGGTATCTTTTGTTGACAGCTGCTCTTTTGGTTTTCTAGCGGGAAAAAAATGGATGCTACATAGGAAGAGCATAATAGCAGTTTAATTAATAAAAAAGAGGTAGACAAAAACACCCCCAAAGATTAAAAAAAAAAAAAACAACTAACAAAACCCAAACCTTCCCCCTAGAAAAAACAATAACAACAACCAAACAAAAAAACCATCCAACAAAACAAACCACAAACAAAAAAAAAAAAAGCACAAACCTCAGTAAACCTACTTGGAGGTCTACCATCAGCTTCCCTTTCTGGGGATAACAAACATGCGAGTAAAATTAAGCATCTGCCTCGCCTGAAGTGCCGGTTGCCGCAGTGTGCTGTTTTCCCTTCCAGGAGCCGTGCAGATGTGCCAGAGGTGCAGCAGCACCGCGCCGGCGCTGCGGGAGCTGCCCCAGGTAAGGCTGCGGGCTGTGCCTGGTACAGCCGCTGTCCCGAGCCGCACCTGCAGCGCCGCTCGTCTCCTTCTCTCTCGGGATCCCTCCTTGTCCTGTGGGAATAATCACCCGCTGCCGTCTGGGTCAGTCTTTAAAGCGTTTCCACCGCGTGAAGTGCCAGGTGCCCCTGAGCAGCTGTCCTGCACAGCCGCGCTCCATCGCATCCCTGGGATCACAGCTCCCTCATCCGAGCTCTGCAGAAAACACCATTTCCAACAGCTCGGATATGCCCAGTCCGGACAAGATGTGTGATCAGGACTGCTGCAATAGGCGATTTTGGTGTAGTTTTTTAAAGGAAATAAAAACTGTGCCGTTTAACATCAGTAACTGGGAAGTTTGTGCTTTAACTCTCAATATTTGCTTTGCTAGTTTGAGGAGCATCAAGGCAGGTAAACATTTGAGCTCTGTCTCAGCAAGGCAGTGATGCTGACTCTTTTGTAGTAAAATAATTTCCACTCTTTCAAAAATATCCCAGTGGTTTCTGGAGACTTGAATGGCTTACAGAAAAAAAAAATCTTAAAATTCCATAGTTTATCAAGTTAATATAAAAGTAACTGAAAGTTCCAGACAGAACCATAACATCAGAAACATTTGATCATAGGTCTTAAACAGTCTGCAAAAATATCTGTTATTGAGGGAATGCCTCAAATAAAAGGAGCTGTCTTCCTCCTTACAGTTTCTGTGATCCTGAGAAGGATGGATCCAAGAATCATGAACATAATGACATAACTGCACATGTGTGTGGTCAGGATAAAAAGGAGCAGGCTCCTGAAACCTCTATTCCTGTCCCAAGAAGTGGAAGCAAGGAGAGCGCTCAAGGGGAGGAGGAAAGCAGAGCTCAGTCTCTGAGTGGGAATGCTGCACTCCAGCAGCCTGCAGCTTCTCCAGAACAGGGAATGCATCCCCACACATCGCCTCAGCCTCACCAAGGACACAAAAATCCAGCCCAGGAAACCTCCAAGCAGAGCAAGCTCTCCCAGGAGAGAGAGACACACGTACCCAGAAGGAGGCTGCAGTCCTCTCAGGACCAGCAGTACCAGGAGCTTGCTATGGAGATCATTGCCAAGGACAGCTCTCTGGAGGACATTCTCATGCCTCATCCTCTTAGAAAAACCGCTTTGGACCTGATGGAGGATTTGTTTCCTGTTAACATTTCCATGCTGGATAAATCACGCAGGAAAAGGGGAAAGGTACAGCATGTGCAGGAGAATGAGTAAGTAGACAAAACCAATTATCTAGCACTTTGGTCTATTTTAATGTATAGATACTCTGCATACTAGTAGTAAGATGACCTTGAGCATGTTGTTTTATTTTTGTTTTGGTAGAAAAACATATAGCTTTCTGATTTACATATCAAGAAATGTCTGAGGCTAAGTGTATATGAGGGAAGAAAAGTGGGTGAGTAGTTCCTTATTAAAGTGACTGTGACAGACCTAGGCTGCAAATCTTTTGCTCTATATCTTCTAAAAAATTAGAAGATCTCCTGTGGTGAGAAGAGAGGAGAGTGATCCTGAACTAAAGATGGATAAAACCATTAATTCAGTGTTTGTGAAGAAAACTCCTAGTGTTTGTGAAAAAAAAAAAAACTGTACTTTTTTTTTCTACTGGTATTTATTTTCTGTTCCAATAGCAGGAAAAGTCATGGAGATGGACCAGAAGAATGTCTGAAATCTAAACATGAAACCAAGCAAAGGAGCAAAGATCCTGCCTCTATGGGAAAGCAAGTCCTGAGGAGGAACAGAGTCAGCACAAACGAGCCAGATGACATCACAGCTAAGAAAGTATGTAGATGACCATCACAGGAACCACGGTCTCTCCATCATGACAAAGAAATTCTTATTAATGTCATTATTACTATGGATATTCTTACCCCAATAGCATTTTACAGGTAACTTTGAATCAATTTTTGCCGGTAGGTGAAGTCCTGGCAAATTGGCATATTGATCATAAATAGTAGTATTTGAATCCTGCCTGCTCTGACTCAGATCTCTCATCTGTCATCATTAAAGGTTTCCTTGCACAGCCAGCTCCTGTGCAGCAGCAGCAAATTCCCAATTTAACCTCAGATCTAATCTCAAAATCTGTAAAATAAATTAGAACTAGCATCCTGAATAAGAAATATTCTTTACTTGAGAGCTGGCAGCAGCTTCTGCACATTCCAGTGTCCAATTAATTCCATACATGCAGAGAATGGGGGACACAGCTGGACAGGGACAGGAGCATGGAGCTGGAAGGGCAATTGTGTACCTTTGCATAGTTAGGTGGGCTTTTTCCCCTGGCCATGCTCCATCTTGGGTAGTGACAATCTGCCTTCCTGAAGCTCCTCCTGCTGCGCACATTGCCTCACTGCTGCTCCTGTTCATGGTGGCATTATCCAACTTCCAAAGAAGCTGACAGTGTGTTACCACTCAAGTCTTGAGGACTTTTTCCATATAATTTCCCCATGAAAAAGCCTCCTCTGATTACTTTTCTACCCTGGCACCATGGCCCGCTTGAATTGCTCATGGAACTGACTTTTTCTGTGCATATGATAAGTGAAATTTCAGTCAGTTCTTCCAAAGCTTGGTACAGAGCTGGGACTTCATGCCCATGTCTTAGAACAGCAACTCTGTGTAATCATCTTGTAATCTTTATTGCAGTTCCCTTCTGACTGATTAGAAGCTCTCTGAGCCAGAGAATATATCACCATCTAAGGTGATTACCAGTAATTTGCTTTTCAGAGTTTGATAATTAAGTACAGCTTAGAAAATATTGACTGCCTTTTTTTCCCCTTTCTCCTTCCTGTAGCTTAAAATTATTTTAAAAATCAAAAATTTGGCAAAGACAGTGTGAAGAAAACCCATTCTCTGGAACTGATATGGATTCTCTTAAGCAGTAACAGTTTCTATGATTGTTTTTTTTTTTCTTTTTGCAGCTGGAACTCATGGCCAGTCTCCGATGCAGGCTGCAGGTGCTGTGGGAGGAACAGGAGTTGGTTCTCATGGAAGCCAGGGAATGTGCCAAGTGGGGTGAGGAGCTGGAGGTCATGGTGAGGGACCTGTGCAAGCCCAATGAGTTTGAGCGGTACATGATGTTCATTGGGGACCTGGAGAAGGTGCTGAGCCTCCTGCTCTGCCTGTCCAGCCGCCTGGCCCGAGTGCAGAATGCCATGAGCAGGGTGGATGGCAACACAGAGGCTGAGGAGAAGGTGAGTGACCACTGAGGTGCTGAATTTGTTTGGTTCACCTCTTTGCAGGTGCAGCTATGCTCAGCTCACTTGTCTGACAGCTTGGTTAGCTTATGAGCTGTCCATTATCCCAGGCAGCCATTGCCCAGGCAGTGCTCGTGTCCCAGCACAGGCCATGTCCCCACGGCTGAAGCACAGCACAGCAGGTCTCTGGAGAGGACCAGAGTGCAGTGCTGGAGCACAGGAGGGCAAAGTGAGCCTGCACCTCAGTGCCGGGGGCCAGCAGCAAAACCTTGGGAGGCCCCAGGCCAGAGGGGCAGCCTTTGGACCCTTGGGCTGCTCCCTGCTCCAAACCTGTGCAGGGCTTTTTTTCTCCACTGGTAATTTCCTTGCATCAATTACTGCCTTTTAAATCATATTTCACTACATGGGTTTGTCCTAGCGAGCAGGAAAGTGTGGTCATAACTTGAGATAAAACTCACTGTAGTTCAACTCAGCTTTGATGGAAAATGAGGAATTGTCTCATGTCACCAAGAAATAATTTCAGCTCTTGGAAAGTCTCATTTTTGCTGAAGAAGAAAAGCCAAATTTATCCCAGGAATTTATCCTTCCCTGCTGTCCTTATTAGCATTAGACATGTTTTTATCAACACAATAGCTGCTGTTTTCTCTCTTTTGGAATTTGGAAAAGCACAGAGTTAGAATAGTTGGGATTTTCTGGAGCTGTGTTGCTGCTGACCAGTATCTCTGAAGATTCATCATAGTTCACACACAGAACAGCACTAAAACGGTCCTTCCATGCAGTGTGACATGGAGAACCAGGATTCACCTTTCTAAAATGTCAGTTGTGCTAATGTGAATAATTTCAAACAGTATTTCATACTTACTTTCACTTTATGGTAGGCAGGGAGGCTATTGTTTCTCTAGTATTACATTTATACTCTTCATAGGAAACACATTTAAATAATTTGTTCAAATATTTGAATAAAATGCCTAATAAAGACTAATAATGTGTCAGTGGCACTCTGGCCACATGCAACACACAAAACACAAAGATACCTTATGCCAAAGATGCCTTAAAGAGCTTCTAATGAAGAAAGATTGTTACAGGATACTTTAAAATGACCAGAATATTAAGTGTATTGATTTTTTTCATAAGGGCAGCATAGAAGTGAGCCTTGATGGCATTTACCGTGTCTTTACCTTACAAGCCACAAGAATGAGTAATTCAATTGAGAAAAAAACTCAGGTGGAACACAAAGCCCACAAGAGGAACTAATTAAATTAAATCGACTGTTGCTTCCAAATGAAGAGTCTGCCAGGAATGATGGGTTCTCACGGTGTGCTGCTTTGTTTTTGTTTCCGTTAGCAATCGCTACACGAACGGCACAAGCTCTTGTCTCGGCAGCGGGAAGATGCAAAGGATCTGAAGGAGAATTTGGACCGGAGAGAAGGTGTGGTCTCTGGAATCCTTGCCAAATACCTGACAGAGCAGCAGCTCCAGGACTATCAGCACTTTGTTCAAGTCAAGACCTCCTTGCTGATTGAACAGAAGGACCTCGAAGAGCAGATTAAATTTTTCGAAGAACAATTAGAAAATCTTGAGCAAAGCATCCCCATCTAACACCCATCACCAGGCCAGACATTTTTATATACTATATGTGATGTTTCCCTGGAAATCCATGGGCGCTCTCATCAAAGGGCTCAGTTTGGTGGATCCTTCCAATCCTGTTTGTGCCACAGCATTGACAAGTGTTTAGATGCTCGGGGATGCTCTAGGCACGCTCTGGACATGCCCTCCACTTGGACAGGCCAGCTGACAGCACCTCACAGTGTGTAGCAAACTGCCTCATGGACACGACTGGTAGGATTCATTGCTCCTATTAACTGAATGTGTATTTCCCCTTCTTGTCCGTCCATCTGTTTCCAGATTGACATCATCTCAATAAAAGAACCATACAAATATTTGCCTCTTGTGGGTGGGTAGGGTGTTTGAAATGAAAAATTATGTGGGTGTTCAGATTTGAATTGGTGATTGCACAAAGCCATAGGAAATGTTAAAGACCATTTCAGTGAAACTCCTGCACCTGTTTCTACTCTTTATATGTGTGATACAGTAAAAATACACTGTAATGAAAGAAAATAATTACTTCCTTTCTTAGCAGTTGCCACCCATGAGTCTTTCCTGGCTCTGGGTAACCCTGGTAGGCTGCTCAGAGGTCAGAAAAAGGATGGTCTTCTCTGACATCAAAGAGCCAATCAGTGATGTAGCCACTTTAAATGAACAGCTTTGGGAATCATAAACTCTGAGCTTATTCCTGCACAGTCATTTGCAAAATCCTTGCTGTGGTTTTGAAGAATTTATTTTTCAAGCTGCACCTTCAGGGGGCTGTTTTTAGGTACTTTTCAATTGTCAGCATGCACAAAAAGCCTGAACATGGTGGGAGAGGCTCTGCTGCAGACTGGGCCAGGAGGAACCACTAGAAGAGATTATTCAATTTCAATGAGACTCTGTATAAATCCCTTGGCAAAAATCTTTTAACCTAGTGTTTGCATTGAGTCAGACCAGTGATGTTGCTGTATTTAAAATCTGTGTGTTTTGTTTGCAAGAATTCAGTGAGAACAATATGCAGCCTAAACTACATACCTAGACCATGAATAAGGCAGCCACTAATTAAACTCAGGTTTTTTCCACAGCCAAAACAGATGTTCATTGTGCCATGATGCTGGGCTTTACCAAGAAATATTTTACGAGTGGTTTGTGTCCTAGTATACAGCATCACCACCACTCAGAGAAGTTGTCCTGTTCCTGAGGAATCTTCTTTGGAATTGCATGTCACTGGGCACAGGAGCTCCGGAACACAGTGACCAGTGCCGAGTGTACTGTGGTGAACTTTTCCTGAGGGAACATGGCCAGACACTGTAGATCCTGTGGGTAATTTGCACAGTAGTTCTCAGAAGGCCATAAACACAGGCTTTTAGTACATAAATCTGAAAGCTGCTTTTTGAAAATGGTCTTTAAAATAACTAAAGCAATGTTAATGGAGTCAGTGGAGAATTTATAAAATACAAGCAATGTTGAATGAGCTGTTTACATGGTTTGAGAAGCCTGACTAGAAGGTGCACTTTATTCTTATTATTTCTAGTTTAGGGAAAAACACCTGATTGGAAATAGGTGTTTTGTGGTTGAAGCTAATGCTTGCTTTTAAGGGGAAAAATGGGTATGCCCTGTTTAGCTTATCTCTTTAGGGCATTGTGCCCTGGGGAGGGCGATTGCTACCCCTTCCACAACTGGCACTCACACGTATGCTTCAAAGAGCAATAATTAAAAATAACTTTCACTCTGTTTTTTAAAAAAAAAAAAAACAGACTCCTTGGTACGGTGTTAGACTGTAAATTCCAGGCAAAGTGAAAAATGGACACCATGACAGCATCAAAACCTCTCTGCAGGCAAGCAGAGACCCCTTTTCAAAGCACCAGCAGGTCTGGATTGTCAGGTGGATCTTGGTTTTGATACTGATCATTTGTCAAAAATTTATTAGTTGGGTAATGGTGAAAGTTCATGCTGGACCTCAGGCATGTGCAGCATTCCTGGCACACCAACATGGCACAACTAAGACATGGTAAGAGTTCCTTTCTGCTCAGGACAGCTGTGGCCTCTCAAAGTACAGACTGAAGCCAAGAAATCGTTTAAGCACACGCTCTTGACTCTTATTGTTCTTTGCTGAAAGTTTGGTATTTAGAGCTCTAGTTACATCCCTGTACCAACATGTGGCAGCTTTTTCCCAGCTTCAAGTCTTGCAGCGTAAAAGGCAAGATGGCCAGAAATGCAGAGCACCTTCATTTTACACCACTGGGATCCCACACTGCTCCACGCAGTTTTTTCTGACCCTTTGCCATCAGAAGACAGAGTTAAGACTTGAACTCTGAATAGCAATAACTGGTGATCTTCTTGGGGAAGCACATTCACAGGGATTATGGAAATAAAACCCTGTGCAGTGCTTGTATATAATTACTGCTCATACCATTACTCATCAGCATCATTTGTGACTTCTGCAGCAATGGCACAGTTAACTCTGACTGGAGCCCTGGGAAAGTACCAGCTTCCAGAGACTTCTGCACCTTGGCAACGACCCCAGGCTGGGCGACTTCTTATGTGAACAAGCCAGGTTGTGTGAGTTGAGAAAATTCAAGGAATGAGGAAGCTGCTGGTACCTGACCCTCTGGGAGAGCAGGCAGGGAATCCCCGCTACCCCAGCCTTGGGAGTCACCTGTGGCTGCCTGCCAGCCTGACACTTTCACAGGCAAAACTTAATGTGAGCCAGCTCCATGGAGAATTGTAACCAGAGCCCTTCGGGGAGCTGTCTCCATGAATTAATGACAGCTGCATCCAGGAGAGTGCAGAACAGCAGAGCCGAGGAGAAGGAAGAGGTGAAAGAAGCAAAATGCAAGTGCCCAGATCTCCCTGTGGGTGCCGGCAGTGGGAGGCTGGTGGGATTCCAGGAACCATCTCTGTATCTCTCGGCCGCCCACACAAGTGGCGTGGGGGGAGACTCTGCAATAGCTACTGTTGTGCCAGGCAGAAGCAGGTGGGCCTGATTTGGGATAAGAAGATGACTTGTATTGCCCGAGGCAGAGCATGAGCGGGTGGTGCAGCTGCGGGGGCGGTCAGTGGCAGCAGCAGCAGCGCGTCCTGCCCGGCTGACAGCAGGGTCCTGGCAGCAACTGTGAGATTTTAGACACAGGAGCTCGTTTAGAACTCATTTAACATCCACCGCAATGTGTGGGAGTCACTGCTGGACCAGGAGCTGCTGTTTCAGCCTTTTGGACATTAAATTGAAGGATTTTAATTATTTTGTTTTAAACCCCAGCCTTGTTTTCTTCACTGGGGCATTATGCTGGGAGACTTTTGCACGTGGAACTAATTAAGGAACAGAGAGCTGCAGGAGTTAATGCAAATGTACTCTGCAAAAAGATCTATTTGGTGCTTGTGAGAGCTGCATTTAATAAGTAGAAGGATGTTCTCTCTGCTTTGAGAATTCATGGCAACCATCTGAATATTTTTTTAAAAATAAACTCAGAGCAGCATTGCAAAACTAATCTTCTGTGCCTGGAGGGAGCCCACATAGACATTAAAGAATAATCAGCCTGTAGGAATCATGCAGCCTCTGGGGTTCACAAAAGGCTCTCAAGAAGCAATGCTTGAATTTCACTGCTAAACAAAGAGAGGCATTAAAGGTTATCAGAGACTCTAAAATACCACATGAGCCTTGAAGCTGAGTCATCTCATAGATAGATCCACAGAGAGAGAATATGGGCTGCACTGATAGTCTTGATTTAGAGCATAAGAGACAAATCTAAAAATGTGAATAAAGACCCAGGGGTCTTCCTAATGGGCTCAGCCTGTGGTGGAAGATCAAGAACATCCCAAACTCCCTCAAAAGGGAGCCACTTGTGAAACAATCTCAGTGTGGCACAAATCAAGGTCACAGCTCCTGATGGCATGGCTGGTGCCTGCAGGACATCCTGGGTTTCAGCTGCTCCCTGCTGAGCACAGGGCCAGTGTCACCTGATGTCACAGTGGCTGCCTGGAAAGGTATGGTCTGCAGCAGATCCCAGCCTGGAGTGAAGCTGTAGCTCTTTGTTGCAAAGGGGAAAACTACCATGGGAGTGGTGGAAGAAAATACAACACAAAAATCACATGAGAAAGTCTGTCTGCACTGATGCAGTTTGTTATTGTGACCACACCGGTGAATCTTATTGGTGTGACCATCTGCTCATGCAGGAACCTGTGGGTGAGGACACAGGGAAGGCCTGGCACCCCAGGACTTGTGCATTTGGGTATCGGGTTCTATTCAGTGGAAATTATCATTATTTGGTTTGTGCCAGCCCTGACTCCACAGTGCTTGCTGTGCTTCTCAGCTGGAGTCTCTCACCTTGTCTGGAAGGTCTTAAGATGATGGGGACAGATGATTTTCCTCTTGGGAAATGGTGGTTTGGATTTGGCTAAGAACTCATGTCTTCAGGCGAAGAAAAGGGCTAATGCTCTACCTGGGACAAGCATTGAACAGAAGTTCTACCAATAAAGGGAAAGCTGAACACTGCCAGCATAATTTTTATTGTGCACATCTCTATTTTCTACTTACTGAAAGGAAGAATATGTACTAAAGCTGTGGATCTATTTTGCCTGGTTCTGGGTTACACACACAGTATAAAGGCTCAATGTGCCTTAATGCCTTGTTTTGTCTTATAAATTACTGAAATAAACCTTGAAACTGGAATAGAGATATTCTTCATTAGGATGCAGAGTTTTTGATCCGTGTTGTCCTGCTCTGTCCCTGCTCTCCCCCTGCAGCAAACAAACACCACAGTGTTTGTGCCCGTGCTACATGCTGGCCAAGTCCCTGTTAACAACCTCTTAATTTGGGGAGTCCCACAATAGTACAAACAACTGGAAAGGGCAAAAACTGCCATGCTGCCATTTTATTCAGATTAATATGCAAATCAAGAGGCAAATACATCCAAGGAATGTAGGTCATGGTGGAAACAAGAAGAGAGGGAGCAAGAGATGAGCAATGGGGAATTAGGGGACTGTCTAGAAATGCTTCCTCTACCTCCAGCTGGTGGCTGCAGCTTCCATTGGTCTTTTGGAGTTACTGTGACTCTTCCACTGGACAGTGGGTTTGTGATAAAGATTAAATCTCATTAAGACTCTTCTGCAGTGCAAGAGCAGCATTTCCTGGGTTTTCATAGTCATTTCTGTGAAGAACTCACAAAGAATGGAGACACCAAAAAACCTCTGTGAGCCTGACCACAACCACACTGCCTCACACTGCTCCAACAGCCACATCCGGGAGGACAAAGTCTGTCCCTTTGTGCAGAATCGTGGTTTAAAGTTTGTTTGCAGAGCTCTTCACAGCAGGTTTTTGAGCTGATACTCTTCAGAACAAAATGTGCCAAGGAACAGACAAACCTATTTATCCTTAGCAGGCAGATTGAGCCAGGGTCAGGCAAACAGCAGCTTTCCTGAGCCCTAGTGCTGCTGAACTAAAATCTGAACTAGTTTTATTTGTGTAGGCACTCCACTGAATGCACATTCACAGGGTGGGGGAATAACACTGCTCACTACACGTCTAAAAACATTATCTTGATTTCAATTTGCACATCAGTAGTGACTGTGTGCTTTAAAGAAGTGACCGAGGTGATTATCTACATTTTATAGCAGGGACACTGAGACATGCTGAGAGGGCAGGTTAGTAATCAAGACAAAATACCACCATGCTGCTGAGTCTTGCTCCTGATCTGTGCCTCCCATCTCCAGCCTTCCCCACCACTAAGCCCTCTCCAGGGGGCAGGAGCAGAGCTGGGCTGGGGAGCCTCAGGTTTTCTGGTTTTTCCCTTTCGTGCTATCAGCTTTGATGGTGCCTTGGGCAGCTCCCAGCTGGCCAGGGATTCAAAGGCTGCCTGCCCCGCCCCTGGCACAGCCCCTGCCCCACTGGGCCGGTGTGCTGAGGGAGCCCAGTCCTCCTCTCAGCTGTTCCTATGAAAACATCCTGGCTGAACTTCACAGCTGCCATTCCCTCAGCTGAAAATCCTACTGTATTTGGCCAGATTTGAGCTTAAAAATGATAATTAGGGAGAATCAGTCAAGCTGAAGGATTCATAAAACAGTCCTGCTTTAGCCTCTCGCAGAAAAACACTCTCATGATCACTCACTGCCCTACAGTATCCGTTCCCACAGTTTAAAGAGTGACACTGGAACCCAAAACCCAGCCAGGCTGAAGGAATGGTTTTACTTCAAACTGAAGGCACTATATATATGTGAGATTACAGCAGTGTGCTCTCAACTCCTCTCAGTGCTCTCTGCATCTGAAGTTGTACCGCACTTCATGTACTCATCCCAGCCTGCCTAAACACTATCTTCTCCTTCATCAGCTCAACAACAGGAATGAGCTGAGTCACTGCACAAACTTGCTGGCAGAGCCTGGCCCGGGCTACTCCACCCACAGCACCCAGCCTTGTGAGCTCCTCACCTTGGTGCACCACCTTCCCGCCAAGCCTGCAGCACTCCCTGGGGAATGCTGGAAGAAGGCTCCTGCTGCTGGGCGTTTTTCTATCACACCAGCTAATTGCTTCCATGCCTCTGAGGAAGGCGTAGTGCAGAATTTTCTTGTTGCAATGAAGTCTTATCTCCTCTGTAACTTCTTTGACAGAACAATAGAGAAGCAACGAAATCTTCTCCCTGCTTTGGGGGTGAAATGACAACCATGATCTCCAGATTAGTCAAGTGGGGTTTCTAAACATTCCATCCTTGAACTCTGCCTCTGGCTCATGTAGGCTTGACTCTGAATGAACACTTAAGTTCAGCAATGTTGTTTGAACAGGTATCAAGCCTATTCCCATAATTATTGAACAAACTTCTCAATAAGGCCAAGCCAAACTGGAGTGTTTGCAATTCCCACAGAAACAAAACGCTTTCACCAGGCAGTGTCAGTGCCTCAGAGGTAACATGAATGTGCACACACACACTTCTGTGGTTTCAGGGGAGAAAGAAAAAAAAGTTCTACGTCCATACACTTGGAAAGACAGTGTAAAACAGTCCTGTTTCTCCCAGAACTCTGTAGGCTGACAGAGTGTGGCACAAATCAAGGGTTCAAAGCACCACGCTGGTCAATGGTTACAACAACAGCTAGAATGCAAATTGGATTTTATTTTTTTTAAACCCTACTCCAGATATAGAAGTCATGAGGTGCTTGATCATTAACCTTTGCTTAACAACTTAATTAGTTCAATCCAGAAGCAGACCTGTGCAGAATAATCCAGTCCCTTCCTAGAACAGGTGCATCAGACCTGGCTGCAACCTCTGATCACACTCCCAACAAATGTCACCAACTCCAGGAACCTCAGGAGAGTATTCTGACGTAAAAAGGGCAGTGCCTCCATCTTCAGTCCTACAGCATTCCTTTTGAGTGTTTGGGACAAGCCAATTAGAACCAATTACAAGTACTAGGCTTAATGTGAGGCAGAAAAAAGCAAAACATTCCTGAAGCCATTGACTTGGAAGGAAAGGCAAAGCATGCAAACTAGTGTTTCAATGCAGAAACCCAAAGAGAGCCAGTGCAGCATTGCTCTCCCCTTCAGCACCTCTCAATGATACAGGTTTCTAATCACAGTTTTAGAGAAAATGTGCTGGTTTAGCAGACTTGCCCCAGAACTTGGACAGTATTCATTCATAGCTCTGTCTCTTTGCATTAACTTTAACCAAGTAGTAATTAAAATAATAATAATCTTACTGCAAACCTAACATGCAGTGAGCATGCTTTTTGAGCTACATGTAGTTCTATATATAGAACAATTATGTTTATCATATAAAAGAAAAGAGTTTGTTTTAGGTCAATGACCCATGCTGTTGAGATAAATACTGCTTCAAGAAGTCATGCAGAGGTTCTATCATGAAACACCTAACATTACATAAAGCCCAATGGTTATAAATATTTATTGTAAATAGGTCAAAATGGGCCAAGTTTTAAACAAAAATAATCAGACATACAAGCCTAAGTTTGTTTCCAGTTGGCTACTCAGAAACTCTAACAGATCCAATTCCCAGTTTTTCAGTTCAGTTTTTCACTATCAACAAGGGTTTTTATTCAGCTTAAGTTGACTGAACTACAGTCAAGTTTAAATGTTCACAGTATCATCAAAAACATGTGGTAAGTACCACCTGGTCAAGAAGTCTTTCAGGAAGAGAGAAAAACTTAAACCACTAGCCAGGCTTTCAAACTGAGGTAGACAAGTCATGGTGACTTGAGTGCTGAGGGTCAGGGTCTATCTTTTTATTAATCTAATAAAATGCATCAGGCAACAATTGAGATTGTTATGTTAGTATTTCTGATGTGAAATACTGAGAAAATTTCAAAGTGAGAAACTTCGTTCTGAAAAAGTATACAATTTTTGTAAATAGAAATATCCTTCTTCTGCTACCAAAATTATCAGAAACATCATAAAAAAACTATGCACCTTTCCTCCGATAATTTAATCGTGTTAGATAACAAGCCTTGTTAAAGTAGCCAGCTACCAGCTTGCTGTTCACAGTGTAAAATATACAATCCTCCTCCTTGCTTCTGCTCTCCAGCTGAAGAACACATATCAAGAAGGCTGTACCTCAGGCATTTTGTCTGTCACACACACATAAGCTGTTTCAGTTCTTCAACCATTAAGTATAAAGTTTGTGGTCTCCGTCAACAGATCAGCACGATGGTACATGCACCATGGATAACACTTCTGGGCAGCTTCCCTTCCACAGGCACCGGGGGCTGGGTTTCACACTGTGGGCTTTGCATGTGGACCCTATCATTGATTCAGTTCAACATCCAAAAAGACAGACATGGAGATTAAAAATCCAAACTGTTTCTGCAAGAGAAAGCTGAGACACCAGCCACGCTATTAAACCATCTTGATCACAGTAAGGCAGAGGCTAGTGGCCAAAGAACAGCTCAGAAACAGGTCTGCGTTTCACAACAACCTCTTCCTCCTCCTCTCCTACCTCAGAGAGTGAGGAATATGAAGGGAAGCCCCCTCTGATCTTTGGCTTCCTCCTTGGGCCCGTAGTGGCACTCAGAAGCTTGTTCAAAGTTGAGGGCTTCCTTAAACCTTTGGTGAGATCGTAGAAAGCCATGTCATCTGATATGACGCCCAGGAAAGTGCTCGTGGAGCTCAAGATGGAAGCTGCAAGCTTTGTGGACTTCTTGATGGGCACAGAGTGCTCCGTGTTTTGGGAAAGGCTGGGGTCCCCCAGCAAGCGCCTGATTGTCAGGGACGTCCCTTCCTTTAAGTACTGGTACGGCTTCTTCCCGCTGTAGTCCCTCAGGTCAATCTTGGCATGGTAGCTGTAGACGAGCATGTTGATGATCTTCTCCTGGCCGTGTATGGCAGCCAGGTGCAGGGCCGTGTAGCCACCGTGTGACCTGGCATCTACATCGACGCGGGACCCGCCCTTCTCGGCCGCTCGGATGATGTTGGTCAGCATGTCGCAGTTGCCGCTCTTGGCGGCCCAGTGCAGGGCGGTGAAGCCGGAGATGAAGTCCCTGCGAGCCGCCAGGCTGGCGTCGCCCAGCAGCAGCCCGTGGAGCTGCTGCGTCCACTGCCCGTCGGCCGCCAGCA
>VXBU01007974.1:4048187-4100750 GCA_013400315.1 Bombycilla garrulus
GAGGTAGAGGGGGGTGGGGAAGGGAGATTATTTACAGATAAAAGGTATTTTCTTATAAATAAGAAGAATTCAGCTCTAACTCAAGGACTTAAGAAGATGTTTCTTAACAGCAGCCATTCAAACAGTTTCCCGTGTGTCTCAGAATCTGTCTTTATTAAATACTGCCTGTTCACACAGATGAGGTAAGGATTCATCCCAAGCATCCTCTGTTTTTCAGATGGTGCCTGCAAACTTGATGGGATTTTAGCAGGATAACACAAACCTGCGTGAGGTTCAGTGTGGTAATAGAATCATCAACTCATAGGATGATTTGGGTTGGAAGGGACCTTAAAGCTCCCAGCCTCCCTGCCATGGCTAGGGACACCTTCCACTAGGCTGTTCCAAGGCCCATCCAGCCTGGCCTTGGACACTTTCAGGGATGGAGCATCCACAGCTTCTCTGGACAGCCTGTGCCAGGGCCCCACCACCTCCACAGGAAGAAGTTTTCTTCTAATAGCTAATCTAAATCTACCCTCTGCTGCACTTTAGCATTAGGCAGCAGGGAAATTTGGGGTATGTTTCTGTACAAAAATGTACCTACAGCTCCTATTGACTTCCAGCTTAGGAAGATAACACTTCTCTAAAAAAGCCTTATGAGCTCCATATATTGTCAGTATAACCAATGGAAGTTTAATAACGTGCTTGGTGTGTTGATGCTAAAAGAGTAGCTATAAGCCATTTGATTTCTAGTAATCCCCAGGACACACAGTGAGAAATGTGTAGTTATCCAAAAGCTGCTTCCTCTGGCCTGCTTTGAAAACCCTGAAGGAGATCTGTTTATCAGTACCACCTGGATTTAAAAATCAAGGATTTTATTCAGCCCTGAAAGTTGGAGCTATCCTCAAAAGGCCTTGATCTTGCTTCTGTACTCATGTGGCAGGTGGGATGATCTCTTGCTGTCTGTGTCTGCCTGTGAAGTCAAAGGGGCTGTGTGATGGCATTTATTCCTCTCCACTTTCATTGCCTATACCTGTGCTCACAATGTGAAGAAGTAAAGCACCTCCTGCTGATCTCCCCAGCCATCAGAACTCTGCTGCTGGAACGCCACCATCCACAGAGAGGGGCATTTCCCCTGCTCTCCCCAGGACAAAGAGATTCCAGGGATGCATCTGTGCCTCCCCAGTCCTTTGTGCTCTCTGACCCAGGTCTTCACCTGTAAAACAACCCACAGCTGCTCTTAAATTCACTGTGGTTTTAGCAGGTACAAATATTCCATGAAATTTAAAGTCCTTGCAGGATCATCCAGCACTATAATATAAATTTAATTACGGAGCTATTAGGAATAATTTGCATAACAATTAGCAGTTAAAGCAGTCACCAAATCCAAGTCACTTCTCTTGAAGCAGTTTTTATGCAACTGAACCTTTTGAAATCAGCTGGGTTTCTCTTAGTGTGCTTTTTGAAATAACAAGGTGATTAAAAATAACTGAGCTTTCATACAGTGCTCTGCTGTCACAGATATCTGCCCCACGGGTGGCAGCACTACTGGACCAAAGGACAGACGACTCCAGCTCCAGGAGATCTGAGCAGCACAGCTCAGAGCCAGGAGGCAGCAGCACTGGCTCTTGATCTGTTGCAATATCTCACAATTTCCTTTGTGCTGTGAATCCTTTCGTCCACCTGCAGCTCACAGAAACCAGCAACTATTTGGGAGTGAAAGGAATGAGATGTCTTTACAAATCAACAGGGCATGATGGTAGATAAGGCCAGATACAGATAGGTGAAAGAAGTGATGGGAGAAACCTTAAATTCCTCAGGAATTCCACTAATTGACACAGACTGTTACTCATTGAAGACTGTGCTACATCTCTGTACTTAGAAAAAAAGAACAGAGATGCAGGGAAAAAGAAAAACAGGTGGGTATACATTAGAAGGGGGTATTAGGCGTTTTGGGAAGTCAATACCTCTCAAGTACCTCAGCCAATGGGGAAAGAGAGAGGGAAATGTGGCTGGGAAATTAGGATAAAAAGGAGGCTGCATCCTCTAAAAATTTTGAGAGACCCCATGGGGAATGCCCCATGGCCACTTCCTTTATTCGAATAAAGTTACAGGACTCCTCTGTCTCCTTTTTGGACATAAACTTCTGACCCTGAAAGGAATCAGCTTTTGTGAACCTTGTCTTGTTACACTGTGCACATTGTGCACTTTATTGAAATGGAATAGAGCTCTTAATGAATCAAGGTCAATTGCTTTTCCAAAAATACTTGGCATTATGGCTTTTAGGCATGTGTTAAGCAAGAGTTTAACATTGTCTTAAATAAGGACTCACAAAGCTGATTGTTAAGTAAGGGAAAAAAAAAAAGGGAACCTTCAGGTCCTTTTATCTGTTTATTTTTGCTTCTTTTTGAAAGCAGCCTGGAAAGTTAACTCCGCTTCTGAATTACTGTTTGACTTGCATCTGTACACCAGAAAGACCAGATTTTAGCTTCCACATTTTTGCTGTGGGAGCCAGGGAAAACTGGAGAATCTTTGGGAATCGGCCAAAGAAACAAGGTGATAAAATGAATGTCTGGTCTGCAGGAACATTTCATTTGCAAAGGGCAAATGATTTAAAGGTTCAGCAATCTTATAACACTGCTCAGGCTTGGCTTCAGGTGCCAGGGACCAGCAGGACAGCTTTGCTGTGCCTGGCAGCATCAAGAGCAAAAAGGTTGGGGTGGTTTTGGTAATTTTTGGTGAAAATAAATTAACAGATGGTGTTCAGCAATGACCTTTTTTAGAGAAGTACATTTAAAAAAACCTGTCTTTATCTTCAACTAATACATGGATTAGCAGAATTAATTTGGTTGTAGGCAGTCTGCTCAGGAAAGAGAAAAACAGCTCCTTTGACCCGCACTGGATCTATCATATTTCAAAAAGCAAATAATTTGGATTACACTATCTCAGAAAATGCCTTGAAATTGCTTAAAGGGAGAACACAGCCTTCTTCCTAGTCTCTGATCTCTCTAACCTTTGCCCTCCCCATTCAATTACCTACATCTAAGTTTACACCCTGTTTTATTTCTCCAGCATAAGCACAGTGCCCTTCCGGAGTGAACAGTGTTTCCTAGAACTCCTGCAGCACTATGCAGGTGGAACACATGGAGCCTTAGAAGAATCAAAGATGTGAAGATGTGAAATACGGACACACCTGCTGTAACCCAGTGACTCAGTGACTGCTCTGTGGCTGTGTGTGCACTAAGGGAGAAGCAGCCCTGAGGATGGGCTATGAGCAGCTCAGCTGAGCAGATGCTGCCTGAGAGCAAAGGACAGAGGGCTCTGTGAGTCCC
The DNA here is from genome assembly GCA_013400315.1 of Bombycilla garrulus. NCBI lineage: Eukaryota > Metazoa > Chordata > Aves > Passeriformes > Bombycillidae > Bombycilla > Bombycilla garrulus. The sequence continues at coordinate 4,051,496 of VXBU01007974.1, forward strand.
CAGAGCTCCTGGGGGATTTCTACTGGGCCCTCAAAAATTGCACAGTAACTGCTCCATTTCTGTGCACACACTGCTTTTCTTTGACTCCTGTGTGTAGTGGTGAGAGGCACCTATCTGATTTTTATTTATGCCCCAACATATGTTATATTCTAACCTGGGTGTCCATGTGCTGGCAGCCCTGTCCCCGNCGTTCCCACGAACATTTCACCACCGGGACCCCTCGTGCTCCGCTGCCTCCCCGGCGGAGCGGGCGCCGCTGCAGCAGCCGCCTCGCCGTGCTCCGGATGACAGCCGAGCCCCGCCGTGCTCCGGGAACACCGCCACCCTTCATGCTTCCCGGGCTGGCACAGCTAAGCCCCGCCGTGCTCTGGGGGCACAGCCGGCCCCGCCGCCAGCCCGCACCCAGCCGAGCCCGCAGCCGCAGTTCGCACTCGAGCCTGCTTGTAGCTAACCGCGACAGCCGCCGCTGTCTCCTGCGCTGCCCGCCGCACCAGCCTGCCGTGGCACTAGCCTGTAGCCGCTAGCCTGTAGCCGCTAGCCTGTAGCCGCCGCCTGCACTGCAGCCGCGGCGCCCCGACCCTGGGAACCCGCAGCTCCTCCGGGAGAGTAGCCACGGAGTTCTCCCGACGGCAGGAACACGCCGCCTGCTGCTGCTCGGAAATCGCGCCCAGCCCGCCGGGGATCTGCGCGCACAGGGCGGGTCGCAGCACGCACGCTCCGCCTGATGAGCTGAGGCTGACAGACCACCGGGGTTCTTGTGGTAACGCTGTCCCTGTCTTCTGTTTCCTCCTCCTTCTCTCTTTTTCCCTGTGCTCCTTTTCCTATCCCCCTTTAGTAAAAACACCCTTTTTAATCAATAAACGGTTCTCAAATATAATATTGCTGCGTTTGAGCTTTATTTTGGTCCGAGAAATCTATCAAAAGAATCCTCCCCGAGTCCCCGTTTTATAGTGGAACAGGACAAGTGGTGGAGGAATTGTTTTCTTGGGGGGTTCGAAATTATCCTCATGAGTCCCTTCGTCGCAACGAGCGTTGTAGGCAGAAGTATTTGGTCTCTTTGACCAAACTCAGCTCTCCAAATCTGAAGAGTGGATTATTCCAAGAGAGAGGGTGGGGAGGAAAGGTGAGGACATAGCAGGGACAGAGGGGAAAGCCCCAGACCAAACCACGGCAGAGAGATTAGCGGTGCGGGTCTGGTCCAGTGACCCAGCAGCACGACCGAGAGCACTCGTGGCTCTGGTGAGCTGCTCCTGGGTAGCTGCACTGCAGCAGAGGGCACCAGAAAGCAACAGAAACCGCTCTGTGCTCACAGCTCGTGAGATACCAATGTTCGCGTTACAGACTGGCGGTGGCCTTGGCTCTGTGCTTTAGGTGGGAAGGAACGATGGAGAAAGACTCCACAACGCTCTGTTGCATACTTTAAATTAGCACAAACACGAACAGCGTTAATGGCCGTGAGCTCTCGTGTCCTAGCTCCAACCCACGCTGTGGCTGCCTTCGGTGTGGCTCCCGCGTGTTACAGAGGCACTGCTGCCCGTGGAATGTGATGTCCTTCCAGCACGCTTCAAGGCTGGAGACCTTCCCGCGATGGGGAGATGGTCGGTGTGACTCCTGCAGAGGATGCTCCCGGCCCTTCCGCATTCATCCTGCCCCGTTCTGAGGGCGCTCCCAGCCCCCTTCTCCTGCCAGGACCACCCGTGCCATGTGCTCGGCCCCATTCCAGCACCTGACCGCCAGCAAAGCCCGACCGCTGTGCCCCGGTTCCAGTCCCGCTGAGAGCGGCGGGACCGCCCCGCCGGCCGAGAGAAGGCTGCCCCCGCCCCGGCTCCGCGGTGCCCGTCCCCTCGGCTCCCCCGGTCCGGCGGGCGGGCGGCGCCTGCGGCGGGCGGAGGGAGTTTCCAGGAAGTGGCCATATTGGATCCATTCAGCTGCAGCCACTCGCGGCGGGCAGCGGCAGCCGCCGGAGCCGCGCCAGCCCGGCCATGGCCGCCACCGACCTGGAGCGCTTCTCGGTGAGCACCGCCCGCTCTCGGACGCGCCTCTCCTCGGCCGCACCGCTTGGGCTTTCTTTGTCACTCGGACGCGNACGAACATTTCACCAGCGGGACCCCTCGTGCTCCGCTGCCTCCCCGGCGGAGCGGGCGCCGCTGCAGCAGCCGCCTCGCCGTGCTCCGGATGACAGCCGATGACAGCCGAGCCCCGCCGTGCTCCGGGAACACCGCCACCCTTCATGCTTCCCGGGCTGGCACAGCTAAGCCCCGCCGTGCTCTGGGGGCACAGCCGGCCCCGCCGCCAGCCCGCACCCAGCCGAGCCCGCAGCCGCAGTTCGCACTCGAGCCTGCTTGTAGCTAACCGCGACAGCCGCCGCTGTCTCCTGCGCTGCCCGCCGCACCAGCCTGCCGTGGCACTAGCCTGTAGCCGCTAGCCTGTAGCCGCTAGCCTGTAGCCGCCGCCTGCACTGCAGCCGCGGCGCCCCGACCCTGGGAACCCGCAGCTCCTCCGGGAGAGTAGCCACGGAGTTCTCCCGACGGCAGGAACACGCCGCCTGCTGCTGCTCGGAAATCGCGCCCAGCCTGCCGGGGATCTGCGCGCACAGGGCGGGTCGCAGCACGCACGCTCCGCCTGATGAGCTGAGGCTGACAGACCACCGGGGTTCTTGTGGTAACGCTGTCCCTGTCTTCTGTTTCCTCCTCCTTCTCTCTTTTTCCCTGTGCTCCTTTTCCTATCCCCCTTTAGTAAAAACACCCTTTTTTATCAATAAACGGTTCTCAAATATAATATTGCTGCGTTTGAGCTTTATTTTGGTCCGAGAAATCTATCAAAAGAATCCTCCCCGAGTCCCCGTTTTATAGTGGAACAGGACAAGTGGTGGAGGAATTGTTTTCTTGGGGGGTTCGAAATTATCCTCATGAGTCCCTTCGTCGCAACGAGCGTTGTAGGCAGAAGTATTTGGTCTCTTTGACCAAACTCAGCTCTCCAAATCTGAAGAGTGGATTATTCCAAGAGAGAGGGTGGGGAGGAAAGGTGAGGACATAGCAGGGACAGAGGGGAAAGCCCCAGACCAAACCACGGCAGAGAGATTAGCGGTGCGGGTCTGGTCCAGTGACCCAGCAGCACGACCGAGAGCACTCGTGGCTCTGGTGAGCTGCTCCTGGGTAGCTGCACTGCAGCAGAGGGCACCAGAAAGCAACAGAAACCGCTCTGTGCTCACAGCTCGTGAGATACCAATGTTCGCGTTACAGACTGGCGGTGGCCTTGGCTCTGTGCTTTAGGTGGGAAGGAACGATGGAGAAAGACTCCACAACGCTCTGTTGCATACTTTAAATTAGCACAAACACGAACAGCGTTAATGGCCGTGAGCTCTCGTGTCCTAGCTCCAACCCACGCTGTGGCTGCCTTCGGTGTGGCTCCCGCGTGTTACAGAGGCACTGCTGCCCGTGGAATGTGATGTCCTTCCAGCACGCTTCAAGGCTGGAGACCTTCCCGCGATGGGGAGATGGTCGGTGTGACTCCTGCAGAGGATGCTCCCGGCCCTTCCGCATTCATCCTGCCCCGTTCTGAGGGCGCTCCCAGCCCCCTTCTCCTGCCAGGACCACCCGTGCCATGTGCTCGGCCCCATTCCAGCACCTGACCGCCAGCAAAGCCCGACCGCTGTGCCCCGGTTCCAGTCCCGCTGAGAGCGGCGGGACCGCCCCGCCGGCCGAGAGAAGGCTGCCCCCGCCCCGGCTCCGCGGTGCCCGTCCCCTCGGCTCCCCCGGTCCGGCGGGCGGGCGGCGCCTGCGGCGGGCGGAGGGAGTTTCCAGGAAGTGGCCATATTGGATCCATTCAGCTGCAGCCACTCGCGGCGGGCAGCGGCAGCCGCCGGAGCCGCGCCAGCCCGGCCATGGCCGCCACCGACCTGGAGCGCTTCTCGGTGAGCACCGCCCGCTCTCGGACGCGCCTCTCCTCGGCCGCACCGCTTGGGCTTTCTTTGTCACTCGGACGCGGGGGAATAGCCCAACGGGTGGTGGGTCCGGGACGTCGCGGGCGATGCGCAGCCCGGCGGCCCCCGGCGGCGGCATGGCGGGGAGCCGGGGAGGGAGCGGGGCGATGCCGGTGCCCACGGCGGCTGCGGAGAAAGTCCTTGCGGGAAGGTCCTGCCCGCGCCGTGGGCGGAGGGAGCAGCGGTGAAGGGTTCCGGGGCCTCGCAGCCGCCCCTGGTGCTGGCACCGGCACCGCCGCGTCCGGGGCTCCTGCCGGAATGCCCAGAATGCTCATGAAGGGTATCCGGGATCCGTGTGTCTGCAGGCGTGCATCATCCCGCAAAGGCGGGCGGCAAAAAATGGGGTCAGACCTTCCTAAATACTGATTGTTTACATACCACTGGTATCCAAACACTCTGCAGTAGTAACTTAGCGGTGTGTATATAATACAGCGAGAGACACGCTGATTCAAACACGGGTAAAGCAAACCCTTGAGGCTGGCTGCTCTCTGAGCCAATGTATGAGGAATGCTGTACAGCAAATATGGAGCGTGACCTGTGCACTGCCGCCTCTCTGCAGCTCACATGTTGTATAACTGCTATCGGAAGTCAATCTGGCTAAAATCTGTCGGCCCAAAACTATTCTTCGTCTACAGCTTGAATTTTTTTTGTTGTTGTTGTAAGGCTGTTCTCATAAATCGCTTGGTCTTCTGTCTTGTAGGCTCTCAGAGCTAAAAGCATTTTTATTGCATTAAATAGCATAGCTCTCCAAAGTCAAAATAGTCGGGTGTGATATTACTAAATAGATGGGAACAGCAGTGGTGGCTGTCTGAATTATAGACATGCCGTTTGAGCAGAAACAAATCCCTGCTACTGTTTTCTCTGTAAGCTACTTTTTGCCAGGGATCTCAAACCCTGCTTCATTTCTTTGAATCCTGGCCCAAAAGTTTCCAGCTCAGAAATGACTTTTCAAGACTGTAACTTACTTAAAACCTGCATAAAGGAAAATTGAATTGGAGCTCTTATTTAAGAAAGCTAATGTTCCTAGGCTCTGGAAGGAGTAGATTAAGGTAAAGACAGTGGCAGAGAATGAAAACACCAAGACTCTCTCTCTGCAATTCATTCTGCATTTGTATCATATAAAAATACTTTTAATGTTAATTTGGTGTGCCTGCTGTTGCCTATGCAGGTTTTCATAGGTGTTACAGGAACCTAAAATATTGCCTAGTTCAGGAGAAAATTAAATTAATTTGCTTTATTGGTGTGGGTAATTGAATGCTTGGTGTACTTACATCAGTACTCTGTCACTTTGATTTAAAAAAATAGAAAGGGGAAAAAAAAGCCTCCTGAAGGTGCTTGGCTCTCACTTGGGCACCAAAGGGAAATGGCTGGGCTCCAGCATCGCTTGAGTGCCCAACTTCATTAGGAAGAAATCTGCTTGCTTTGTGTGGGGAGCAGGGATGGGTTGGTAGGCATCTGCTGGTGCGGTGGGTCTGGTGATCGAATGATCTCAGTTGCCTTTTGCCTGGAACCATGGATCTGGCAGAGATGGGTGGGAGAGCAGCATCTCCTTTCCATTTGATGTGGACAGATGTGTGTCCCAGCTGCTGTTTCCTTTACCCCTAGCTTGCGTCTCAGCTCTTGTTCCCTCAGCAGTATCATGGAAGCCTCACGATTCAGGTGTTCTGAGCTGTTCTTTCTGCAGGGCTTACAGGTTTCTTGTTGCCATTTTATATTCCCATACCTCAGCTGAGCATGAAGTCCATGTGGGAGTAGCTTGTCACTGCCAAGCAAAGGTGATGATAAATTCACTTATTTTTACCAGCTGTTTGTATTTGCAGTAGGAAGTAATGCTGAAAAAGCCTCTGAAATAGGGGTCTGATACACAATGGGTCGTGATTGGTGAAGCTATTTATAAGTGTCCAGCTGACACTGATATCCTGGAATGTAGCGACCCTTAGGTTTGGATAATGTGTTTTGAAAACTCCCCAGATGCACACTTCCCTTGTACAGTCCTCCAGAATGCCTCTGTCTCCAGCACAATAAAGTTCCCTTCAAGTGCTGCTGTTGGAAATGACCAACAAAAACAAATGAAAGGAAGCTTGTCCGTGGAAAGCTGCCTCTGAGGCATCAGGATCACACCACCTTTGTTTTTGTGGCTGTGGTGTTGTGAGAGAGATTTGCTTCAACCCCTGGAAACTGAAGTTTTTTGCTCATCTGCTCTGCTAACCACAGCTGTGTTCAGGGCTTGGGCTGCAGACGTCGCTTCTGGAGACCCCGAGCTGCTCACCACCAGGGTGAAAGGAAAACTTATAGGTTCGTTTATGAAGTACTTTTGTTTTGTCATTGAAGCTCAGAACTTCTCCATTGCCTGGGCTGGCCAGTGCTGAGTTAGCACATGTGGTGACTGTTTTGGAGCAGACACCAGCAGTATTAGCAAGGATGCTGGGATGTTGAGTGGGAAACAGTCCAACTACCACGTGCAAGTGGAAACTAGAAGGTCCTTGAAATGTAGCAGAAGCTCTGAAGGAGCTTGGAAAAGCTGGAAGGAGAAGTAGTGACAGAGAAGCGACTGGAGATGCATAAGAGAATAAATGGGATAAGATGTGAGAGTGAGACTGTAGGACTTCTGCTTTCCCAAATCTGTTGCTTTCTCTCTTTTTACATAAAACCCACTGACCTCACAAAACGCTGTTGCTTAACTGTCTGCACTAACCCGCAGCCTGACACGGAGGTGCAAAGACAGTGGGCTCCAAACTGTGAGAGGAAGCAGGAGTCCTCAGTCCCAAGGCCAGGCTCAGACAGGAGTTTAACATGAAAAGCTAACTTTTGGCTGATTGCTCTGTGTGGATACCATGACTGCCTGCACGGACAGGGATGTGTGAACATTGGTGCCCAGCGCAGAGAGCACTGCACACATGTCCGTGGCAGTGTGTGAGCTGTGTTTGGGGATGGCTGTCCATATGCAATCCTGAGATTTCCCTTTTTGTAAGTGATTGACACCTAGGCTGGTAGTGGCAGCTTTACGATAAATTAATGTCCCTTAGCAGATCTTGTAGATAAAACACCATTTTATACAGAGGAAAGCTGAAGAGCAACTTCTTTGCTGGAAATGGACAATGGGATTCGCTTTGTCTCAGCGAGTTGCTGAGCTTGGGGAGGATCTGGCAAGTTTGTCTGCTGTGTGTGAGCACTACCTGTTTACACACCACTGCCTTCTTGTCACCTGCTCCCAGCTCTGTGGGAGGAGCGGAACCTTTGGATGGTGCCTGTTCCTGGCATAACTGCCTGCTTTGATGTGATGAACTTCATGAGTTGCTTCTGCTTTCTGTAAGCTCAGGATTCACTTAATGACTGCACAGCCTAGATCCACTCTTCCCTGTAAGGGGCCAGTGTGATGCCTTAGTTTGTGAAAGATGGGCTTGAGGAGTGACCTGAAAACAGTTCTGTTTTTCATGACCAGAAGTCTTATCACTGCAGCTCCTAAGCACAGGCTTACATCTTCTTCTAAACGAACTCTCAAGGAAAACCTTTCCATGGCTCAATTCCAGTGGAAAACAGGGTTGATTTGAATTCAGACATTCCCTCTGCTCTCTTTTTCACCCAGGCAGGTGGCACCACCAGAAGTTCCAGGAATAAATCTCCTTGTCTGTTTCTGCTATTCAGTTATTTTACCTTTTGCCTGGAAAAACTCAAATGGTCCCCCATGCAGTGTGGAGCACAAGTGACAGATTTTTCTCCAAGCTGGTAGCAGGCATCAGAAAGCCAACCCAGCAGGAGCAGCCCTTTTCCCCCTGCTCTGGTCAGCCCTTCTGCCCGTAGCGTATGCTTTTTTGGGAAGGAGCGAGGCAGAAAATGGCCTTCCACTGGAGGGGACAAATTGGTGGTTGCGTCTCCGAGCCCTGTGATCCCTCCCCTGGAATTTCGCCTGTGCTCACACAGGAAGCCAGCTCTGACTTCCTCAACCACAGAATCAATTAACTCAACCACAGCCCATGGTAGTTAAACACTTATTTTCAATGTACGCACTGGGTACAAATGTTGCCCAGAATAAGATTTTTTTTGGTTGTTTTTTTTTTTCTCTTCCCCACTGTGGTGCTGTCACTGCTGGTGAATCTGGGGTGCCTCTTCCTTCTGCAGCAGAGATGCAACATGTTGTTCTGCGTGGGAGCTCCAGAGCTGCTCCGAGCCACTCATAACTGCAGTGAGTGCTGAGGCAGTGGGTGGAAGAACGTGAGCTGGCAGAGGCTGAGGCCGTGTGTGCCCTCAGCATCGGCAAAACAAATCAGAGCCTGAAGAATAACTCCCTTTCAGGAGGCCAGCATGGTGTCAGGGCTTGTTGTCTGTGCTGTGGTGGCAGCTGTCAGCCAGTCCCCAGCATTGCTGGAAGGCCAGAAGCTCCCTAAATATTATCTTCGGTGGCAGAATACCAGTGCTGTCCCCAGCTGCGGGGAGAGGCACAGCCCTCTCTCTGAGTGCCCCGCTGTCCCCAGTGCTGTCGTCTCAAGGCACCGCTGTGCAAGCCAAGGACCCCATCACTGGGCTGTTTTTCTGTCTGCAGGAGCGACAGTCACGCTCATCTCCTCTCCTTCCTGTGCTCCTTTGGCTCAGAGCTTGGGAGCGGAGAAACTGGCATGATGCTGAATTGGCTTTTCCTGGGTTGTGCAATTAAAAGGAGGAATTTGGGAGGCGATGGGACTGAGGGAGATGTGCAGGGTGTGGGCACATTTCACCCCACCTGTGCAGGGTAAGGGCACATTTATGTGATTAGCTTTGATTGTTCAGAATGTTTTGAACACACTTCAGGCTGTGGATGGGAGAAGCTGCCCTATTTGTTTCAGATGCCCTGTTTGTGCAGCCTTTGGAAATAACATTGTCCTGTTCCGTACTTGTTTTGTTGAGGCGGGCCTTGTGTTTATGCAGAATCTCCTTGTTTCTCCTCCACATCTGCGTAGCTGCAGTGAGCACTGGGTTTATAGTATCACAAAAGTGTCAGACAGCTAAGAGAGCCCACTTCTTCTCCCAGAACAGCCCAAGTGAGAAAAAAAATCCTGAAAGTGCTTTTTGTTCTCAGTTCCAGCCATGTGCTTTCCTTCCAGAGCCTCTTCTCTGGCATAAGCAGCCATGCTCACCTCCAGCTTATGATATTGGGATGCAGAAGGTAAACCCAGACGGGGAATCAGCATCCTCCGAATTGGATGATGGGAGACTTGCAGGGAGTGAGTGTCAGTAAGAACCACAGGATTCTTAGATACAGCCCTAATCGCTGCTCTCGGCTTGTGGCTGACTAGGTCAGGGCTGTGAAGGCACCACTTTTAGATGTTTAGATTCCTTTGTGAAACCAAAAAGCATCTGTCTCCCACACGCATGAAATTCCAGAGATGGCAGACAGCTCAGGCAAGGTTCCCATGGAGCTCCCTGTCTCGGGGCTCTTGCCCTTTGTGGCTGCACCACCTCAAAACCAGACTGTCACAGGGAGCTGTGGAGCCAGAGAGCCTGGGCTGGATTTCCATAGAAGGGTTGGGGTTCTCCTATCCTCACCTCACCATTGCATGAGATGATGTGATGAGTCTGTATTTTGTGTGCAGGGAAACATGTGGGGGAATGCATCAAGTCCTCCACAGGTAGCCAGCACTTCAGCTGGCTCTGGCTGTAGCAGAGGCAGGGCTCAGACCTCAGCTTCTGCTTGGCAGAGTTCGTGTCTGCCTGCAAAGGACTGTACAGGCCTGCCTTCAGCTGTGGCTGCTGGGGAGCATGTTCCCAGAATTTGTGGTGGTGCTGGAAAATGGAACCTCCCCGTGTCTGCTGGGATCTCCCATGCAGTCCTCATTTGCTGAGAGAGGAGACCGTCCCCGCTATGTTGCACAGTGTGCATTCCTGGGGGCAGCTGGGGACAGAAGGGCATTGCCAGGTCTCTGCTCCAGACCCTCTTACAGCAGCCTTCCATCCTAAGCCACGCTGATCCTGGCTTTCAGCTCTGCCTCAGGAAAATGCTGCTTGGGGAAGGCTTGCAGCTGGCCTCCCAGAAATGTTCCCCTTCCCTTTTTCTGCAGCAAAGGTGCTTCCAGCTCATATTCCTAAATATAGATTTATTCTGTATTTTCATACAGAACAAATTGTCCTTTCAGCTTATCTTTTTGCTTCGTGTATTTTTCAAATAGAGGTTTTCTTTTCCTTTTTTCTGTTGCATTGATTCTTCAGATTAAAGGTATTCTGTGCTAATACACTTGGAGGCTTTCTGGAGGCATGTGTTAATAGGATATATAGCGGTCAGCTTATTAGTATGATGACTCTGTTTTAGCCCTCAGAGGAGCTGAGTTGCTGAGGTATATTGTGGGATATTATCTTTGTAGTGTCTTCCAGGCATTATTACAAGAAGATGTGGTCAGTAGCTGGAAGATCTGTTCGTGGAGATGCTGTGGGATGGTTGCATAAGGCAAACTGGGGAAAACCATACAGTGGTGACCAAAAGCTCTTGGGTTCCCATTATATCTCTGTTCATTCTCTAAAAATATACTGGATAACAGTATTTATTGTAAATGGGCAATAAATTCTGGAAATGTATGTGGGAATTTGCCATGTTTATTTTAAAGAGTAACTAAAGCAAATAATCTTGTTGTCTGCTATCCAGCATGGCTTGTTTGGTGTGATGGGGATCCAGATCCTTTTTCCCCTCTTCAATGCTTCTTTTAAACTGCTCCAAACCTTTTTCATTCCAGTCCTTAAGGGTAGGCACTCGGTTTATCTCCTGGCTTTGGCCCATAGCCACTTGTGCTTGCCAAGTGTCTCCTCTTCCTCATGGAAGGATGGTGGGAAACCAAAGAGATTGCTCAGCTCAGAGCAACTGAGTTTAAACTGGAATGCGTCGCTGCCTTGGGTGAACTTGGGCAAAGTCTGTACTAGATAAGGTGCTAAGATTAGGCTTTTGACAGGGTCAGTTGGGAAGTCCATTAAATGAGAAGCCTCAGCAGGTTCTGAATAAATAATTTTTAAAAGAAACTGACTAGGGCATTGTTGGGTGGCTTTGTTTGACTGTATTTCAGGGTTTTTTTTCAGTCTGTTTAAAAAGTTTTTTTTGTGTTTTGGACTCTGGTTTTGAATAGCTTATGGGGGATGGAATTCTCAGGCTGTCAAGAAGCTGAACTTTCTCATCCTTTAAGGTCATCTTGGAGGAAATGTCTTTCATTTTTGGTTCCATAGCTTGCTTTATTTTAACCAACTTTCCTTATTCTCAAAGGCAGCTTTCATGTTTGCAAAACACTGTATTCATAATGCCTGGTAAATCCTGCTTTGCTCTCTGGTAAACTCTCATCCAGGACTTGTGACAGAGAAAAAAATGCCTATTTAATCCTCTCTTGATTAAGAAAAACCTCACAGTTAATTAATTAGGCTTTAAAAATGTTATAGGGAAATCACTAAATAACAGCTGAAGATAAAGAAGCATGTGGGAATTTTGCTTGTGGTGTAAAAAAGGAGAGGAATTCAAGCCAGAAACAGTCAGTTTGTTTGCAGAAAATTAAAACTGATGTTGCATTCACAGGTTGTGAATGGATCATCTTGGAAGTGTGTGGTAGAAGAAGATGAGGAGCTTTACTCTCCCTTGAGACTTGGCTTTGAGCATCAGCAAAAACTGATGTTTTAAGCCTGTGCCATTTGATTCTGTGGATGTGTGTAGGATTTTTATTTTGTGTTCTGTGGTTTGTTGTGGTTTTTTTGAAGGAGGAAAGGCTGCTGGGGCTGAAGTGAAGCTGAAGGCAGTGCCCACAGTTGAGCTGTGTGCTCCCAGGTGTTGAAGGGAGCCGGCTGTGCAGGAGGAGTGTGCAGGTCCCTGCTCCTGGCTGGCTGCGGGGAGTGCCCCATCCGGCTGTTGCTGGGAAGCAGCACAAGGTGTGCCCAGGAATCCACACGCCTTTTGGCACCAGTGCCTTGCGTACAGGAAAGCAATTAAGGAGTTTGCCTAAGGAGTTCCTCCCTTCAGAGGAGCTTGGCTCTTTCTTCAGTCCCTGTCCACCTTCTTACGGGAGGAGGCTGCAGAGTGTGTTCAGCACTGGGTTTTGCTGGTGTGCAGCAGAGCCTTTGCTTCCCCGAGACTGCCCTGGGGCATGTGGGACGTTGTGAAACCTTGGCACTGGACCAGTGGTTTTTTGAAATACTTGTTTTCCGTAGGTGCTGAGCATTGCACTTCACAATGCAGTCACCGGTCACTTGCTGGTCTTAAAGTTTGGGAATAGCTCTTAAAAATGGCTCCAAAAGTTAAAGGCAAGAACCTCTACTCTTGAGCCTTCTTGCTGCTGTAATATAAAGTGGCTCTAATTTTTACTTGGCATGTCTTGGTGGTGACTCCATATGTGGTTTCTTCAGTGATGTTTTTGCCTGCCTGGAGTGCAGCTGGGAGCCAGGAGGGATATGAATAAAGGCTTGAGTGTCTGGGAAAATTCTTGGCATACTTAGAAGAGCAGTTAAACGGGGGAAGGGGGGGTGGCTGGGAATTGTGTTGGTTTAGCGTGAAGTTTTTTGGGGGGACTCCAGTGTAGGCTGGAAGCTTATTGTGAGCATGCAGCAACTGGAGATGGCTGGCTGGCACAGCGTCCCACGCACGGAGAGCTGGCTCAGATGTGGCTGTGCTCCCGTGTGCTGCTTGTTGGAAAACAGAAGGAAGGGAAGGCACTTGGGGCTCTGCCCTGCCATTACTGGAGGGAAGAGCAGTGTTTGGCACCTCCGTGTTACCTTTTACAGTTCTTTAGGGTTGCTACAACAGGGATATACAGCAGTTGCCCTCCCTGCACAGGCATAGAAGGCTCAGGGTCTCAGGTGCATCCGGTTGACTGACCACGTACCACCACCAGCATGGGCAGGAGCAGGAGGCAGCAGAGAGGATGAAGCTCTTCATCTTCTATTGTTGGTATTTTAAGACAAGTGGTAAATCAGCAGAAACCCCACATCGGTGGGCTTGTTTTTTCTTCCTTTCTTCTTTCACCAGCCTGTTATTAAGTGCTCTACAGTGGGCATCTGAAATTTTAAGCCCATCCTTAAGATTAACTGAAAACCTTCAGAACTGGTTGTGTGCTTGCACTTTGGAAATCTCCTTGAGATTAAGTGCCATTTAGATGTGACAATTTTAGCCTAAGAGGTGCTGAGAGCTCCACTGGCCAGCCCCAGCTGAGTGTGCTTCATTTTGTCTCCGGTGCCAAAGGCACCCACAAGGTCGTGCCTACTCCACCTCTGTTGAACCCTCTGTTAGGACTTAACTATGCTCAGAATCCTCTCACTGTCAAATCTGGTCTCATTACCTCTCTTGGACCATCTCCTGCTTAAGAGGCTGCAAAGTGCAGTCTCATTCACTGATGCTGTTATACATCTAATAGTCATTAGCCTGTGAGTACAAGATAGGTAATATTTTCATGTGTGTTAGTGACTGTTTTGAATGTTGCTCACACCCCAAGAGGTGGTTTTCATACTTGGAGTTGCTCTTAACTGCCCCTCAGCTTTGAGCTAGGCAAAAGAGATATTTTCTTCATGGAAACGTGAGTCTGTACTCACTGCGGTCCCTTTGCAAATGTCAAGTGGCATTTATTGAGCCAGCATTCAGAGATGGAAAGATTCTCCAGAGAGAGGTAATTTATCAAATTTTTCTGCATTGATCCAGAAGCTGGGCCAAGCCCCAGGGGGTGCCTGCTTGGACAAAGAAGCTGAATTTGGCTTCTGACACTGTTTGCCCAAAGGTCTCTAGGCAAGTACTCAACTGCTAGTGTACTTGTGAAACAATGATAACTACAAGTGCCTTTGTAGGGAATCTTGCAGTGGTGGGCATTTGGGGGCGGTTATGGGGTTGGGCTAGGGACCTGCATGTGCTGGACCCTGAAGCAGCCCCTCTCTGTCTCGTGGTTTGTGGAACTGCTGCCCGAAGTGCCCAGCCTGAGAGGGGCCAGGCAGTGCCTGTGGCTGGCACTGCAGCTGCTTCGGTGCCAGCCCCTGTGAGCCTGTACCTGGGACCAGCTTGCTCTGCTTGGGTTGGATAAACAGCCAGATATCACTCAGTCTTTTCTCTACTTAGTTGCAAAATGAGCCTCCCTGAATCAGGATGGAATGATTTCCTGACTGCATGTCTTTCCATGCAGGAGACAAGGGAATAGCATCCTACGAACCCCCCTGGTGCATGTATTGATCTCTGTGTGCACACACTGTTGGGATTGTGGATGGGTGAAGTCATTGTTTTGTGCCCAGCAGCAGCCCCAGCTGTGCCTGGTGCCCGGCCAGCCCCTCGCTCGGAGCAGTGTCCTTGGCAGGGTTTGGGGAGCCTTCCTGCTCTTCCTGCTGCTGCTCTCTGAGTCACTCTGCTCAGGAGCCTGCAATCTGCTAGCGCTGCTTTTCCTTCTGTTTTGATTTGACTGTAAATCGGAGGGGAGAGGATCTGTGTGTGCACTGCACTTCGCCTGTGCCTGGCACTCCATGTCCACGTGTTCCCTGCAGGGCAGAGCAGTGCTCCCGTGGGAATGGCCAGTGCCACAGACCTGCTGCAAGGCATCCGTGTGACACAGATAGTGCCTGGGCCCAGGCTGCAAAGCCCTGGAGGATTTGTCATAGTGTAAGGTTGAGGTGACATCCAGATTGAGGAATTTAGAAACAAAAGTGTGCCTCAGTAGTGGGAATTGAAGTGCTGTGGAAAAGTGCCATGCAGATGTTGTGTTGTTGCCTCTTTGTGTTTTCTAAGTGTGTGTGTGTAAAATGTAAATGGGAAAATTCTGGAAAGAGAAGGACCTGAAATAGAGCTGCCTGGTGAGCTCTTGGAAGACACAAGCTTCTCCCTGTGTGGGGCTGGCATGTGGCCTTCTCCCTGTGGGGCTGGTGGTGCAGAGGTACTGGAGGGAGCATTTGGGAGCACCAGAGTCACCTTTGGGTTGGAGGTCACTGCTCATGTGTAAGCCCTATTCATGTAGCAGAAAGGAGAGAAAACTTAATTTCCTTCTTTCTCTGTAGGTCTTTGCTGTTTGGCCTTGGAAAATGTCATCTGATCATCTTTTTTACTTATGTTTTGTTGGGCTGTAGAAATGGGAAAGGGCAGCTCAGATACAGAGAAGTTCTGTGCTATCCCTCAGGGTATACATCCAGGAGTCACCACTGTTTATCAGCTAAACCATGTGATTTTTTGTTTTCTCTCTTGGTTTTATTCACCAGTTGCTTGTATGCTGATGAAGCAGGGCCCAGGGTTTACATTACAAGTCTCATCATGCCAGGTTCTTAAAAATAAGAATCATCATTAAAAAAAAAAGTATCACCATTTATGATTGTGGCATTCAATTACACTTTTGTTTACCCATATGCTCTCACCTGCATCATTCAGGAAAAAAAGCCTGAGGGTTGTCTCAAGCAGGAAACACACGCATATGTCACTAAGGAGAATTTTGTGGTGGGATTAACTGAAAGATGATACTTCTAGAGATATATTTTTTTTTTTAACCAACTGCTATCAAAATTACCTTCTCTATACAAGATCCATTCTGTTTACAGTGCTTCTGGTGAAAGCAAAGGAAGCAGGGGCAGCACATCTGAAAGCAGTAAGCTGCTCTCCTCTGCACCAGGAGCACTCTGCAGCTGAGGTGCAGCTGAACATGGAACTGGTCCCACTGCTGACATTCCCCTGGGTTGTGCAGGCAGTGGTAAAAACACTTTTCTTGAAACAAGCTGCTGAAAAATGTAATGATGCAGAGTGAAACTGATGCTAGTTTGGAGGTGAAGCATGAAGAGAAACTGTGATCAGGTTTTTATTTTTTGAAGAATCATAGGCCCACAGTTTCAAGCTGTAGCCTGTGCACGTCTCCAGTCACTTTAATCTGTCTATGCAGAAGAGCCTAATTAGTATGTGATGCTGTGTTGACCCTCTTATGGGGATCTGGATTTGGTCTCTCTGAGTTTCTTTGCTGTCGTTTCTTGTTTGACTTGCAATAGAGGGCCAAATAACATATCCTCTGCAGTGGATGTGGTCTGTGGCCAGCTGCCCACAGCAGTCCTGCTCCATCTTCCTGCCAGCACTGCGGTCCTGCCACAGGGCACAGCCTGGCCCTGCTGGGCTGGGCTCGGAAGCGGATGTGGGTTTGAAGCAGTTTTGGGTTCCCTGGTTAGCTCTGTGCTGCTGTGGCCACAGGAATGGGCTGGTGTGCCATTGTGCATCCCAAATGCATGCTCAGCCTCCAGCAGGGTGTGTCCAGGAGCTGGGGTGCCTGGTACATTACAGGCCATCTGAAGCATTATGGTTGGGGGTTTCATTTCAGTTCTTGTGGTGCTCAGCTAAATGTGTCCATCTGTGCTGCTAAGGACATGTCTGTCCTTCTGCTTCATGCTAAGAAAAGGGTTCTGTGATGTTGCTGTCAAATCAGAGCTAAAGATTGATGTCCCTCTGGGATGGCTGTTGTTCCTGTGATCATGCCCCGAGATGCCATTTCTGTGCCTGTTGCCTGGACAGAACATTTGTGAAAACATTTAAAAGACTTTGGATTTGAAAATACATAAATTCTGCTCTGACCTTGTGATGAATCTTTCATTTCCCACCAAATTCCAGATTCAAAATATGATTTATCCCCTTGGCTCTCAGCTTCAAACCTGAAGATCAGCTCAAGGCACAGAAATCATTGAAGAGCATGTTCAAAGGCTACAAGTGAAACCCTGGTAGCTGCCCCATCGTAGGATATTATTAGTGACCCAAGAAGGGATGTTCAGGGCTGCAGTGGCTATTTGAGGTGAGAGTTCCCACCTGGAGCCATTGCAGCCTCTTAATTATCATGTTGTGTAATGATGAAATGGGCTTCAAAAAGGTGTTGGCTGTCTTGTGGCTCTTTGCAGCCCCAGAATGGGGTCCTGCCTGGTAAGAGGCAGCAGAGTTGTCTCTACAGGCTGTGAGATGGAGTGACTTGGTTCACACTGAGTGCTGTGCAGGGTAGGAGTGTTGCAGGTACCGGTGCCCCTGGAAAAGGCAAGGCTGTGTTCCTGCCTGGCTCTTGCAGTGGCCGATCCTATCTGGTTCTGCCATGGACCTGCCCAACTCCTATCCTGCATGGCAGTCTCATTGCTGGCACAAAGTATGGAGAAATTTCTACTGAAATCCTTAGCTTTTGTTTAAAACAAACAAAACTACAAACACCTCCCCCCTACATTGCTGCATTACTGCTGTCCTCATTTATTACAGCATTTGTATTCTGGATTGATTATTTATGCTGAGTGTGGCAGGCTGGCTGCTCCTGTTTGGAGTGTGACCTTGTCTTCACTAGCAGGTGAACTGTTTCAGACTGTCCTTGAGCCACCCTGGCGTGTGGGAGCTGGCCAAAAGGGCTGGTCATTTGGGACTGCTCGTCAGGATGTGGGCAGGTTCCTCTCCACCACAGGTCCACACACCAAACTCCACAAGTGAGCAGAAATAATGTGGTTGTATTCACAAGGCTGTCAGGTTTCCAAGCTCGATGGATTGGAGGGAAAGCATAAAACAGTGAAAACTTTTTCACCCCTTTCTTTATTTTCCTAATCTTATTACTTCCCAGCAGCTGTTGCCATTGTTTATCCTAACACAGCAAAATCCCTTTGGAGCTGAATGACAGCTGAACACACTGCAAGCACAGCAAATGGTTTTCTGCTTTGGTATCAGCAGTGCCTTAAACTTGAACCAGGTTACTTCTGCTGCTTACAGAAATAAAGGAGACTGCATTTCAAGGTCACTGGCAAAAATTACTCCACTGAGGTTTGGCTCATTGGTTTAGCAGCTTTGAGAGATGGCGAGCAGTTCTGAGTAGGTGTATTCCTGTCCTGTAGTGAACAGCGACTGAGTGCCAAAAAAAGAAGAGAAGCAGCCCTGTGTGCCTTTGGGTTTCCTGCAGCCAAGGCATGACTGAGTTCTCAATGCAGTTTTGCCTGGCTGGAGCCTATTTAAATGCAGCCTTGCTGAGCTGGAGCCTATTTTAAAATCTCCAGCAGTGGTGCTGCCTGTTGCCTGGAAACCTCCTCCCAGCCTCAGGCACTTTCAGCCTAATCATAGCCATCGGCAGCCTTTATTTATTTCCCATCCAAAATGTCATTCCAGGGCTTCTGGCTTGTGTTTTTGTTTGCTTGTTTTTGTTTATTATTTAAAACGAAAAGCCACAAAGTGTAACTGTCAAACTCAGTGACTTTCTGTGGGAACAGCTTGCCCGGCTGTCACTGCATTGCAGTGCTGGGAACTGGCATTTTAAGCTCTGTGAAGTGGTTGCTCAGAAGGACATGGGCAAGATGAGAAGCGGGGGCTGAGAGATTGGGCCTGAGAGCCTGAGGAAGCCCTCCGAGCCCAACTGGTGCCTGCAGTGGCTTCCTGAACCTTGTGACAGCCTCTTCCTCAAGGGGAAAACCAGACCTGATCAGCTCTGAGTGTTTTCCCAGCACACTTGTGTCCCAGGTTCCCCTTCCCAGTGAGTTTTACCACCCCATGTGAGATCCACAGCTCAGCGTTTGGCTGACTGGAGCAGCACAGGTTCACTTTTAAAACACCCAGTATCCTGAGGTCTGAGCTGTAGCATCTCCCTGTGCTGACAGGTGGATGGAAGAAAGTTAAACTTGGAGATCTCCCTGTCTTAGGGACCATTTTTATTTTTAATTCACTTAAACTCTGGCCATCTCAAAATGTTAACTGCTGACATCACTTACAGTTGGAAACTTACACTGATTGCTCTTAGTGAGTGTGATTGATCCTGACTGGACAGAAGGAGCCCAGCTATGATTCAGTTGTGCTTTTTTGGAGGGAGTCCCTTGGGAGAGCACTGAGCTAAAATCATCTGAAAGCGGGTAGAAAATGCGGAACAGCCAGAAGGTTTGGGTGTGAGACATGGAAGTTGTTTGAGCTGTTCACAAGTTGTTCTTGTGATTTAAATGGTATATTTTACAAGGCTGAGAATATTTGTTCTACCAAAGGCCAGAGTTAAAGGAGGCTTTGACTCAAGACGAAGTAGAACAAAGGTTTGTGTTTTGTTTAGTAATCTTACTGCAGGCACAGAGCAATATGCAAGGCTTATCACATCATTTATTTTCCTGTTGACTTCATTTAAGTTTGACAGGCAGCTTAGGCTCTGTTCAGGGATGCTCTTGTCTCTCAGTCTTAGTGCTGGGACATTAACTTCCAATTGTCAGGAACAGACAGAAGAACCAGAGCCAAACCAAGGGCAGACATTTTTTCCATTCCCATCTTCTATGTGTGCTGGTGATTAAGAAAAAAATCCATTACCAAAGAATTGATTGATTCTCTTTGCTTTTCCATGGGTGGGTAAGAGTGCCTGAGGGGCTAAAGGGGTGGTGGTCTGGTCCCTGGGTTCAAACATCATTGTTTAGTTGTGCAGAGAGACGTGCATCTGTTGAAATTCCAAACTTTCCTGGTTTTAGCCACTAGAAAGAGAAATTATCCTTCTGTCAGCTCCTCTTTGCTGGACTTCATAGCTGCTCTGCCTTTCTTTATAGCATGGGTCACAGAGCTGCTGTCTCCTCGGATTTTGTTGTCTTAGTTCCTGAGCAAAGCCTCTACAGGTGATCAGCTTCTCTGGGGGAGGGAGGAAACAGAAGGGAGAGCAAAGTGCACACGGGGGAGGCAGGAACAGGAACAGCCGAGGAACGGTGGAAAGCTGCGTGGACACAGATGGTAAAGCAAGAGGGTTCCTTGCCCTGCCTGTGCCATCAGCACACCCAGCGCCTGAGTGAGCAAACCTCGCTGCTTGTGGCAGTGCAAAGGGAGAAAGACAAGTACTCCCGGAAAAATGCACAGTCTGTCAAGCTGAATTCACTGCTGGAGGGTTTAAGAAAATAAAATACAAAGAAGTCAAAGAGGAATGAGTGCTAAAACACACAGTGGTGGGATTTACTTTGTTCATCTCTCCCAGCTGCATGTAGTTGAAGCTCACACTAGTGTTTACTTTGGGCCTGATAGTTTAGTTCTCCCAATTCCCCATGAAGATTGGTATTTCACACCCTCTTTCCTGTTGTTGGTGGCTGTTGCGGGGTTTGAGCTGTGATGTGCCAACACACAAGCTCTTGAGGGCACTGCTGGGCTTTGCAGTGCCCAGGAGGGTGGGTGATCTTGGTCTCCATCTCAGTGCAGTTTGCTAATCTGGCTTCTTCTCCCTGCCAGAATGAAGAGAAGAGGAACCTTTCCCTGGGGGGCCATGTGGGCTTCGACAGCCTCCCTGATCAGCTGGTCAGCAAGTCTGTCACACAAGGCTTCAGCTTCAACATCCTCTGTGTGGGTGAGCATGGTCCTCTGCAAACAGGCATGGGGGGAGGTTGGGACCAGGGTTTCTTGAGTGTCCTGCTGTGCCACAAGCCTTGGCAGTGACTTAAGCAAGTCAGAAATGTCAAACTCTTAAAAAACACATTGAATCAAGCCAGGAGAATTTATGTAATCAGTGGGGCACTGCTCATCATCTCTGCTGCAATAGCTTTACAATAAGAAGGATCGAAGGAAGTCTGTATATAGCAAGTTAAGTATTTCCATGTGCAAACTGGGGTGGCTGGCACAGGCAGCTTTTGCTGGGTATGATGTCTAGGTAGAACCTGTCAGATGCACCGTGGATTATGTGAGAGCTGCTGTTGATAACTTGGTCATTTCTGAGTGTAAGCCTGCACCCCAAATCTGGGCACAAAGAGGTTTGTGTCTGAGCTGTGCCTGGTCAGTGCTTTCCCAGAGGGCATGAAGCGTGGTCATCTCTGTGCTTGGAAAGGGAGGGAGACTGTTCTTTACTGACTTTAAAATAACCTTATTATACTATTGTCTTTTAATTTTGGTGTTGATGTGATCTAGCAGGCAGTGCTGGCTGGAGTACTAGAGACTAGTTTCTTTCAGTGATGAGATGAGGATCATTTTTGCTTTGGCTCATTCTTGTATGATGTATGAGGTCTGAAGTATTGTAACCTGCTAGACCAGCAGAGATACATCAAGAGACAGCAGCTCCTGTGGCTGTGTACAGAATGTGCAGTGACACTCTGACTGCTTACACAAGGTGCCTGTGCCATACCCAAGTCACTTCTGCATCTCCTCACCACAAATAAAAAGTATGGCTGAAATCACAGTTGAAGTTCACAGATTTGTTCTTAGCAGAAGGGTAATTGCAGCAAAGGTCAATATGTTTTTAATTAGTGTCATTCGTGGAGGTACCAGAATGGATATTCCTACATTCTCATTTAGTTTTTTTAAAAGATTTTTTTGGACAAGAGAGAAAAAGTCCTACCCTGTTTGCCAGTTCCTACTCCCAACAGTGCCCACAACTGAATGTAGCTTACATCAGGAAGTGAGTTATTGATATGTTTGCTTTCAGATTAATCTAGAGCACCAGCTAGCTTTATTTCCTTGCCCAACTCTTAGCCACAGCTGGTGGGAAGCAGTGTGTGCCTCTGCCCCACTCTGAGCACTCTGAGGTGTTTGTTCTCTTGTGAAGAGCAAAGCCTGAGGTGCTGGAAAGAAGAAGAAAGTCCAAAGCCCTTGGCCATAGACATGGCACCTCTCTAGAGCAGGATCTTTCCCACCTTTCTGCACTCCCACAAGTGTATCTGCTGTAGGGCTCCTCAGCAGTGCCTGTCTCTGCTAAGTAGTAGTAGACAGACTGCCTGGAAAATGAGCAGAGAGTAGAAGGTTATTTCGTTGGATTTTGCCTCTCTTCACCCTCATGACCAAGTGTAGTGAATAAGGACTTTAAATGAGGCCCCTTCTAGGCCAGTCTGAAAAATATCAGTCTTGTTTCATTACCAGAACAGCCTTTCTGGCTCACAAACAGCTTGTCAGCCAGATATTCTGAGACAGAGATTTTTGTGATGCATCCCAGGAGGCCTTCAATAGCTACTAAAATTGTCGCCACAACTTCTCTAGTGCAGAATCCCAAGCAAAGTCAGGGGTTGTGGAAAGGAAAATAGTGTGTTTTGCTGTGCTGATGCGTTTGTGTGATACTGGGCGACAAGACCCAAGTGCTCTACGCTGTTTGCATTACCATGGGAGGCCTTCAAGGAGGCAGAGCCCTGTGTGACAATTACACGTGTGTCCACAAGCAATCCGTGCTGACCTTCCACAGTACAGTTTAGTTCTCTAATTAACTTCAAATACCTATGCAAACTCACGCTGCAGTGAGCTGATGATTCATCCTCCCTAGGTGAGACTGGCATTGGGAAATCCACGCTGATGAACACCCTCTTCAACACCACCTTTGAGACGGAGGAAGCCAGTCACTACGAGAGTGCCGTTCGCCTGCGGCCGCGCACCTACGACCTGCAGGAGAGCAACGTCCACCTGAAGCTGACCATTGTGGATGCAGTTGGATTTGGGGATCAGATAAATAAAGATGAAAGGCAGGTCTTGTGCCATCTGCTCGGCATTTCTGGGCTCGCCTCGTGCTTAGACTGCCTGCAGTTCCCCTTGCAGTGCTGCAGAAATATTTCAGTTAAAGGAGTTGCTGCCTGCAGAGGCTCTGCTTCTGGGTACAAAGGGTAGAGGGAAAAGGGTGAATGGAAGAGAGGTCACAGGAGGTCTTTCCAGCAGAGATTGCTGTCCTCCAGGAGCATGAGCTGTTAACCAGCTGTCCTCAGAGCAGGGTCAGGAATTATCTGCTCTGAACATTTAACTGCACAGACATCTTGTTCAAGCCCCAGGTAAAAGCTTCCTGGGATTCCAAGGTGTTTCTTTGGTCATGTTGAATTGCTACAGACAGCTGGCTGAGCCCTGAAATCCGAGCAAAGTTTGATAGAGGGAAGTAGTCATCTTTCTGTGCTCTACTGTCCTTAGACTTTGCAGTGAAGCCTCAAGAATCTCCAGCAACCTTTGGATTTTAAGTGTGGTGTAAACACCACACTCTTCCCATTGCAAAGCTAAATTGTTTGAGTCTTATAACTTGTTTTTAAGTGATATAATGGGATGTCCAGGAGAATTCCTTCAGCCTTTGGACAGTTTAGATTTGTGCTCCGGTGGCTGGTTTGCTAATGGGATGGTTTTAGTTACAGGCCGATCGTAGAGTACATTGATACGCAGTTTGAAAACTATTTGCAAGAAGAGCTGAAAATCCGCCGGTCTCTCTTCAACTACCACGACACGAGGATCCACGTCTGCCTCTACTTCATCACCCCCACTGGGCACTCGCTCAAGTCCCTGGACCTGGTGACAATGAAGAAGCTGGATAGCAAGGTAGGGGGTTGGGACTATGTTCCCTCCTTCTGGAATGCTTCTATTGGTACTGATTGTCATGTGGAAGGTTTTGTTCCTTCTGTGCAAGTGCTGGACTCCTTCCTGCAGGCAGCTGAGCCATTCTTAGGACTCTGGTAATGCTTTGTCTGCCCTGGTGATTGCTGAGGTCCTGTGCTTGTTTTCTCACTGACTTTCCTGCAGAATGTCAGGAAAAGCCTGTTTCCCAGTTGGTTGTGTAAATCCCAGAGTGTCCCTCTACTGTAAGAACCTTACCCAGATTAGCTGATATTTATCAAAGCCATCAGCTGCAGCTCTGTTGGATGCCTTCCAGCTTCAGCAGTTAAATTGTGGAGTCCCCTTTGCTGTCCTGACCTGTCAGCAGGGACAGAGGGGCTGGGAGCCACCAAAACTGTAGTTGTCCTAAGGTCCTAAGCTGTCCTAAGGTGGTGGTCAGTACTGAGGAGACAAGGGCTGAGCACTCCGTATGTGCTGGTGCACAGGGAGTGTGTGAGTTGTCTATCACTGGCAGTGCCAAGTGATCTGGATAGAAGATCACAGTATCTTCTTGAAGTGTAGCTATGGTGTGGAATTCTCAAGGTCATAGGAAGCCTAAAAGCAGGTCATGAGAGGGTTAACTGGATTGTTCCTTTGTGCATAGGCTATTCTGCCTTAGGGGGCAGGGTGTTACCTAACCAACTACTTGCTTATATTCCTGCAGCTGGGAGCAAGTTTCTGACATAGTTTAGGGTGTTCCAGCTGGCTTCCAGGGAGCTGCAGGAGGCTTCAAAAGTCACTAGTGGCAGCAGAATCTCTTCTTTCTTCTCGATAATTTCCTGTCTTTCAGAACAGTGTTTTAGCAGCAGGGTGGTTCCCTTCAGGTGGCAGATGCTGTTCAGCCTGCAGAGGGACAGGCATGGCAGGTGGGACCCTGTCAGGACCCGGGGATCCCCTGGATTACACTGAGGGAGCGCTCTGTTCTCTGGTTGTTGTTCATGTGCAGCTCTGTTGGACTTTCCTGGTGGGTTGAGTTCCCCTTGTGCAGTCCCTGCTGCTTGCTCTCCCCACCTAGGGCTCATGGCCTGCTTTTCCTTGGCCCCAGTCCAGAGCAGGCAGTGGCTTCCCATTGCAGTGGGCTGTTTGTAGCTTGAGTGGCTGTTACACTGACTTCATCAGGAATCCGAAAACTTTCCCTTAATAAACTTTTGTCTCTTGGTGCAGTGCCAGCATTACATATTCCCAGAAATATTTTTGGAGGAAAGCTTTTGCACTGTTGCCCTTGGTGCTGGTGGTCCCACAAAGCATTTCTTTCCTTTCCTTCTCATTCCCTACTTTTCACGTCTCCCTGTGGTTGCCTTTGATGTGGTCCTTTGGTAGTACCAAAATAAATCCTTTGTACTTGTGCACAGATGAAAACTTCATGCTCAGGCAAACTTTTTATATTTCCAAACTTCCATTTTAATGGCTTTCTCTAGAGTCATTTTATGCCTTTATTCTCATCCCCCTTCTTGCCACAGCATGAGAACATCCTGGGTTTCATGCTGTGATGGCCTCACACAAATGGGCACTTGGAAATGAATAAGCCAGTGGAGCCCATTGATATTTTCTGGACATCAGGGATTTATGTTGCATTTCTGCACTGGTGTCATACCAGGACATCAGGGTGCCTTCCAGGCACTCCCTGAGGGTTTGTGCACGGCAGTGCTGTGCCCCTTTCCCATTGCAGATGAACCATTTGTGCTGGGGGCTGCTGTGTGGGCAGAGGGAGTCGGGTGGCAGCAAAGCCCTGGCAGTTCTGCACTCCCCAGGGAGCAGTGAGGGCTCACTGGGCAGAGGAGCTGGGCAGTGGCTCATGGCTGCTGCTGTGTGAGCTCAGCTGAGCCTGCTGCTCTTCTCAGAGAGCTTGTGTGGCCCTGGTTTTACAGTTGGAGAATGGAGCCTGTGGAGATGGAAGGTGTATCAGAGGCGATGCTTTGCTCTGTGCTCTGCTGGCTCAGCCTCTGAGACTGGTTTAACAGGGAGTTTGTAGGACTGTGGCTCAGTTCCACCTCTGCTTTAGCCCACGAGTGGCATGATGTCTGATCCTGGGCAGGCTTTTGACTCTCTGTGACAATTTCAATAACCAGCCTTGCTTTAAGTGTAAAGTTTATGAAATCCCTTCTGGGTAAAGCTGTTTAGTAAACAAAATCTTCCATTGTACTGTAAGACATTATCTGTTCTGCTGAGCTGATGGCCAGCTGTTATCTGGGTATTCAGTTACAGCCAGAGAGCAGAAGCATCTTCAGAAGTGGCTGTAGGTAGAAGGAATTTGGCTGGCTGCCTGGCTCCTAGTGGGAAGCACATAGGGCCTGACAGGTGTAGACTTTCCACTGGGTTTAACCTGGGAAAAGGAGATAAATAACAGTGCATTTGTATCAGATGAGAAGGTGATTTATTGATTTAAAAGCCAGGCCTGTCACGGGAAGTGGTGGTGCAGCGTGGGCATCCACAAGGGTCCTGGGGCTCACTGCTTGTCCCTGGATGGTTTTCAGTCAGCATGTGCTGTTTGAGCTGTGCCTAACTGCTTGCCTTGCGAGGGATGACACATCCTAGGCAGGTGGGGATGCTTCAGGCAGCCTGTGCCTCAGCCCTTTGGCTTCCAAAGCAGGATTTGCCTGTTGGCTTCACTGCAACTTGCATTCAGAAACAGTTTGGAGATGGGAAAAAAAATCAGCTGTATTTCACAGGACAGAAGTGCCTGCAATCTTATTGCATCAGCAAAATTATTTTCTACCAAATGACAAGTTCTTGAAAGTTTTATTTTTGGAGATGAGAAGCAACTCTGGTCAGAAAGACTTGAGAAGGAGGTGCTTTTTAGTCTGTGTGCATGGGAGTTCCTTGTCCTTTCTGAAGCACAGATCTCCTCTGGCCATAATTCCAGCTCCAGCAAAGCTCTCCAGCACATGGACTGACAGGCAAGGGGACACTGCACCCCTGTCACATTCAGTGGGGTGACATGCGAGTCGTCAACTGCATGATTTTATTACTAGATCTTTAAATAGAGAAGATTGCTCTTCCACCATGAGATACAAGAATGTTGCTCTAAGATTTTGCCTTCAACCCAAGATCAACATTTTTTTGTGTAAAAAGAGTGGACAGAGAGCCCTCATGTAGTTCTGGTATTCCTTCCCTTTATTGGGTTTTAAAACCTGTTCAGGAGAGGTGACTTTCCTTCTCTAGCTAGATATATATCAGTTTGTCACTAATCTCTGTGCACAGACTTGGCCTTTGCATGGAGGTGGGTGTGTGGAAGGTGCTGTGGGATTAGACATGCAGTTCAGTAGCCTCTCATGTCTCGTTGGTTTCTTGTTTCTAAACTGTTCCATCCTTTGTATTGGGAAGGAATGAACCCATTCTGGCCTTAGGACTACACCCAGATGCCATATCCATGCCTCCCCAGTATTGATGTGGCTTTTGATTATTGGAAACACAACTTGTAAAACCCTTTTGTGTTGTGAACTGTGTGTCAGCAGGTGTTCACTGAGTTGCCTTTTCAAAATACAAGAAATCTGGCTGAGGGCACTTGAGCCAGCCTTGGTTTGTGCTTTCTTTGAGTAGTGCTGAGACCACGGTGGTGACCACAGAGCCTTTTCTCTGCTGCTGGAAAAAGCTACACCAGGCTCCAGGCTCTGCACCTCCTGTGTTGCTGTAAGCAGGGCTGAACTGGTGCCCCTTGGAAAAAGAAGGGGAATTTTCTTGGGCTGATTGAAAAGGGTTATGTGAGCCCTGAGCTGACCCTTTTTCTGTGGGAGTTGGTGAATCCAAGCCTCCTCAGCTCTTGGCAGGTCAGGGAGACACCCAGCTGTGGTCATGGCCCTTTTACCTTTGCAATGAGGACATGGACCTGCTGAGCAGTAAAGTGAGCAGCAGGCCTTTTTCTGTGGGGGGCTGTGGTCTTTGGTACAAGAGTCTGGGTCAGTGGCTGAGAAAAAGAGGAATTCATTCTCTCAGATACATTTGCAATGAGCAAATTTAGACTATTTTTGTTCGAAGTAAGTGCTCCTATGTTTAGTGAGTGCTAAACCCCTAAGCAGAGACAGGGGGAGGGGGAGCAGTGGTGTGGGGGGAACCCGAGAAGTATGGAAAAAACACTGAACTACAAAGAACTTGTGCTGGGAAAGCAAAGCCATTTATTTTAATGGGCACCCACTGGAGGCCAACTGGTTGCTCTGTAGGACAAAAAGCGTTGGCTGTTGGAAAATGTTAGATGGCAAATCAGACTTTCCCCTTATTTGTCTAAATTCTTGTGTTTCACTGCTATGAATTTGGCTGCTGTTCAGACAGACGAGTCTGCTGTTTGTTTAAGCAGTGGTTTACAGTATCACACTTGGCTTTTCTGGGCACAGCAGCATTATCTAGCACAGGTCCCTGTCATAGATCCAGCCCCACTGTAGCTCTCTTAAGCATGAGGCCATAATGAACCCCATCACTCCTGAGGGATGTGGGGTGTAGCCCTTGTTTATTTTTGATCTTGGTGGGTACTGGGCACAGGGAGACCTCCCCACTGTGCAGCTTGTGGGTGGCTTTGGAGCCCAGGTGAAGTTGTGTGGGGTATAGTGACTGTTGGCTGATGGGAAACCAAAGCTGAGCAAGAGAAGCAGGAAAATAAATATATCTGCTGTACGACACCCTGCACCTTTCTCCATATAATCCACATGGCACAGCCAAGTTGTGATCCTCACCATGAGGCTCATGAGTCCTTGGAGAGGATCATCAGCTGCTGTCAGAGCATCTGAGGAGTCCCTGCTCTTTCTACTTGAGCATGGGAAGGCTTCACATCAGCTCAGTGCGCATTTCATCCTTGTGCTTGTCTTGTAAAACATGCTGTCAGCACAGCCAGAGTGCTTGGGTGACAGCTCAGATGTGACAGCCACTGTGTCTGCCTCCCTCCTGCGTGTAACAAAGTACCCAGGCGAGAGCAGCAGCTTTGTTTTGCTCCTTGTGTACTCAGTGCTGGGCGTGTGGTTTATCTGGAGTCTTGCGGCCAAGTGAGTCCTGGAAAACTCTTCCCTCTAGTGTTCAGCTGAGCTGGGCTGCAGCTCCTGTGGAAGCAGAGCTCCAGGGTGATTTTAGGAGATGGAAAGCAGCCAGTGGGGCAGGATCTGGGTCAACCCCTGGGCTTGACACTGCTGCTCACCTAGCTGCTGCTAACCTGGGTGTTTGTCCTTCCTTCCTCCCTTCTGCTCCAGGTGAACATCATCCCCATTATTGCCAAAGCAGACACCATCTCCAAGAGCGAGCTGCACAAATTCAAGATCAAGATCATGAGTGAGCTGGTCAGCAATGGAGTGCAGATCTATCAGTTCCCCACGGACGAC
Source organism: Bombycilla garrulus (assembly GCA_013400315.1). Taxonomy (NCBI): domain Eukaryota; kingdom Metazoa; phylum Chordata; class Aves; order Passeriformes; family Bombycillidae; genus Bombycilla; species Bombycilla garrulus. The sequence goes on from VXBU01007974.1 coordinate 4,079,973, forward strand.
GAGGCCGTGGCTGAGATCAACTCAGTCATGAATGTGGGTAACGCTGCCAGCTCCATTGCTGCTCAAAGTTGTGACAAATTAAATTGCTGCACAAAAATCCATTTGAAGGGCAAGTTTCATTAGGAATGTCCAGCCACTGAATCTGTTGTAAAGTGGAGCTGTGAGTCTCACAGATGCCAAAGGCTGTTGCATACAGAATTAATTAAAATGTGGCTCATGTTTAATCTGGGGGTTCTCTGGAGAAACTTAGCTCTAGAAATTGTTTTATTGAATTTGTGAAAAATACTTTCCTCAAAATTAATTCTGTCTGTTCTTAGGCTACTTTGCGTTTGAGAAAGAAGAAACTTTGAATAAATGTGACAGTTAAGATTTACATTAGTCTTGTGACTTAAGGAAGCTGGCCAGAGAAAACCCAATTTAAAGTAAAGAAGGAAAATTTTTAATCTCTATTTTGTCTTTTTTGAAATTCAGAGATCAAATTTATTCCTGACTGAAGCACATGCAAAAACACTTTCAAGCTTCCTACCTCCCAAATCAGAGTGCAGCTATGGCAGTAGAAACCACCTAAATGTTTCCATGTTAATTTTATAAATCAGAATAGCTTTTTCATCAAAATGAACATTTTCCTGCATAGCTGTTTCTGATTAAATGCTTTGCCTTTTCTTTCACCCTTCCCCCCACCATTTTTTTTTTAATTCAGTCACCAGTTGGCTTCTGGGTGGACAAGATACATGTTTTCATTGTAACAGTTCTTTTTTTGCTGAAATCATGAAAAATTTGGAGGATTTGCTTTTATTTAAATAATTGCAAGCTGTATGTGTTGGGGAGAAAAACAGGAGTCACGCTTGCTTGGCTTATTTTTTTCCCCTTCCTTCCTCCAATGAAAATATATTTGGCCACTTCTCTGAGTTCCACACTTCTGGATCCATTTATTTTTAAACGTGAGGGATTTTGTCTGCCTCACCCTACTGAAGCACCCACTCCTTGCACTCCCAAGGAGGATGTCCTGTTTCCTCCCTGTGCCTGATGCTTTGCAGACTTGGAGAGCAGCGAGTACATGTTGTATCCTGCACATGTCCCTCGCAGTGCCCACACATTCACTGTTGTGCCAAGGCCTGTTTGTGGATGTCCCTGCCTGTGCTTTTGGCAAGGCAGGGAGTGCCCTGCTCCTGGTGGGTACAGCCTGACAGAGGGCTAGAGTAGAGCAGTAATGACCGTGGAGTTCCTACAATATTCTCCAGCTGGTGCAGCCTCACAGCATTGCTGGTAAGTTGTGCTGTGGCCTGACACCACTCTCTGTAGTAATATCCCAGTTCATAGTAGAGATTGCTCTGAGTATCAGAAATTGGTAGGTTCAAAGAAGGGGCTCACGGAAGCAGCTCCTGTGCCTGGGTGAGGAAGAGCTAAGGGTCAGGCTGATCTCTGAGGGGTTCCCCATGCACTGAGTCCCTGCCCTTGGCTCCATTTCAGGCTCATTTGCCCTTTGCTGTGGTCGGCAGCACGGAGGAGGTGAAGGTTGGGAACAAGCTGGTGCGAGCTCGGCAGTACCCGTGGGGAGTGGTGCAAGGTGAGGGGCCACGAGCCCACCCCAAACCTCCCTGTGTGTGCAGGCAAACCCTGACACCTCCCCAGCTCTGCCCTCCACCAGCACCTCTGCATGAAGGTGCCCTGTGATAAGCAGTGCAGGCCTGTCCCCTGCAGCCTGTTGTGGCTTGGCTAGTCTTTCCCTTGGATTTCCATTCCTGTCAGCAGGCAGGAGGGTCAGCAGGAATCCCTGCATCCAAGGGGCTGTGTTGTGCCCTGAGCAGGGCAGCAGGCTTCTCAGGATGCAAGTATCTGGAGCCAATCATATTGAACCCTTGTGTGCCCCCACCACACGTGCAGTTTGCTGACCTGTCCCCTCCCTTCTGGCAGTGGAGAACGAAAGCCACTGTGACTTTGTGAAGCTGCGGGAAATGCTGATTCGGGTCAACATGGAGGACCTGCGGGAGCAGACCCACACCCGCCACTACGAGCTCTACCGGCGGTGCAAACTGGAGGAGATGGGCTTCAAGGACACAGATCCGGACAACCAGCCCTTCAGGTGAGTGGCCTTTAGAGCTAGCATCAATTCAGAGTGAGAGTTTGGTACTGACAGTCCCAAAAAATGGGAGGTTTGTAGGTGAAATCTGCAGTGCTGCACTGGAAAACACCAGCACTGGGTTTGAACTCTGCAGCTGATTTTGATGTTCCCTTCCCTGGCTGTTTTTCTAAACAGCACAGTCAGGGTTGCATTTCCCCATCACTAACTCATCAGTGTCCAGAGAGTCTGGATTTCATTTGCTTTCTTCCCCAGCCTCCAAGAAACATACGAGACCAAAAGGAAAGAGTTCTTGGGTGAGCTCCAGAGGAAAGAGGAAGAAATGAGACAAATGTTTGTTAACAAAGTCAAGGAGACAGAGGCAGAGCTGAAGGAGAAGGAGCGAGAGGTGGGTGTGCCAAAAATTTGTGAGGAACCCAAACTACAGCCAGCAGGGAATCTGGGTCTGGGCAATGCATGAATCCTGGAAAGCACATTCCAGCAAACCTCACCAGCCAAAGCACAAACACATCACTGGTTTAGGTGCCTCAGAAACTAGTCTTCCCTGTCCTGCGCCACATGGAAATCTGGCTGCTCTCTGGGGAGTGAAAGCCAGTGGCAGGAAGTTTAGGTGAGCATCCTTGTCAGAGAGACTTCCCTCCTGTGGCTCACTGAACAGCAGAGTAAAGGGGGCAGCTGGGCTGGGGTCCCCAGTCAAAGTGAGTCTAGTGGAGTCCCCAGTGTGGAGCCTCAGGAAGCAGCTGTGACTGGGGAGGAATTAAATGGACCATCCTCAGAATTACTGAGGAACACAAGATCCTGCAATGTCCCTAGCCCCATGCAGGGCTGCAGGCTGAGCCAGAATCCCCTGTACTCGTCTCCAGGGCTCTTGCTGCCTCTGGTTTGCTGTGTGGTGTCAGGCAGAGTTGAATTTATTGTGTCTTCCCTGCTTTTGGTGGGCACTGGGTGCTGTATTCAGGCAGCAGATTGGTCCCTGTGGTGGGAGTTGTGTGGGAGGTGTGACAGTGCTCCTGGGGCAGGGTTAGCACAGCCACAGCAAGCTGAATGCGATGTTCAGAGGGTCTGTCTCCTACCAGCTGCATGAGAAGTTTGAGCACTTAAAAAGGATACACCAGGAAGAGAAAAGGAAGGTGGAGGAGAAAAGGAAGGAGCTGGAGGAAGAGATGAACACCTTCAACAGGCGGAGAGTCGCAGTGGAAACCTTGCAGTCCCAATCCTTGCAGGCTACCTCACAGCAGCCATTGAAGAAGGACAAAGACAAGAAAAAGTAAGTGTCTGAACTGGCTTCCTCTGCAGCCACTGGAACACTGGGAGTCTGCTCAGGTGCTTTAATGTTTGATCAGTTGTTTAAACATCATACAGAAAGGGGGATTTTGGAATCCTAATTCCCATCCTTCTCATTCTTTGCTTAAAGCAGAGGAGAGGTGAGCTCCTCCTATCTCCTCCAGAGGTGCCTGGGCAGCTGCAGGTGGGAGGGATTTGCAATTTGGGGCCATTCTCTAAAGGCTGATGGTCCCATGGGGTTCACTCTTGCCTCTGTGACAGCCAGCTCAGGTTGTGAAATGGGGCTCTAAGGCACAGTTCTGTTTACAGGGAAATTCTTTTCTCCTAAAGGCAGAGTTCTTATCTTAGCTTGCTGCACCTTAATTGACATAGCTGAAGCCAGCAGGAGCAAGGGTATGTAAATATTACTGTTCCAGCCACTTGATTATGTAATGATAGACCAGGAATGGGACAAACAGGTTTAAAAAGAAAAGATGTTGGGGGGGTTATCCTGCTTGCAATTCAAGCCAGTCTCTAAGGAATGCTGGCTAGGGAGCAAAATAAGGAGCACTGTCATGCAAACTGGTAATTCTGCTATTGCAGCATTTTTTGTTACTTCCCCTTGCATGAAGGAGCTCAAGAGTAAGAGCTGCATTCTAACAACCCCAGAGCAGGCTGGTGACAAGGCTTTCTGAGCCTCTTAATGATGGCAAGAAAAAAACGCCATAAAGAGAAGCAACACCCAAGTTTGTGCTTGACAGCACAACATTCAGCTTCTCACTGCTGATGAGATCTTGTGGTCTGTCATTTCCCTGCTGTGAACTGCAGCACCAGAGGAGCTCATTCTGTGTACTGACATCCTAGCAATTTGTTCCTTCCTGTGGAATATAACGGGGCAGATTATTTGAGTATTTCATTGGAATGTAAATGCGTTGGTGCTAAAGCCAAATCACTGTCTTCTGCAGACTGCTTGACATGCTCCAGGCATGGCCCACCTCACACACACACAGTCTAAATGGTTTGTAAAATACTTTGCTGAAAATAGGGTTTAATGTGAATTAGGAGCTGAATCCTAGGGCTGCCTTGGATCCAGGAAGAGTTGCTTTGGGGAAGGTGAGCACAATGGTAACTTGTGCAAGTGATGCCAGCAGCAGGGGTGGACTGTGAACATGGGCCAAGAAATGCTGCAGCTTCCCCTCTGCTCCTTCTGGCTGCAACAGAAAAGGTTTTCCTGCATTTTGCTGCATTTAGCCCACTTGCAGATGTGAGTCTGGATGGTTCCTCTTCTGCATAGTGATAGAAAGGAGCTGTGGTCAGGAGCAGGACTTGGTGGTACATGAAGGTCTGAGGGCACCCATAGCCTGTGCTCTGCACACTGTGGAACCCCCATGGTGCTGGGGCAGGGGTCTGTAGCTCTGGAGCACAGCTAGAGAAGGTGCACCGTCACCACGATGGTTTTGGGTTGGAGGTGTTTTTTTGGGGGTTTTTTTGTTGTTTTTTTGTTTGGTTGGTTGGTTTTTTCCCCTTTTCAAACTTGTGAGCTAGCTCAAAATATGGGGTTTTGGGATTTCTGCTCAAGTAACATTTTTAGAAGAGCTAGTTGAACTCTTCATCATCTCCTAGTTCAAGGCAGTGTTCTTAGTAGCTTTAAGAAGTAAAAAATTGTGATGGAAAAATTGGACAAGTTGGGGGAAAGAGAAGTGTTTGTGGTGCTGAGCAGGTTGTACCAGGCTGCCCCAGCAGTGTTTGTCCTCCTCCTTTTTTTTTTTTAACATACTTTGCTACACATTGCTTTTGTTTGATTTTCATAACTTTAATTCATGCTTTTTTATGTTTTGTTTCTTTCAGTTAATCACACACAGACTTTCAGGCCAAGAGTGGACTTGGTGCTTTCATGTGTTAAGTTGCTTGAGTTTCCCACCCTGAGTGACCCTTCTCATAACATTGTGTGAGTGGACCAAAGTGAAAGAGAAAATGAGCATCTCCGGTGGTTGCAGTGTTCCGACCCGCTGGTTTCTTTTCAGAATTATCAGGAGGTTTTCAGGAAGTAACCATACATGTTCATTTTGTTAATCAAAGCCAACTAATCCCTCGAGTAAGATGTTTTGTTCTAAACCCAGTGTCTGAGCAGCTGCGTATGAAGTGACCATAACTGAACTTGTCTTACCCACCAGCTAAATAATTGCTTTCTACATTATTTTTTTCTTTTATTGGCCAAGGTGACTGCTGGAGGCTCATTGACCTCCCCTGTACGTGCACAGTGAGAGGAGTGGTCTGAAGAATGTGAAATGTTTGTTTTTCTAACAAAATTCTCAAGTAAGGTTATAGAATGGGTAGAAAAACACAACATTTAGGCTTTCTGCAGGAATCTTTGAGTAACCCTCATTCCAGTAATTCTGTATTAATTCCTGAACACTATCTACATCATTTATAATATATATCTATATATATATAAGGAGAGAGAGAGTGGTTAATAAAATTAATGGGACAATGTTTTGAATTTTCTTTACTGCTAAAGTAGAACATTTATAGAGAGGTTTTTCCTAATAGTGTGTTGTATAAAGTGAAGCTACAGGATTTGTGTAACATTCCAGTTGTCATTTACCAATGTATTTGCGGTTGAGGAAAGTATTCAAGCTAACATCTTTACTTTTACTCTTTAACCTTAAACCTAATATGTGCCTAATAAGAAGAATCCTGTGCTCTTGAGCTGTACACTGTATTTATGCTGACAGGCTCTGTTCCTCTTAGAAGGTGCTTCTTTTGACAGCTCCTCTTGCCTAGAAATCACAGCCGTGTTTTCCTGGGCAAGTGAGCTCAGAGGAATAATTAGGATCAATATTAATTTTTTCCACTCAAACCATTTTGTGCATAGCCAGGGCAATAACTGAACAGAGAGTTACTAGCTATGTTGTAATGGAAAAATAGTTGGACCCAATTCCATCCATCCATCAGATCCCAGGCTAAATGAAAGGAAATATATTAACCCTCACATAATGTCTTTATAGTTTATAAAAACACTGGCTGGCTAAGTGTTAGTTGTGAGTGTGTGTGTTTTTATTTAATTATTAATGTTACAGGATTTTTCTGATACATTTTTTGTTAAAGACTTGTCTTTAAGCTGTCAGCAAATTCCTGATGTGCCATGCAGAAGGAGATGCAGGGCCTGGGTCTGAGCTGTTGCAGGGCAGCATTTTGCTGGATTCTGAGGTTCTTTAACTCTCACATTCCATTAAAGCAGCTTTTTTTTTTTTTTTCCCTTTATAAATACGTGCTCAGGTGTTAAACTTTTTCCAATGGACATTGGCCTTTTCTGTGGATATACTGACAGTGTTGCTTGATACTTGTAGAAAAGAATCTCACAAAGATCTTACTGGTACATTTTAGAGCAGGCTTTTGTTAAGAGAATAAAAATTCTGCACTTGTTAGGAGTCTGCTGAAAGTTGGACATTTAATTTTTAAGGCTGTGCCTCCAGGTTAGATGTATTTTAAAGAGTAACTATCAAATGTTAGGAGGGTTGGTGTGGTTTGCTCAAACATGTACAAGGAGCCCAACCTTCTGTTACATGCAAGAAGACAATTCCACCTCACCTCTGACTATAGACCAATCACGTAGCAAATTGTTTTTTATTAATCTTTTGCTGATGAGAGAAGCTGTGGTGCACTAATTTCCTGAGCAGGCAATGCTCTTTGGTTCATTGTTTTGCTTCCCAAGGCCAATGCTGGGATGAAACAGTAGTTGGTGGTACTGGTGTGCACCCAGCTGTCCCACCAGCGTGTTCCTAATCAATAGTTCTCTTCTGATCTCATGCTGCAGCCAGCAAGATCTATGCAAATGATTTCTCTCTGCCCTGGCTCATCAGAGATCAATTTTTTTTTCCTAGAATAACAGGTAGTTAAGAAATATTATTATAACAAAGAATAAAAATCTTCAAATCCATGGGCATTCTAGAGAAATTTACAGCATTTTCTGAAGAAGACATTCAGAATGTATGTAACAATATTTTCATGATGATGATTATTATTATATTACTTTGACTTTGTTGTGGTAGACATCCCATGTCCTTGTGTTGCTTGTTCAACATCATAATCTCCCCAAGGGGACTCAGTCATATTTTTTTCCTGAGTACTTGTTTTTTTCTGTTGGCTGAGAGAAGATTTAAGTATTGTGGTAGGGTAGTTCTGTATCTTATTTTCTATTTAACAAATTACAAATATGTTGTGATGCTAATCTCACCTGGTCTGAAGACTTAAAATCTTGTAGGCTAGAAAAAGTGAAAGAAATACCTTTCAAAAATGGTTGAAACCATCCAGTTACACATCTTTCAGCTGTTTTATACATTTATCTATAAAAGAGTGGTATTAATGGGAAAACTATCCATTTTTTTATCATTTAAACATTTACCGTCCTGTTTGTTGTCTGCTTTCTAAATTAAATTGTGTTTTGAGGTCTCTGAGGAAGGGGCCATGCCTGGCTGAGGTGGCTGCCCCGGGAGTGTAGCTGGGGGTGGTTTGGTGTGGAGGCACCTTGGGGACCTGCCCAGGGGACACAGCCCTCTGGGAAGTGCTGCATCCTTTTACTTTGTCATTCCCAGCGTGTTGGGGTTCATGGTTTGTGTTTTTTTACTTTCTTTTCTTTCCACTCACTTTGTACTTTTTTTCTTTTATTAAATCTCACATGTATTTTGAGTTTTTGTGGTCTCGTTTATTTAGTGGTGCATTTTCTGTGCAATCCAGTTATTTTATGCATTATCTGTCACAATAATAGTGTGTCATGATTGCAAACTTACCACTCACAGGCTGTCTTAAGACTATTGGGAACATTCAAGAATATAATTAGCTAATTAATTAACAACTAGCTAATCATAGAGTGTGTGGAAATGTACCTGCTATGTAATCTGGGGAGAAATTCTTAGATATTAATCTAAAAGCCATCCATGTTTGGCCAGAAGGAGCTTTGAGGCATGTTGGTACATCTCCTTTGTGAGACCTGCTGACTGAGCAAGGGGATGTACCAGAAGCTTTGCTGATTTTTATGGTGCCCAAAGTGGTGATTTAAAGATAGGGTGAGAGGGGAGCAGAGGTGGGGAGGTTTCCTGGTGGTGCATCCAAAGCCATGTTCCTTGTCTGGAGAAGGACATTACACACTTAGGTCAAGGCCAGCAGAAGAGCACAGCCTTTGGTTTGGTGCTCTGCTTTCAGAGAGCTGCTGAAGCTTTAGCCAAAGGTTTGTTCCCAGTGTCTGTTCTCTGAGCCATTGCTACATACCAAGTTATATTTACCCAGCTCTGGGTCCTTCTCAGGTTTATCTGGTATTGGACTGAGATCAGTGCTGCATTTCAGACACTGCCAATGTGGAGTTTGGCTGATGCACAGTGTTTGCTGTAGCAGTACTTCTGGTGGGAGGTTTTTCTGCAGCCCCAGCTTGAAGAACAAAACCAGGCTGGTGATCCTGGCTGTCTCTCAGAGCTTTTTAGGAATATGCAGCTAGAAACCTTTTTGGCAAAAGCTTTAGTAGGGAATTATCAGTTGATACCAAGTGGTTTATATGAAATGTTTACATCCTTTTCCATCCCAATACATTTTAAAGCCAAATCAAGGAGACCAGAGAGGAGCACTTGCATTCAGGTACATCAGAATTCAGGGAACCAAAGGTGTGGATTAGCTGGTACTTTTAGAAATGGGCCACCTGGTGATTCAGATTATGTGCCTTGGCAGGTGTCTTTCCAGAGGAGCAGTGCTAATAGCATTCATTAATGTTTGTGCAGAGCTCCTAGACATGCTTTGAGGGGAAGGAGAAATGCTGAGGTTTATTAGAGAAGCTGCTCAGCAGTGAGCAATGTGCTGCCCATGCTTTGCAGGTCCAGAGCTGAAGTCCAGAGGCCAGGGCCCTGGGACACGGTGGCACTTTCCTTCAGGAGACAGCCCAACAAACCCATCCTTGTCCTCGGCTGTTCCATGGGAGAGCTGTGCACCTGGGAGGGCTGGACTGAGATGAGCACTGTACAAAGCCACTGCTCCAGCTCTGTGTGCTGGTGGCTGCTCCTGTGGGTCTCCATCACCTGGGATTTCTCATGTTCCATCAGCAGTCTTTTCCCATTAAAATTTTAAATCAGTCCTCTGATTTGATTAACCAGTTCCAGACAAGATGTTGGCAGCTGTGAGAGCTTCTCAAAGTTGCAATCAATGGGTTAAACTCAAATGTCTGTACAATAGATTGGTGCTTTGACCTTTCATGCTGTCTTTACTTAATGTAAATAACTGAAACTTAAACACTGATTCTCTTTTGTTCTTTCTATAGCTTTTTTAGTCTTCCCAGTGCGTACTCCATAACAACAGGAAGATATGTTAATTAGAAGATTTATTAAGGCCAAAGCATCTCATGCAGAAGAAATCAATTGGTGCTTACACCTTTAAGCTTGCAGTATATTGCACAGAAGAGAATATGTAGCAAGGACTAAAATTCACCATGTCTTTTGATGGGGAAAAGTTTGCTTAATCAGGTTTCTTGGTAAAATTGAAATCCAAGATGCTTGCCAAAAGGTAAACTGCTAATTCAGGCTGCTGCACGGCTGGCACTAAATCCAGAATGCTTATTTAGAGCTCTTACCCCAAGGGAGTTAACACTGACTCCAGAGAGATGAGGGACAAAGCTGGGGTAGTGTGAGGGGCTTTCAGCTTTGCTACTCGAGCTGCTGCCGTAACTGGGTCCTGCGGGTCCTCTCCTCAGTCTGGTTTTGGGGTGTAACTGGGGAACCTAATGTTCCTAAACTGACATCCCTAGTTTGACATCCTTAACCTTTCAGCTGGATTCTCACCTTTCATAACAATAACTCTTCTGTGCAGCTTGCTTCTGTATACTTACAGGTTTTATAACCAAAATGTCCCAACCTTCATCTCTTTGGTTTTCTGAGGGCTGCACGTGGTGCCTCACACCATAACCCCCTCCCCAGAGCTCCCTGCCCACCTTCCACCTGCTCCTTTGGGGCCAGGTACTCCTGCCTGGCCAGTCTGGGCTCTGCTCATCCTGCTGGGATGTGATGGGGGAGAAGGGAACCATTTTAAAGCACAACTAAAAGTTATTTATTAATGGGGGGGAACTGGTTTAAAGCTGGAGTCTCAGTGTTCCTGGTGTGAGTTCTGTGTTTGTAACAGACTGACTTACCTTACACAGATACTTTTTCTAAAAAAGGAAAGGGGAAAAACAAAGTGTGATGTCTGTGCCTCAGTAACTTCACACAGGAACGGGGAGAGGCCCCAGTTTATCTTTGCTTTAAACAACCTTGTAAATGAATCTCAGGAATGACCTGTACCAAAGCTGGGTTTAATAAAAACAAAACTGACTTGTTTAACGAACATCTGTTAAAACCATGGTTTGTACACCAAGTATAACCAGAACAATGTCCTCTGTCCAAATTCACAACCCTGTGTGATCCCAGTTTCCCCTCATTAACCCCGCTGCCCTGTGATTGAAGTGTGATGTCCCCTGTGCACCCTGTCTTGGCAGCTGCTGTCCCCAGTCTCCCTCCTTTTTTCCCCAGCTACTGCTTTCCCCTCTGCCCTGAGGCTGGGGAGGGCAGAAGTGGCCAAAAGCCAGTCTTTGGCAGGAGGTTTGAGGGCAGTCTCACCCTGTACCCCTACCTTATGCTGGGTGGTGTGACCGCAGTGGGACAAAGGCTGAGGATGAGTGTGGGTGTGTGTCCTGGGTGTGACAGGAGCCCTCCGAGGCTCCCACGGAGGACACTGTGTCTCTGTAACCCCCCAAGAGATAGAGAGGTTGGTGCAGAGGTAGTGACTGCCCCAGGCACTGAGAGCCTGTTCCTAGGGGTGTGGTAAGTGACGGGCTCTAAACCCTCTGCATGCCCTTAGTCTTTAAATTAGAACTGGGAAATAGATTGCAGCTGTATGAAATAGAACAGGTATGTGGCCTGAAAAGGACTAAACTGGACACGTGGAGAAGCTGTGAAGACTCCTGCCACTTGCAGGCATTAGGGATGAAACCCCATGGCAAGCATGTTCACCCCATGTTCTTCATCTCTGCATGTCCCTGCTGCCACAGTGGGCAGGGATGAGGCACCACTTGTGTCAGGAGAAGTGGGACCAGCTGGGAAACACCAGGGTCTGACACAGCTGTGTCTTGGGGGCCATGAATTCAGTGCTGGAAGTCTGCTTAGGAGGGCTCTGTCTGTCTTCACGTCTGTGGTGCCCTGCATGGAATGTGGGAATGTGGGAAAGCTGAAGCTGTGTGTGACCATCAGGCTGAGCTATGATACAGCCTTTGCTGCTGCTTTGATGCCCGTTTTAAACTTGCTTGTGTTCTCTTTGAGGCCAGCCACTCTAATTCCTCTGGCAAAGCTTTCATCTGGCTTGGAGCTTTTGTCAAGTTAGATTCCCAGCAGGATAGGTGAATTGGGAATAGAAGCTTTTTGTTCTTTCTCCAAATTGCTCAGAAGATTTGATTAAGTTCTGTTTGTCATGACCATAGTTAGGTCACCGGGGGGATTCCAGTTGCACATCTTGCTGAGGAGGAATGGGAGGGGGCTCTGAGACCTGCCAGAAGTTAATGCATCTCTCCATCTCAGTGCACTTTTCTGCCTTTCTTAAAGAATTGAACTGTAAGTACCGTTCAAATTGAATTTAACACACTGAAGTCAATTAGCAGGAGAAAAAGAAAACAACCCAGCAACGATAAATGCAGCCCCACCAATGAGGTACAACTATTGCATTACTCTTCCCTTTGCAGTTTTCTTGTCTCTTGGTCAATTCTCTGACCAAGGAGTTTTCTTTATTTGTGCAGCTGTGTAAATGAACTCTTCTCCTAGGTCATCACACACCTTCCAGTCAGTGACACCGAGTCAGGTTTATTGTCAGAAACACCCCAGTGAGTGCTGTCTTGAAATGGGGCAACTCCCTCCTCACCTGTAATGGTTCCTGAGTGACTGCATGAGCTGTGACATGATTCCTACAGCTGGGAGTTATGAATGGGAGACATCGTGGTGGATGGGAGGATCTGAAATGCTTTGTTGTTTCTGTAGGTGGTTTAAAACAGCCGCAGGAAACAGTTCTGTGGGTGCTTACCATAGGGGATTTCAGGTGTAATTGCAGCTTTATTCACAAGGTAGTGGTAGCTTCAGGCATCTGGAAATCTGGCCTGAATTGAGGCAACAAGAAGAAGAGTCTAGATTTGAGAGGTTTGCCTCATCTGGGCTCAGATACCCCAAGGGAAGGGACCTTACCACATCAGAGCTCTCAGAAAATACTGTATAAGCATTCTCTGTAGTTACCTGGGAGTGAATATTCCCCAAAACAACAACCCTCACAGAGCTAGATATAACCACATCAGACCTGTGCCAGCACTCACTGAATCTGGCACATTTTCACCAGTAACTGGTGTGTAGCAAATAGGATCTGCAGTGGTGAGTTGAGCTGCAGTTGGAATAAACTCATGTTGTACATACAGTCCAAACAGGCAGGCACACTGGTGAGATGTCATCCTCTCTGAAACTCACTGGGCAAAATAATTGTTCCTGTCAATGCTGTGTTTGGGGAGCATTCATCTTGTCACTCATTACTTGTCCAGGCAGGGAGGGGAAAGGTATTAAAGCTTCTGACCCTGTTCTGCAAGAAAAAAAGATAGTTGGTGCTACTCTCACTATCCAAAAAGCTCCTTCTGTAACAAGAATGGTCCTGTGCAAGAGCAGCTCCTTCCTGTACCTGCCACCTCATTGTTTGGGTTAGGAAGCTCCATTCTGAGCAGTGGCAGGACTGCAAAGGTAAGTGACACTTTTTGCCTGTTGAAGCCAAGAGAGAAGTATTTGTTCCTTCACAGTAACTGCAGTGCTTCCAGAGGGAAGCAGCAGTGAGTCCTGGGAGCACAGGCAGGCTCCAGGTGAACTGTTTCCATCCCCATGTGGCATCTTGTACCCTGACCGGGAATATGAAGCCCTGAAGGGCCTTCCAGCACTGCCTCTGTCTTTTAGAATTAACCCTTGTGAATGTGTACATTTGAACGTTGATCATGGAGATCTGCAGAGAGTTTGAAAAGCAAGTTTGTTCATGGGTTTTAACACCTCATCCACCTATAGGCAAGAACAAATTACATCGGGTCAAAGCTGTGGGGGCAGAACACGAGACTACGATTGTTGTGGTGTAAAGTTACAGTATGCTAATTACTGTGTGTAGAACTCTGCTGCTGGCATTTCCGCGGGTAAATGCGGCTGGTGACAGTGCTTGAGATAGGGCAGAGGGATGGGAGGGAAGCAGAGCCCATCACACAGCCCAGTTTTCTGCAGGGATCGGTGTGGGCATCACCCTTCAGCTGGGCTATTCCAGGGCCACAGAGAACATGCAGACAAGCTTATGTTTTATTTAGTGGAAACTATGAAAGACAACTCGCCTCCTTCCAAAAAACAGGAGTCAACTCAAGAGTTTGTGAAAGAAAAGGAAGGTACTGCTCAGGAGGAGGGCAGGGCCCTACCATCTAATGAAAACCTTCCCTGTGGTAGCAGAAATAAATACCATGTCCCAAGCATGCTGCTGCCTGACCCCTCAGTGTGTGGGAACCCCACAAACCTCATGTGGTCTAAAGCAGCCCCTTGAGTCCTGCTCTGCAGCATCCCGGGCAGAGCCCCCTCAGCATAGCATCCACAGCTTTGACCTGGCTCATGGGAATTCCGTGGCTTTCACTGCTGGTTCAGGTCATGTCTGTTCACACACCAAGTGTTCACACATGTTATTTGCACCAAGTCTCCATTAGCAATGTTACTGGAACACTTGGGCTCTTCTTGGTGGTTTAAGGAGCAGCATGGCTTTCTCCCTGCACACACAGAGCTCACTGTGTTCTCAGAGCTCACTCTGGCAAATTTAGCACTTAGAAAGTGTCAGCAGCTGCTCAGCACATCAGTCCCGCATGGTTGGCATTCAGGAATTCCTCTCGTACAAGATAAGACAATGAGGAAGGGGAGAAAGCCAGAAACTTGCTTCTTGCACTGATGAACTCTGCTGTTACACAGCATGAGGGTCTCCTTGCTCCTGTCCCGTCTCTGTCCCCAAGTTATTTACCCCATGTCATTACATGAGACAGTATTTAGCCTGTGCCAGTCCATATGAAACCCACTCCTGTTCTGTGACAGGATGGCAGATATGGTGCTGTTACCATTCCATACAGGCTGGATTATACCCTAAAGCTAGGGTAGCAATCACCTAAAAATGCCTATTGTTTAAAAAAAAACCTCCACTAATTTTAAAAGGATGTGTGAAGTTTTTCAAAGTGCAAGAGTGGTTTAACCTGACCTTTGTGAAACCACTTTGCTATGAAGATTAAGCAATTTGTGAGAAATAATGTGGTTGTAGTGGTGGAGAGGAGTTATTAAAGGCATTTTATATTGTCTAGCCTGGTAAGACAGAATAAATTTTAAAAACCCTGACGAGCACATGCTGGTTGGTGAGAGCCCAGGGCAATGGTGATTGTAGATGAGAAGTGATTTCCCACATTTCATAGGAACTGTGATAGTCTGTTTAACCAGGATAAAGCACAGATCCCAGACCCCTGGATTACAAGGTAAGGCCAAAGGAACACTGGAGGTTTGATTCAAGCTTCTCACTGCTGAATCAAAACTTTGGTTCCATCTGAGAACTCTGAATTTCAGAGGCAGCAGTGGGGGCTGCCCATTCCTCGACAGCAGCTCCTGTTCAGGCTCCCATGGGCCGAGCCAGATTAGCTCCAATGAGAGAACAATGGTGTGAGCTGGATGAAAGGCTCTGTCTGTCAAACTTCATCATGGCTATTTCAAAAATAAACTCTGAGGCATTTGGTTCTCCATAGTTTGTTGCTGCCTGCCAGCTGGATCCCTGGGTTGAAGGACTGTGACCGAGTCCCTCCTCTGCCCAGCTTTCTGTCTTTACATAAAAACTTGGGGTAGCACATTCTGATAATAGACTGATAATTCCAACTGTGATTATCCTCTGAGAAGCACAGTGACACTTGCCCTGATGTTTTAGCTGTTCTGTTTGCTGGGACCTGCTGGTTCTGAAAGTGCTGCTTCCAAGGCAATAATTCCCCACTAATCCTTTTTTGGGTTGCTCTAAGGGAGGACAGAGGCAGCTCAGTTGAGGGCACGAGCCTCCTGTGTTCATCCTCCCAGCACTCACTTCCCCATCCTCACTGTGCAGGTATCTGAATCTATCACAGCATTCTTCAGTCTCAATGGTTTGAATTTGGGCTGGAGTAGGTGTGACAGGTGCTGGAACAGGCTGGCTTACAGCAGCCCTCAACCTCCCTTGGTGGGAGCTCTTCCATTCAGACGGGTGATGGCAGGGTAGCCTTGCCTTGGGATGGCCTGCACAGCTTAGCTGATGGGATAGAAAATATAAACAGCACTGGGTGGCTGCAAGCACATTAACTCTTGATCCACAAGCTCTTTGCAGTGGACGAATTCAGTGTTGTTCATCTGTAAAGATGCAGATTTATTGTAAGCTCTGGATAAATTACTCTCTTGTCTGGCCACTGCTCCTGTCACTTTGTAATTAGGGGGAGGGCAGGGGCAGGCTGCATGCCTCAGTAGATGCACAGCAGCAATAAGCTGTTGATCCTGATGGAAAACACTTATCCAGGAGCTCCTGATACCTACTCCTATAACTACTACTACTCCTTCTACTGCACAGAACATGGGCAAGTGCTTCCTCTTTGCAGGAAACAACAGGCAGCAGGGACAGCAAGAGGCCAGGTTTTCAGACAAATTCAAGACCTTAAAATGGGTGGATGGAAAGCTGACAGCCTGAGTCTTTAACCTTAAAAGGCATGTGTTTTATCGAACTGGGGAAAAGCTTTAAAAAAAAAAGAAAAAAGAAAAAATAGAACTTGTCTTGAATCATTAGAAGTCAAACTGATTATATTTTTGGAGCAACGTGACAGTAGTTAAAAGTTTTCTCAGTGTTCATAGGGAGTCTGAGGAAGCTGGGCAGATTTCTAGGTGCTCTCAGACTCCCATCATGAAAGAATCTCTCCTGGCTCAGGATGCAGGGGGCTATCTGTGGCCAAGAATTTGGAACCCTCCCTTCACTGCCAAAGGGATGTCCCTCTCCCCAGTCCCACCCCTGAACTGCACTTTTGTTCCCTTTTGTTAGCACAGCAAGGTCTGCAGCGAAGACAGGACAAGGACACAAGTCTCAGGAGCTGCTGAAGTGCAATACTGGCTGTAAATACACATGCCTTTATTCATTTATCATGTCCTGCCTTCAGGATTTGTGACCAAAGGCCATTTTGCTTCCTACCTGTGCTTTCTTTAGCAGATCAGTAATAAACCAACCAGGAGTCTGCCTCTCCAGCTCCAAGGTGATGATCACCAAAGCCAACGTGGAGCCCTTAAACTGCACGAGTTGGTGGCAGGCCATTCAGTGCTGCAGCTGCTTGGTCAAGAGTGCAACGTGGAGGGAAGGATTCCTCTGAGGCACTCTGGGTGGGAGATGGGGCCAGCTTGACATCACCATGGCATGGAACTGCAGAGAAGATAAAGTGTACATATATATATATATATATACACACACACACACATATATATATATATATGAAAAGAAAAGCAGAGGTTAGTGAAGTTTATATGTTTTCATGTCATCACCCAAAAGTACAGATTAATTTCATCTCATATCAGGAAACTTGAAGGCTTCCTCCACCTCTTTTTTTGTGTTTTGTGTTCGTACTTGCCAATCATTGGACTGTTCTTTTGAGCTGGTAATGAATGTACGAGGTCTGTGTTTCCTAACAATTTCTGAGGTTTCTACATTAACCAGATTGCTTTCCAGGAGATTCAATTCAGGACAGCAGCTCCAAATCCAGTAAAACCAATAATACTGCACTCTGAATTCACCAAGGAAACAAGCACCTACAAAAGGCAGTTTTCACAATCAGCAGCCTAAAATGGCTTAATATTTGCACATAACCTTAAAATAGGGATCCAGGATGTGTTTGTATCCCATGAATTTTGCCTTACTAGCACATGATCGTTTCTTGAAGATAAAGTTTAATTGTTTCTATTAAATGTTTAGTAACTGCAATGTGAACTAAGTGCCAGATCAGGGTAGTCATATTGCAGATAAATGAATAATTAGTGGGATGAATAGGGAAATGGTTTAAGAAAAAACCTGTGTGTGAAATGTAGCAAAACTCTGACAGCTTTCTATGTACAGTATTAATAGAAGGGAAATAGTTAGAAATATTTTTGCAGCTTGTATTTAAAAAAAATAAAGAAGGCATATAGTTGTGCATTATGAGAATCTTTTTAATGTCCATTCAGTTGTCCTTTAAAGATGAGAGTAAATTTTTTTGAGCAAAATAGGTTTTAAATAGTAGAAAATTTTACAAAAAAAATTAAAAATATAATTACTGTAATATTCTTTAAAAGGCTCGAAGATAGGTAGGAATAGGTAGTTCACCAAGCATCTTGGGAAGGATGTGTGTGTGTGTGGGTGTGTGCACATCTGTGTTTTTTAGTCTTATTTGATAAGGAATTGTTTCTTTAAAGAAAAAACATTGCAAAACATAGTGCTTACAATGTTTAAGAAATCCATTGGTGTTTGGTGTGTAAAGATCCCACTGAAGCTTATCCAGTATAATTCTTTCCATTCTCAAGATCTCGGCTGGAGAGTGTTTACATCTGCTCTGCCCTGCTAGCATCTGCACTGATGGTATTACCTGTAAAAAAATTTTTAAAAATTAAAAAAAAAGAAAATAAAGAAACCAACGTCCTATACAGTGCTGTGTGCGCTTTTCTGTATTGTGAAGGGATCTGAGAAGTTTATTAAACAATTTTATGTTAAGTAGAATGCTAATCCAGGAGATCTCATTCTGAGGTACCTCCCGTCCTAAATGAAGAGTGGTTCCTGCTGCAGCCCCAGCCCACAGCAAGAATGATGCTGTGAGCCTCCCCATTGTGGCATCAGTGATGCACCTTCCCTGCTACCACTAGTTTTGCTCAGGGGGGCTTCCTGTCAGCCTGTTTTACAAGGCCTGCTGTGGTTGTCTTGTTTCCTGTGGTCATTGACACAGCTTCTCCTGTGTAGCTGAGAAGAAAAGAACAATAACCTGAGTGTAACACCACCTAAGAAAGGCTGTGAAGAACATTTCACTACCACAGTGGCTGTTTGGAGAGATGTGTATGTCTGACGCCAGCTCCTGGCTTTCCTCTTTTGCAAACCAGAAGGAAGAAAAGAGGAGGAATGCAATCTGAAATGCTTTTAGCTAATGCTTGTAAATGCCTGCAGAAGTCTGTCACTGCATTTTTTTTTACATTAGAGAGATCCTGTGTAGTTTCTCACTGGCTGCTGACTTTATTTGCTCATCTTGAGGTGCAGACCTGAGTCAGTTGCTCAGTTTTGGCTCTGAGCAAACTCATCTATTTAAAGCTTCCTCTGAGGAATCTCAGCTCTGTCACACCTGCTGTGCCCTCCCAGGAGCTATAGCATGGGAATTACAGCCCTCCGATGTGCATCTGGACTGTCCCCTCACACCAAGCTCTACTGTGAGCCTGGATTCTGAAAAGAGGAGAGAGGTTTAAAGAGAGGACAGAAACACATTCATAACATAAACAAAAACAAGTCCTTCATCCATAAAGGTCAAAATTCTTCAGAGCAACAATGAAACAGGACTAAAAATGCTATTCACACCTCTTTAGGACTACTCAGGGTAAACAAATTCACACATTTTATTATATCCAAGTTATTGAAAGACCTGGAAACATGAACATGAAACAACTTTTAGTTGAAACATACAGACCTCATCTTCATTGTTTTTTGCTGCGAAGACAAGGCAGGAAATTGCACTGCAGATATTTTAATTTGGCCTGACGGGAGAAGAAGAAAACACTGAGTAAAGCAGATAAGAGTCTTAGGGGAAATAATTGTCATTCTTTGATACATACACAAGTTTCAAACTTTCATTTAAGTTACAGTTGCTTCTGAGTTAGTTTAGCTACAGAAGCTGGAAATAGAACAAGGAAATTCAAAGTTAAGCAGAATAAATCCTCCTGTAGGTGCCATTTTTATTCATGTCTCTCACGATTTTAGACTGTCACTGCAATGTCACAGTATTTACACTGCAGTGTACACTTCAGTTGATTGAAGGGTCAGTTAACTCAGTTCAGGTTGGACTTCAGGAAGAATTTCTTCATGGAAGGGATAATTAAACATAAGCTGCCCAGGAAGGTGGGAGAGTCAGCATGAGGGGTGTTCAAGAAAAGAAAGACTGGATGTGGCACTTAGTACAATGGTTTAGTTGACAGGGTGGTGATCAGTCAAATGTTGGACTCGATGATCTTAGAGGCCTTTTCCAACCTTAATGATTCTGTGATTCTGCATGCCAGCATCAACCTAAATAGAATTGGGAGCTGCAAGGCTCAGCTCAACTCCTACATTTACTGTAGCTTCAGTGGCAGAAAAGGTCAGCCCCACAGTTTAATTAAAAATAGAAATCTAAAACCTGAATATTGAAAGTGATAATATGAATAATATTTGTTTAGCAGAGAAAAACAGATGAGTTCTTTGTACTTACCACAGCAGTTGGACTAAGTTCACACAAACAATTCTAATGAGGCCAGCGGAACCTCATCAAACACTCAAGTTCATACAGGTGTGTGTATATATATACATTTGCTTAATGGCCTTCCTCAGCAACGACCCTGACTGCTCCCTAAATCTGCTGCCAAACATCATACTTGCTTTGTGTATAAACTGATTATATGCTGATATATATATATATATATATACACTTATATATGCTGATATATTTAACTGATGCTCCTTACATTCCCAGTCAGTAATCTAGCTAGGGAAAAGCTGACAGGGATCTTTACTGATGCCAAGAGCCTGTTGAAGATGCTGGTGGCTAAGGTGAATGTTTATGGGTAAAACTGGAACTGGGAACTGATTTCTGTAACCCAGAGAACTGCTTTTTGTAACCTGACAGAGAGCTATCTATGCCCTGAGGGGAAGGAAAAATTAGAAGAAAAATACAGTTAGTGTATTTTGTTAACAGTGATGATTTTGTAAACGTATCTCCAAAGGAACACTCAAATCTTTTTAAGTGCTCTAATTAGCATTTCAGATGGCTGGAGGCTTGAAATTAAGGAAGTTGTTGGCTGTGTCCACAGAAGAAGGGCAAGGGTATGGTTTTTGGAGCAGTTTAAAGCACTCACTCTCGTGTTGCCCAACCCATCTGGCTCTAGCTGTGCTTACCCAGGCCCCCTCCGCTCCCTAAGCCTAGTCCACGAGAGATGACTTTTGCATTCAGGTGAGTTAGATGGCATGACCAGCACTGCATCTTTGCAGGGTCTTTTAGGAAATTCCAAAGAGGACAGGGGAGGATACTTCCATGGTGAGATTCTGGAAAACTGGCACTTTCCAAATCCTGGTCTCTCTGGCTAAGGCATTTTCCAGAAAAAAAA